>CAWUFW010001542.1:600000-1117406 GCA_963921515.1 Calotriton arnoldi | reverse complement strand
ACTCGGTCGGGTTTTTCGCGCCTTGCATCGTACTTTGCGGGTTGGAGTTGGCGGGTACGATTCGGTCGGATTTGTTCCGGGTGCGTGTCGGTCGGTTGGATTCGCGTGTTTTTCCGGCCGGATTGCTATTTTCCGAGCGGGTCGGTCGGTCGGCTTAGTTTCCTGACGTGTCGGTCGGATTTATCGCGGCTTGCATCGTACTTGGCGTGTCGGGCGCCACTGGTACGTGTCGGTCGGTATTTTTTCCGGATCCGAGTCGGTCGGTGCTTTTTCCGGCCCGAATCGGAATCGACCCCTTGGTGTAGATGGCTGGTGGATTGGTGTGTAAAGTGTCTTGGTGAGGAGTTGAGAAGGACTCTTTGAGTGGGGCAATTGAGGGCAGGAATAATAATTAGAGGCAAGACTACTCAATGTTTAGTGCAAAGGGAATGAATGTAATAGGTGTATGGTTGAAGGCATACGTATGATGGAGTCGATGATATATGTAATGAAACAGTGTATGTTTAGGGGAGTGGATGATGAATTGGTAATTGTGAGTGAGTAAGGGGTACACAAGTTGTAATCAGTGGCAGACGGCGTGGGTAAGCGCGGTGGGGCAGTGGGGCGGGGCTGGGTGGGAGGGTTGTAAGTCAACAGACGTCGGAATAGGTAAAATTAAATAAAACCTATTCTGTTGACTTCCCCCGGCCCTGCCCCGCTGCACCGCCCCACTGCACTTACCTGAACCCGCTGCGACTGGTTGGGAGTACAAAAGTGATGGTGAAAGTGAAAATAAGTGAATGACTGAGTATTGACAATTGCATGTATCAGAGCGTATACTGATAAAAGATGAGCTACTATATTCGGACAAGAAAATTGTTGGGCTACATATTTACCCAAAATGCCTGTACATAAACAAATACTCCTCATATATAAAATCCCAAGTTATATGTGCCTACTAGCCTTTTCGTGAATTATTGCATGACCCATGCATTTTATCTATTTAGCATAAAAACACACCGTTTTTACCTGTAAGTCAAAATTTATCTGGAAGATGCAGGCGCTAGTAGGTTTAAAGCGGCATTTGCAAAACCAACTGGTCTCGCTATTTTTAAAGATCACATTTGCATGCCCTAGAAAATTTGCAATCCTCACTTTCCTGGTGAAGACAGAAGTACTTTAAGCAATGACAAGAGGTCGTTTGAGGCTCTAAGTTATGGTATTGGTAACAATAGTTTCCCAAACAGCTGAAAATGTCTGTAATTTGACCTAAATAGAAGTTTGAGTCTTGTCTGAAACATGGCTCTGTGCGTCAATAAGGAAAAAAAGCACTACGATTACACATATCAATCGGTTGAAACTTCAAAAAAGAAATGCATCGACTACATTGCAGGCAGAGGATTATAACCTCAAAGATCTGTTGTTTAAGGTTCATTTCACATTAATCTATAGCACTAATTTTGCCCACTGAGGCAGTATGTGCACATCGCACAAAATAATACCACAGTCCACCAATATGTGGTTTCTGCTGTTTATTGAATATATTAATCTGCAGCGTGGCTTTGTCTTCTGCTAAATAAGCAGGAAGAAGCGGAAGGAGAGGGAGATGAACTAGCAAAGATGGAGGATTTAGGACAACCAAGAAGGCTTTGTAATCAAAATCCAAAACACTGTGAAAAGCAAGCAAATCCTGCTGGGGCGTGGACGAGGCAGAGGCGTTTGGTGGTACTAGTGGTAGCAAAGGTTTGAAGCTCACCATACCAGACCAGTGTCTCATTTGATGCCAACTGTGTTGTTGTGCTTGTGGTGTCGGGCCCTAGGCCCACATGATTCTAAGTCATAGACACGGACACCGTTGGTGGGGTACTACAACTGGCCACGAGCACGTGCACCCGGGCCCTTTTTATTGGCAGGCTCACGTCACTCGTGACGCCTGTGAGTGATGAGTGTGGGGGTGCAAGTGTGCCCACTCCCATAGGGGAGTGGCGATTAACTCAGTGTCTGCTGAGACACTAGAACGTGTCCAGCAGGACACTACATTCCTCCCCAACTTTAATAAAGAACAACAACAATTAGTTCAACCTGTGGAGAGAAATAGACAGTCAACTAAACACCACAGGGTCCATCAGCCTTACGAGTCCGGTGGCAAGAAGACTTCAGGCATGGGCCGGTGATTCCGCCTGCTACAGGGCCATCTCAGCGAGCACTCGTAGTTTAACCTGAGGGGTTCAGGACACGACCGCTGGCTTTGATGACGTCCGCTGCATACCGTCAGTTCTCTGATGATGACTTGTCTTGCAGTCTTGCCTGGCTCCACGTTGTTGCCGTCCGGGATGGTCTGTGGTGGGTTCTAACAGGTCATTTAGTGGGTTGCGTCATGAACATGGATGGAGTCCCTGGTGAAAGTTTCTGGAGGTGTTGCCTGATCGATTGTCTCTGTAGAACCGCTTGGCTGTAACCGATAACCTGTCGGTGGGGCAAAGTCTCTTCTCACTCTCCCGCCTGGGGAGGCCCGTTGTCGGGGTTGCTGCGGGACTGCAGGAGGACTGCACAGGGGCTGCTTGTGTGCCGACTGGGGGCAGCTGCAGGACTACCAGGGAGCCGTTACTGAGTCTCACGCACAACCCGCGAGGGTAGATGAGTCTTGGTTAAGACTTGCACTCGCTGCCGCGGTTCAGGTGTGTGTGCCATGTTCACAGGTAGCCTCTGGTTTCTTTTGTCGGCTGGTGTGGCAACCAGGGGGAACTCCAGTCCATTGGTACTCTAGGAGTGATGTTGTTTGACGCTTGTGCTGAGGGCTGGCATGATGGCGGAGGTCAGCCCGGTGGTGAGTCGGAATGACAGGTGGTGGTGACTTGCTGGGAGAGCTGAAAGTTAGGAGGGACTTAGCTGCCAGGTGTCTCTGTCGTGCTGAGATTGATCTTTGGTGGCGGCTTGGCACGGCGAGTGTGCAGATCTTCTCTTGCCTGACTTGGGGGCCACTGCCGACTCCCTCTTGAGGCGGTGTGAAGAGGGACACTCGATGCTGATCTCCACCCACGGCATCTGCGGCCTGGAGCAGGGATGCCGTTGACTTGGACTGCCGACCCTCTGGGATGGACGGTCGCCTGGGGAAGCGTTGGGGAGAGACGCGGATTGCGCTTGCTGCGGCTTGTGCTCGGTCCTCCCGTGAGGCTGTGTCCAGGGACGTCGGTCCGCCTTGGTGGCTGTCTGGTGTGTCTGGGTGTGCTCTTGGCTTGCTGTGTGATTCCTCGGTCTGCTCCTCTTGTTCTCTCTAGCGCACCTGTGTTTGTCCAGCTCTTCCTGCTGACAGGATTGTCACTCTTCTTCCGGGTGCAACTGCATGGTCTCTGGACCATGCGGGCGAGACTTCTGTCGCTCTTCTCTGCTGCGTGGCGAGCAGCCACTTGTCTCGGGTGCTCCTTCTTCAGGCAGCTTCTTGAAGCTCCTACTCCGAGTGTTCCCTCTTCTGGGAATGACTTCCCCGGGCAGTAGGGAGCTGTGGTAGTGGCTGGCCACTTGGAGTGTGCTACTCTCCTCCTGCCTGTCTTGGGTCACCGGCGACTCTGTCTTGAGGCAGTGTGAGGGAGGATACTGTGCTGCATTTGGCCTCTTCCAGGCTCCGTTGCTGCTGTGGAGATGTATGGAATCTCCCTGCTGGTTCCAGCAGTGCTTCTTTCTTCAGAGAGGTTTCGTCTCCTCCTAGGTGTTCACCTCTCCTGACATTCTTCTGGTGGCGTGTGTTACGCACTTTGGGCTATGCATGCTTCTTCCTTGCGGTGGTGGTAGTTCACCGCCAGGGGCTTGTGGCGCGCTCTTCTCAAACGCTGTGACGTTGGGTAGCCACTGGGGGCACGTTCTCTGCACCAGCCTTTCTTGGGCGTCCCTCATGGGCATGAGGATGCTGCCTTGGGGCTTTGCTGTCTGGGTTGCTCTTGCACCTTTCTGCGGGATTTGTCAAGTCTCTTCCGTACCTTGCAGAGGTGGCAGGCAGTGCTGGTTGCACTGGGCACTACGGGCGTTTGCTCTGTGGGATGCTCAGCGCTTCCTTCTGCGTCATGGGACGGCCACTGGCACTTTCTTCATGCTTGCGTGGGCGCACGTTCTCCTAAGGCTCTTGCAGTGTCTCTGCCCCTTGTGTGTGTGTGGGCAAATCTTGGTGAGCTGGCGCCTTTTAGTGACACCTTGCATTCCTGTGCTGTCGCTTGCGGTAGGGGTGATCACCCCTCCAGGTCTGCAGCTGTGCCCTCTCGATTTCAGTGTCAGCAGAGGGCTGCTGGGGGCTGTGTGGCCTGCGATGCCCTGTACGTCTATTGTGGGTTTGCTGTCTTGTACTGCCAGGGGCGGCTATGGAGTTTCCACTAGGTGGGGCTGTCCTTACTCATTGTAGGCTGCAGTTGCTTCTAATCGGCATGAGGTTGGCACCTGTGGATGGATGCGGCCTGTAGTGTGCTCTCCCAGGGCTCCAGGCTTCTCTCCCCCTCCACCGCACGGGCCACACTGGTTTGTCCAGTCTCAGACCGGCCTGTTTGTGGGAAATTGCTGAGGAGGCAGGTGCATGGACGTACTTGGTTGGGGCAGTAAGGCAGCTCCTCTTGGCGTTGCACCGTTCTTGTATATTAGTTATCGCAGGGGCTTAGTCCTTTCTCAGGCTGCCTTTTGCGCTGTGCACTCTGGGCTGTGGTGCACTCAGGCAGCCACTAGGTGGAGCTGTGTAGCGCTTTCCTGGGGCCTGTTTTACCCTGACTGGCTTGTGTCCTCAACCGGCTGCTTGATTCAGCCTGGCTGTTCTTCTGGGAGCTGGCCTTCTCCGGAAGTCTTTTCCCCTTGTTGGAATTTCACTGCTTTGTGGCACGTAGATGCAATGCAGCAGCATGCCACCAGGTGGCGCCCTGTTTGCTGCTCTCAGGCTGTTGCAGCAGTTAGTAGTCTCAACTGAGGTAGGAGTGTACGGGGAGGGACTCGCCTTGCCATGATCGACTGTCTTTAGCCTGTACAGTTCCAGTTCCCCTTGTATGTGTGAATGTTTCTCCTCAGCTACTCAGACACTGTCCGCAGGGATGTGGTGATGGCCGTCCTGCCTCCTGGGGAAATGCTCATCCCGGTGCTGCTTTGGCGAGGTGCCGTGACTCAGCCACTAGGCGGCGCTGCAGCTGCCTCGCGCGTGCTGCGACGATGACCTGCAGTGGCAGGAAAGCCGAGAACCGGAGCGCTTCCCGCCCCCGCTAGGCCACGGCACCGTGTTGCATGGGATCAGCACACTGAGGAGAGTGCAGAGGTGAGTGCTGGTTGGTGCGCCTTAGTGATCTGCCAGGCTGTACCGGGCTGGGATTCCCAGTGTGGTCTTCACAGTGCTGGGGCCAGCGTGACAAGTAGCGTGGGCAGCTGTTGGCGCTTTGGCCGCTTCACTGGGGCAGCAGTTTCCTCGCTTGTGCCGGTGTGTTTTGTCCGTCTCTGGCCGCTGTGGGAACCTGGGACGCACGTGTGCAGGCGGCTATCGGTGGACGCTGTGGAAGAGTTGCGGCCGTGCTAAGCCTGAACAGGGGACTCCGCCTCACCTCGAGGGGGCACCGGGATGCTTCCTTTCCTTTTTGGTGCAGAGCTGGCCGGCGGGGGCAGCCCATGGATGCCTCAGGGCTGCGTGCTTCGCGGGTCAGAAGCACAGCTGCCTCGGCGCGGTGCTAGCAGAGGCGCTTCCTCTCGCGCCTGTTCTTTACCCCTCACTGACCTCTCACGGCTGGGCTGGCTGGTGACAGGGCTGCAGCGATGGCAGTATGTTGGTGGCTGCGGTGTCGGTATGCACACAAGGTGACCCTCGTCCGCCCCAGCACGGCCTCAGCCGTCGATATGCCTGTAGAAACCTTCCGGCAGGCTGCGCTGACTCTCCAGGGTCTAGGAAGCGGCGATGTCGCAGTTCGGGCTCATTCCCTCCCCCTGAGGGACGATGCTGCGCCGAGCGGCAGGCACGCGGGGTCAGACCCGCCTCGTCGCCATTGTGGTGTCGGGCCCTAGGCCCACATGATTCTAAGTCATAGACACGGACACCGTTGGTGGGGTACTACAACTGGCCACGAGCACGTGCACCCGGGCCCTTTTTATTGGCAGGCTCACGTCACTCGTGACGCCTGTGAGGGATGAGTGTGGGGGTGCAAGTGTGCCCACTCCCATAGGGGAGTGGCGATTAACTCAGTGTCTGCTGAGACACTAGAACGTGTCCAGCAGGACACTACAGTGCTGTGTGTTATACTACTAACCAAAAAGTTCCCCTTTCCCTTCCCACTCCAGTAGCGGTGGTGTATAATTGCAGCATATCATTGGATCTGCATAATCCTTTAAGGGGTCGCTAGACACTCCAGAAGGGGTATTTTTTTGGTTGGTATTATGCAATAGGGAGGCTGTATCCCTTCACCCTCGCATTAGAGCAGCTCTCTCCCCTTTAGGGGCTGGTGGTCTCTACCTCATGACCCCTTATATTGTTCTACACAGTGCTGTGTGTTATGCCAGCTACCCTCCTTTCACAAAAGCAGTCTGCACAGGGAATGCACTCAGAATCCCTTATAAATTGCACCAGGGACTTCCTCACACATTTTATGTTGTTTTGCCCAAGCTAAGGTGGCAACCACTAAGGAGGGTGCAGGCAGCCCGGAGCAGGCCCTCTCCTCCCCTGCTACCTCAGGACAGCAGCAGTCCTCGACGCAGCACACTGATGCCTCAGTGATAAGCAGCACTGATGCGCATAGAGGCTGGGTGTTGAATGACAATGTAAAGCGCTAAGACGTTGCTCCATTCAGCCACTGTGAAGGGAAAGGACCACTGGCAAGGCAGTACAATCAGGATGAATGGTACATGATTTCCCGCTCCAGTGGCAGCTGACTTAGAGGGCTCAAAAAGTCCCTGTAGTGTAATGACATTGTGACCCCCACCTTGTCCTGCGACAGCATCACTGCAACATACCCCACCTGCCCATTCCAAGCTCACAGCAGCATCCTGGTGGCAGAGGTGTGTGGACGAGGTAGCCTCTAGACAGAAAGCAATAGCTGAGCATGATGAACAATGTACTTTGTTTTCCTGCGTCCATCGTCTATCGCTTGAAGGAGACCACATGCAAACTAATTTTTGATCAGTCTCACCAATGTGAAATGCAACATTATAAAATGTGAACATCCTCGATATGCTGTGGGTTGTACTGAATTGTGATGGATAACCCATTGATCCAATGTTGAAAGGAGGCCCACCTAAAAGAGACAATGGCTAAAGAGAAAGGGCCGGAAACTCCTTTCCGTGTGTTTATGTTATGCGCTGTGTTGGGTATGTATTGTGTATGTGTGGAGTATGTAGTGTGTGTGTGGATATCAACACATCTTGCCAGACAGCTTAAACTGCCTGTAGCGAGACCTAAGAAATACTGAGGCACAATCAGAAAAGGGAGAGACTATGTCAGTGTTTCCAGGGTAATATAGTTTTAGAATTCTACCACCCCCTTGATATAACTAGTGAATCAATTCACAAATATCATGTTGCATTGACCAGATTGATCATTCATTGAAAATGGATCTAAAAATTGTCCAATTTAATCTGTGCCATGTGCATTCGCTGTGCTGAAAAAGCAAAGTGCATCTGCCGAGTTAGGTTGGGCGCCGTGCTGCTTTGAGTCATTGTGCATGCGTGTCTTGTCCTGCAGCTTCTGATGCCACCGTCGGCGCTGGTGTCTCCAAAGGTCAGAGTGTTTTACTAGAGGGGGTACAAGTTAACATGAACGCTCGGGTCTCCAGGGCACTTGCCAGTATTCAGAGAAGCATCCTCGCTAATCATCAAGCAAACTCACTGGGATGAAATGCAACCTCTTCCTCACAACCAAAGAATGCTACGTGCAAATGACCCGACTACCGCTTTAAGATGGGATTTGTCCATGTTTCACCAACATTACTGTAGGTAGCTACCAATAACACACGAATCGAAAAACAGTAAAAAGTAAATGCCTATTTGGGAACATGTGCAGAAATCTTGGAGGGCAGATAATATTTAACTGGGTGAATGCGGTGTAAATTTTATTTGTTTGCAGTGTTTAACACATAGAGCAAAAAGGTACCCTTGTTTGCCTTTTTAAAAAAAAATCAAATGATGCCATTTACTTTAGAAAAATGTATACATGAAATGACACTGCAAAACGAAATAAGAGTTGTGTTATCAATTACACAGGGACCTTAAGCACAAAATGTGAATACCTGACATGAAGGAGATAATGAGTATACACAAGTGGTACAAAAAATGTTTTTCTAAGGAAATCAGAAATATATAGTGCAATAAGGAAGAGATGAGAGACATTCCTAACCTTGGAATGAAATGAACTTGTCAAATAAACAGCAATTCAAATCTTATATCGGAGGTAAAAAAAAACATATATCCGGTCCATTTTTATCTAAACTGTGCAGATGTTGTTTGGTCCCTTTGTTTAAGTACCGCTCACTGATGTTATATGGTGCGGATTTATTTGAAATAGCTATGCGGCACTCTTTAGGACACTTTTCTCAGATGAGAGGAGGTTGGCAGGGAAGGTGCAATTTGTAAGCCAAAGCTGTAAAAAATGTATTAGCATACGATTATATGTATGGTTGGATGTGAGACAAATAAGTGTTTTTTTTTCTCCTTCCTGCTATCTATGTTCTTACCAACTGACATGGAAGAGGCTTGAACTATCACACCTTTACATTAGTTTTTCTTTCATTTTGTGATTTTGCATTGTGATCTAGCCCTTTTGCCATTTTCAGAACACTGTGCAAACAGGTGGAATCACTGAAAGTAGCTGGAGAAGGTTTGCTGTTCTGCGTCCCCCGGATCTTAATGGAGGAACAGGCAAGGGTGGGGGACTGGGGCCGGGGGCTGGCTACACTACAGCCTTTTCCCAAAGTGATTGTACTGCTTGCTGGAATTTCTGATCAGTAAAATTGGGTCCAGTGTTCCCAGACCTGGAAAATCTAAATGCAGTACCACTGGCCCGTGGAATTCCGCACAGAAATTCCACTCCGCACAACTTATAATCAGGTAAAAAGCATACAAAGTCGAATTGGGCAATATATATGTATAATTATCAAATTACAGTGGAGCCTATTCTCAAAGTTTTTCAACCATAAACAAATGTTTATTGTTGAAATATGATATAAATCTCTCTCTATGTATAGTATATTTACTACTGCAAATGTCTCCACCATGAGTACAGAGACCTCTACCTTAATAAATCCCACTCAAGGAGTTGGAAGTGGGCGTTCCAAGTTGTGGTTTGCCTTAGAATGTTGGATACTCCCACAGACATTTATGTTGGAAGCATTCACAAATTTCGGTCTGACTCCTTTCTACCTTGGGAATGGTCATAGATTTTACTCTAGTGAAGAGTTGGAGTAGTGAAGGACTTGAGGATGGGATGTGAATTGACCACCCGAAATTTGGTGTGGTGTAGAGGAAGACTTTTCTTCATGGGGACAAATCTTTTCCCTCACAGATTAAAAAACCTTGCCTTTGCAAAGGGTACTTTGTTCTCACTGTGAAGAATTTTATGCCATGAAAAAATGTGCACAGCTCATGGGATATGTTACGTGGCATTCCTAGTTTTATGCCCAAAATAGTTCACCCGGTGAAGCATTCCAGGCATGCTACTGTGAATGTTGATGAGTGTGAAAAAAATGCAAACTTTCATTTTTTGAGACTATGGCTTAATGTTTCTTCTGTTTCCTTTAATTTTATTTCCGGTCAGGCATCTTCTCAAATGTGTTTAACAGTCAACACTTGTTTTGTTAATTACTGAAACCGTGGTGCACACGTTCACCTAAAGTCATCCATCTTATACTAAGCTTCATCCCTTGTGGTTAAGGATCCTAATGTTAATCAGTCGAACTTGGTAGACTTCAATCCAAAGACACTAAAGATGTCCACCTGTGGATGTATCAAACGTAAAGCATTGAACAATTTCATGCATGAACATATGCGTATGCAACCTCTTGTCTCGTTCCAAATTGCTGGCTCTTGTGGACAACAGGAGGTCGTTGTTAGCTTTGAAACCTAAAATTGTCAAAACTAGCAGAATACAGTACTGCCTTTACTCTTTTAATCAAGAAGTCCTTACATCATTGTTAGAAATGGTGTTTCTGGTTGGCAGAGGTATGCACCCTGTCCAAGCAGGAACCACCACTCTAGTCATGGTAAGCAAGATAAAAACTAAAAGATAACTTGTGCTCACCCTCTGGCAGCTTGGCACAGAGCAGTCAGACTTATCTAAGATGCAATGTGTAAAGTATTTGTGCAACACCCACACACAGTAACACAATGAAAACACCATAAAAAATACTCCACACAGGAAGAGTTAAACAAGTCCAAAATGACAAAAATACAATAAGTAGAACCAAAGTTAATAATTTTTAAAGATTAAATCCGAATATATAGTGCTTAGAGTCATAAAGTGCCAACCGGGGACATCTGGTCATGCTAGACCAGGGTAAATCCAAAGTTCAGGCCGACCGATGGAGGGCAGGCTGGCTTCAGGGTTCACATAGGTCTTGCTGAAAAAGTTCCTTGGTCGTCGTCGAACCGCACAGTCTGTCAAAGCAATATCGTCGGGCAACAGCTGCGTCGGTGTCGACGGGTGATGTGTTGGTTCCGATAGGTGCAAAGTCATTGATGCGTGGGTTCTGCTGGGTCAGCATAGAAACAAGTACTTCCTAGAGCCCAGGACTGGATTGGCACCACTTGGCAAGGCAGAACTCACAGATGGCAGAGTCCAGTTGCTGTTTCATGTTTGGAGAAAGTCTGTGATGGCACTGAGACATCAGAACAGGGGGCAAGCCAGCAAGCCCTTGGAGTCATTCTGGGTTCAAGTGAGATGGGTCCAGTCCTTTCCTCAACAAAGGAGAGGGTAGCAAGCAGCTGACAACAGGCAGCACATCAGAGCAGAAAAGCAGATCTTCCAGAGCAGCAGTCCAGCAGAATGGTAGCCCTTGTAGCAGCACAGCAGTCCTTCTTCCTGACAGGGCTCTTCACAGGTCCAGTAGTGTACTGTCTTAGTAGTTTCAGAGACCCAATACTTACACCCAGTTGTGCCTTTGAAGCAGGGGTGTCTTTGAAGAAGGGTCTTTGAAGTGCACACAGTTCCTTTCTTACCAGCCCTGGCTCCATTCCAAAGATATAAAACATGATGCAGCTATTCCTTTCTAATCTTTCTAATCACGATTTACAGCTTAATAGTATATTAAGGAATTTCCAATGTTAACCTATGAGAGGAGCAGACCTCATCGTAGTGAAAAACAAATTTGGGTGCTTGTCACTAGCAGGACATGCAAAACTCAACAGTACATGTCCTACCTTTTACTTACACAGTTTAAGGCATGGCAAGTAGTTTTAAATATCAAGTGGAAGTGGCAGTAAACTGCACACACAGGCCATGCAGTGGCAGGCCTGAGTCAGGTTGAAAGGCTACTTGTGTGGGTGGCACAACCTGTGCTTCAGGCCCACTAGTAGCATTTAGGTTACAGGTCCTGGATACATGGCATACCACTTTACAAGGGACTTACAAGTAAACTAAAAGACAGCAATTGTGTATACACCAATGTTACTATGCCCCTATTTCATGTTGTGAGACATCTGTCTAAACGATAAACTCCTGGGAGAAGTCTGGGACCTTGAGCACAGGGCTGTGCACATGGCCTGCTTAAGGGAGTCATATGCTTTTGGCATGCCTCTGTCCAAATCAGATTTCTGGGCTTCCCCTTAGAAGTCAGCTTTGTCAATGGGGCAAAAATGGTGCCATATCCCTTGACAAACCTCCTGTAGTGCCCAGTGAGGGTCAAGACTGCTCTGACCTCAGTCTGTGTTTTGGGGGGCTCCCAGGCCATGATAGCCTCTATCTTGTAATGGAGGGGCTACACCTAACTCTTGCCCACCAAGTGTCCCAAGTAAACCATAGACCCCTGCCCTATCTGGCACTTACTGGCCTTGATAGTCAGGCCTGCCTGTTGCAGACCCTGGAGCACTTTCTGGAGGTGGAAAAGGTTGTCCTTCCAGCTGTAGACAGCTAAGTCATCCAGATAGGCAGCTGAGAAGGCCTCCATACCTGTAAGGGCCTGGGTCATCAACCTCTGGAAGGTGGCAAGGGCATTTTTGAGTTCAAAGGGCATCACCCTAAACTGGTAGTGGCCCTCTGGAGTGGAGAAGGCTGACTTGTCCTTGGCTCCTTCTGTTAGGGCTATCTGCCAGTACCCTGATGTAAGGTCAAAGCTACTTAAGTACTGGGCAGCCCCTAACCAGTCAATGGGCTCATCAGCCCGGGGGATGGGATGAGCATCTGCCTTTGTGACAGTGTTTAGCCCTCTATGATCCACACAGAACTGAGTTCTGGTGTGGTGACCGATGGGGCAGCTTTTGGTACCAGAACCATAGAACTGGACCAGGGGCTACTGGAGGGTTCTATCACCCCCAATTCTAGCATTTTAGAGACTTCACTCTTAATGCTGGCCCTCACCTTATCAGACAACCTTTAAGATGTATTCTTGACAGGGAGGTTGTCTCCTGTGATGACATCATGGGTACACAGGTGGGTAGTCTCAGGCTTGAGGGAAAACAGAGAGGAGTACTGTTCCAACACTTGGTGGCAGTCCCTCTGCTATTCAGGAGTCAGACTTGGAGACAGGATTACTCCCTCCACAGATCCATCTTCCTCCTTGGAGTCAAAGAGTTCAGGGAGAGGTTCACTCTCCTCCTCCTCTTCTCCATCAATCAATCAATCAGTGTTTGTTAAGCGTGACTACTCACCCATAAGGGTCTCAAGGCGCTGGGGGGGTGCAGGTTCCAGTCCATCAAGGAGGGGGTCTGTCGAAGAGCCAGGTTTTGAGGTTTCTCGCGAAGATGGGGAGCGATGTTGTCTGTCTGAGGTGGAGCGGAAGGGCGTTCCAGGCTCTGGCTGCGAGGAAGGAGAAGGAGCGGCCTCCCGATCTGGTCTTTCTGGTGCGGGGGACCATGGCGTAGGAGAGCTGGGCTGATCGTAGGGTTCTTCAAGGTGCCCGAAATTTGAGTCGGTTCTTCAGGTATGCTGGTCCGGTGTTGTGGAGGACCTTGTGTGCGTGGGTGAGTATCTTGAAGGTGATTCTGGCCTCGATGGGGAGCCAGTGGAGTGTGCGCAGGTGCTGGGAGATGTGGCAGTGTCTTTGCAGGTTGAGGACCAGTCTTGCGGCGGCGTTCTGGATGTTTTGTAGCTTGAGGGTGAGGTTTTTGTTTATTCCGGCGTAGAGTGCGTTGCTGTAGTCGAGTCTGCTGGTGACGAGGGCGTGAGTGACGGTCTTTCTGTGCTCGAGGGGGATCCATTTGAAGGTCTTACGTAGGAGGCAGAGGGTGTGGAAGCAGGAGGATGCGACGGAGTTGATCTGGCGGTCCATTTTGAGCTCAGAGTCCAGGATGATTCCAAGGTTGTGTGCGTGGTCTGTGGGGGTGGGTGGGCTTCCGATGGCGGGGGGCCACCAGGTGTCGTTCCAGGCATCGGGGTTTGGGCCCATAATGAGTACTTCTGTTTTGTCGATGTTGAGTTGTAGGCAGCTGCTTTTCATCCATTTGGCTACGGCTTCCATGCCTTCTTGAAAGTTGTGTCTGGCGGTGTTGGGTTCGTTGGATAAGGAGAGAATGAGTTGGGTGTCGTCTGCGTATGACACAATGTTGAGCCTGTTGGTTCTGACGATGGGGGCGAGCGGAGCCATGTAGATGTTGAAGAGCGTGAGGCTGAGGGAGGACCCCTGGGGGACTCCGCAGGTGGTTGGTGTAGGGGTCGAGAGGAAAGGGGGGAGTCTGACCCGCTGCGTTCTGCTGGAGAGGAAGGAGTGGTTCCAGTCGAGGGCCTTGTCCCAGATCCCTGTGTCGTAGAGTCTGCGTATTAGGGTGCAGTGAGAGACTGTGTCGAACGCCGCTGAGAGGTCGAGGAGGATGAGGGCTACTGTTTCTCCTCTGTCCAGTAGGGAGCGGATGTCGTCTGTTGCGGCGAGGAGGGCGGTTTCTGTGCTGTGGTTTTTTCTGAAGCCGGATTGGGAGGAGTCGAGGATGTTGTGCTCTTCGATGAAGGTGGCGAGTTGGCTGTTGATGGCTTTCTCAATGACTTTCGCTGGGAATGGGAGCAGGGAGATGGGTTTGTAGTTCTTGCGGTAGGTGGGGTCTGCCGAGGGCTTCTTCAGGAGGGGGTTGATCTCGGCGTTTTTCCAGTCATCGGGGAATGAGGTGTTCATCAGGGAGCGGTTGATGGTGTGGCAGAGTATGGGTGCGATGGTGTCGGTGGCTCTGTTGAAGATGTGGTGGGGGCAGGGGTCCGTGGGGGCCCCAGAGTGGATTGACTTCATTGTCTTCAGTGGTGAGGGCTGTCCAGTTGTCGATCGTTGGCTTCAGGGTGTCGGGGTGGCTGGTGAGGGTTCAGTGTGTTGGTTGTCTTCGTCGAAGTTGTTGTAGATTTTCTTGATTTTGAGGTGGAAGAAGGTGCTGAGTTTGATGCAGAGGTCTTGTGAGGTAGGGATGTCCGTAGACTTGCTGGTGGGTTGGGCGAACTCCTTGATGATGCTGAAGAGTTCTTTGCTGTTGTGCGCGTGTGTGGAGATCCTGTCTTCAATTGATTTTTTTCTCGTTTTTCTGATGAGTTGGTGGTGGGCTTTGGTGGCGGCTCTGAAGTCGTTGAGGGCCTCTGTAGATTTGGAGTTCCTCCAGGCCTTTTCGAGGCGGCGGCACGTGCGTCTGGATTCTCGAATTTCGGTGGTAAACCATCTGGCTTTCTTGGCGTGAGTGTTGTTGTTTTTCTTGAGGGGGGCTATGGTGTTGGCGCTGCCGGAGATCCATCTGTGCAGGGTTCGGGCTGCGGTGTTGGGGTCG
Source organism: Calotriton arnoldi (assembly GCA_963921515.1). Taxonomy (NCBI): domain Eukaryota; kingdom Metazoa; phylum Chordata; class Amphibia; order Caudata; family Salamandridae; genus Calotriton; species Calotriton arnoldi. The sequence goes on along the minus strand of CAWUFW010001542.1, from coordinate 1,102,547 downwards.
TCATCTTCTGCGATGGTTGGGGTGGAGTTGCTGAGTGAGGAGGTGAGCTGGTTATTGGTGATTTTGGTCCAGTTTCTTCGTGGGAGCAGGTGCGGTTGTCTGTGGATGGTGGGTGTTCTGAAGGTGAAGTGGACGCATCGGTGGTCTGTCCATGGGAGTTCGGTGGTGTGGCTGAAAGTGATGGAGTTTCCTGTTGTGAAGAGGGGGTCGAGGGTGTGTCCTGCTGAGTGCGTGGGTTCGGTCACGATCTGGCGGAGTCCAATGTTGTGGAAGTTGTCCAGGAGGGATGTGGTGTTGGGTTCCAGTTGGTTGTCGAGGTGGAAGTTGAGGTCTCCCAGCAGGGTGTACTCAGTGGATGCGATGGCATGCGGGAGATGATGTCCGTGATGGAGTTGGCAAATGATCCGCGGGGTCCAGGGGGTCAGTAAATGAGGGTTCCCCGGAGGGTGGTGGTAGGGCTGGCCAGTATCTTGAAGTGAAGGTGTTCCATCAAGTCTGTGGGCTCGTCGGGGAGTGTGCTCAGGCGGAGTGTGGATTTATGGATGATGGCGATTCCTCCTCCCGGGCGGGTGGGGCGGTCCTTCCTGGAGATCTTGTATCCTTGGGGAATGGTGATGGCGATGTCCGGTCCCGAGGTGGTGTTGGTCCAGGTTTCGGTGTAGAATGCTATGTCCGGGGTGGTGCTGTCGAGGAGGTCCCAGATTTCGGTGGCATGTTTGTGGAGTGATCTGACGTTGAGGAGGATGCATTGCAGGGTTTTCGGTTCGGGTGTGTTCTTGCGGGCGGGTTGTGCTGGGTCCGTGTTCCTGCTGGGTCCGTGTTCCAGGTGTGCCGGCAGTGGTGACAGCTGAAGGGTCAGTGGGTGTTGGCTGGTGATGCTAGCTTGCAGTTGTTGTTGCTATCTGGGTTGAGTGCGTGGAGTGCCGCTGGGTCGTAGCGTTGGCGGTGCGAAGGTCCAGGGTTCCTGGCGGTGGTCGCGGTCGGGCCGCGGACGGGCGCAGACGGGCGCAGATGGGCTTGCCTTTGGCGCGCCAGCTGCGCATGGCCGTGCTGCGGCCGCCATTAAATAGGGGTCGGGGAGGGCTGGACAGCTGGGAGGCGGGAGCGGGGAGGGGAACTGGCTGGGGCTGGTCACGCTGGTGGGAGGGGCCGCGGGGGCAGCAGCGGCGGGAAAAACGGGGGAAGCAAGCAAAAGAAGAAGAAAAATGAAAGAGGAACGAGGGTGAAAAAAGTAAAGAGAAAGATATAAAGAGTTAGGGGGTGGTAAGAATAAGGGGTGAAACGGAGCAGAAAGCAGAAGAGAACTGCTATAAAGAGTGAAGGGGTGAAAAGCTAAAAGGGTGAAAACGGAGCAGAAAGCAGAAGAGAACTGATGTAAAGAGTGAAGGGGTGAAAAGCTAAAAGGGTGAAAACGGAGCAGAAAGGAGAGGGTGAAAAATGGAGCAGAAAGCAGAGGGTGAAAACGGAGCAGAGAGGAGAGGGTGAAAAACGGAGCAGAAAGCAGAGGGTGAAAACGGAGCAGAGAGGAGAGGGTGAAAAACGGAGCAGAAAGCAGAGGGTGAAAATGGGGCAGAAAGGAGAGGGTGAAGGGGGCAGAAAGGAGAGGGTGAAGGGGGCAGAAAGCGGAGCGAGAGAGGGAGTCAGAGGTCAACTGGACCACCAGGGATGAAGCGCAGGTATAACCTGCGGGTGGAGGAGGGTCTCGAACACCTAACACTACGGGAGTGCAGGGGCTCGTCAGGGCCTCACTTAATGGTGGAGCTGCGAGGGTGGGAGAGCAGTTTCACTGACAATGAGTCAGTGGTCTTGCTCACCTGTCCCTGCAGCGGCCGCCATTAAGTAGGGGTCGGGGGGCTGGACAGCTGGGAGGCGGGTGCGGGGATGGGAACTGGCTCGGCTGGTCGCGCTGGGGGGGAGGGGGCAGCAGCGGCGGGAAAAACGGGGGAAGCAAGCAAAAGAAGGGGAAAAATGAAAGAGGAACAAGGGTGGAAAAAGTAAAGAGAAAGATATAAAGAGTAAGGGGGTGATAAGAATAAGGGGTGAAACGGAGCAGAAAGCAGAAGAGAACTGCTATAAAGAGTGAAGGGGTGAAAAGCTAAAAGAGTGAAAACGGAGCAGAAAGCAGAAGAGAACTGCTGTAAAGAGTGAAGGGGTGAAAAGCTAAAAGGGTGAAAACGGAGCAGAAAGCAGAGGGTGAAAACGGAGCAGAAAGCAGAAAAGAACTGCTGTAAAGAATGAAGGGGTGAAAAGCTAAAAGGGTGAAAACGGAGCAGAAAGGAGAGGGTGAAAAACGGAGCAGAAAGCAGAGGGTGAAAACGGAGCAGAGAGGAGAGGGTGAAAAACGGAGCAAAAAGCAGAGGGTGAAAATGGAGCAGAGAGGAGAGGGTGAAAAACAGAGCAGAAAGCAGAGGGTGAAAACGGGACAGAAAGGAGAGGGTGAAGGGGGCTGAAAGCGGAGCGAGAGAGGGAGTCAGAGGTCCACTGGACCACCAGGGATGAGGCGCAGGTATAACCTGCGGGTGGAGGAGGGCCTTGAACACCTAACACTACGGGAGTGCAGGGGCTCGTCAGGGCTTCACTTAATGGTGGAGCTGCGAGGGTGGGAGAGCAGTTTCACTGACAATGAGTCAGTGGTCTTCAACAGCATGGTGAGCTCAGACCTTTCAAAGTGGGGTTTGAGGCAATTGACATGGAGCACCCTGTGGGGTTGCCTAGGGGTCTTGAGGTCCACCAGGTAGGTGGCCTCACCCTTCCTCTCAATCACCTCATAGGGCCCAGTCAGAAGCTTGCTTCCACAACTTAGCCATTTGACTTCTAAAGGCAGACATGTAGCTTCTAAAGGCAGACATGTAGCTCTCTACATCCTGGGGAATCTTCCTGGGAGCTTCGCCAAACTCAGAGGTCCTCTGACTGGGTGTCCATACAGAACTTCAAAGGGGCTGAAGCCCACTCCCTTCTGTGGCACATCCCTGTGGACTAATAACAGGCATGGCAAAAGGATGTCCCACTTACTCTTCGAGGCATCAAATCATTCCCTTCAGGTTCTTGTTGAATCTCTCAACAAGCCCATTTATGGATGGAAAGGAGTGGAGAGCTTGTAGGTTACCCCACATACCTTCCACATTGACTGCATATAAGCAGACATGAAGTTGGTGCCCTTTCTAGACACCACTTCCTTGGGGAAACCCACTCGGAAAAAAATCCCCATCAGAAGAGTGAGATATCAGTTATGATTAGCCATTAAGAAGATAGTTCTAGACCAATTTGTAATCTATTTATTTTCTGCTTTCTTGTGAAGATCACAGCCAATCACTTGGAGAGTGATGGCAGGAAGGAAGGTCTGTGAATCTTAGGGATGTTTGCCACTGCAGGTGCAGCCATTGTCCTCAAAGGGATTGCCTCTGGGTACCTAGTGGCATGATCCACCAGAACCAGGATAAACATGTTGCCTGAAACGTAAGTTTAAGGGGGGCTGTAAGCCTCTGCAGTGTCTTCCCACTCTCCTGGCAGGTTATGCAAGTCCTACAGAATGAATCTGAGGAAGTCTTGATTCTAAGCCAATAAAAGTCGGGGACAAGCCTTGCAAAGCTCTTGTCCTGACCCAGGTGTCCTGCTAGGGGAATTTTGTGTGCAAGCTCCACTAGGAAGGCCCTGTAGCATTGGGAACCACCAGGGCCCTTGTTGCCCCATGCACCGGAGCCTGAGGCTCACTGTAAAGGAAGTTGTTCTCCCAGTAAATGTGATGACTCCCACAAGTATCACCTGCTGCTTGGGCTTTGGGCTGTTGCCTCAGTCTCCCAAGGGTTGGGCACTCCCTCTGTGCTATACAGAACACCTCCTTGGTGGGTCCTCCTTCCACATGACATCCAGCAAACTCAGGTAGGTCACCAAGGGGAGCAAGGCCCTCCTCGGTGTGCTTTGGGGTGGACACCGCAGGTGCCCCATCCTCCTCACTGGGAAGACATTCAGGGGCTGGTTTCCCACATCCTCTGCCTTTCCCCTTCCTACAAGCTGGCTGGGCCATTATTCCAGGCTCCAGACCTTTTTGACTCCCATCCTGGGCAGCCATGGACCTTGTTATAGCACAGATCCAACCAGGTAACCCCAGCATCTCCACATGAGGCTTGAGCTCCACTTCCTTCCAGGTAGTATGCTCAAGGTCAATACCAAGCAAACAACCCACAGGCCTGGCAGGGTTCACAGCAACCTTCAGAAGACCTGAAACCTCCCCTACTCAAATGGAACAAGGGTGATTGGATAGTAACCCTCTCTGTTGTCACCCATCAAACCTGATGGAATGCATTGAGAATCACCTGCTCTGGGGACACTAGCTGAGTCTTTACCATAGTCATGCTGGCAACTGTATCCCACACAGCCTCTTATTGAAAAAAAGGAGGGAGAAACCCTTAATGTTCAGGAAAAGGGAACAGGGTGAGTAAACACAGCCTCAACACCTTGCCCATTGATGGTGACCCATTGCCTATATTTAGTAGTATTTGAGGGCACATGGATGTTAGGAACCATCTCACTGTCACCCGGGGGCACTAGGGTAACCTCACTAAACTATCTTCTATTAACTGGGACAAACTCCTCCCCTAGTAATACACTAGCCATCCCTGGAACCTTTCCTCTAGTGGGCGGCAGTACTCTTTTTGGACACTTGGGATCCCCCTTGTAGTGTCCATACTGAAAACACTCATAGCACTTGATGGGCCTGGGCTGCTGACTGTTGTCAATGTAGTGTTTCATCTGGTGGCCAGATTGGGAATGAGAACCAGACCCTTTCCCCTGTGAGCTGTTTTTGGGTCCTTTAGAGAACTCTGTCTTTTTATCGCCTCCCTCCTTCTTCTGATGGGAACCCTGACCACTCTTTTGGCAGCTTCCCCAAGATACCTTCTTGGACACTCCGGTGCTCACCCAGATGCCCACCTCCTCAGCAAGCTTCCTGGGGTCAGGAAGCTTGCTATCAACCATATGTTGGCACAGCTCTGGAAAACAAATATCAAGCATGTGCTCCTTTAAAAATAAGTTGTACAGCCTTGAATAATCTTCAACCTTGCTGCCCCTCACCCAGCCCTTTAGCGCCTTACTAGTATAATCCAAGAAATTCACCCATGCCTGTGTAGAGAGTTTGTGGCTGTTCCTTAACTGTTTCCTATCCTTTTCAGGGGTCAACGCAAACTTGCCAACTAATATGGCCTTCATGGCAGTGTAGCATGTCTGGTCCTCTACATCTAGTGTAAGGAGTATGTCCCTTCCCACTATTGACATATATCTCTATAAACTACCACCCCAGAACTTCTATGGGACTCTGTGCACTCTCTGAGCCACTTCATAGGCTGCAAACCACTTACCTATGTTATCCCCCACTTCATAACTGGACACCAACTCCTTGGGTATCCTGATTCTGGACTCACCAGTGGGCACTGCATGTATGCTACCACCATTGCTGTTGCTGGACCCCACTTGTAGGACTCTTATGTCCAGCTCTCTGAGACTCAACTCATGGGACATGTTCCTCTCCTCCGTTGCTAGTCTTCTCTCCTCTAGAGCTTGTTCTTTCTCCAATCTAGCAAGTACCTGCTCCTTCCCCAATCTGGCGAGCAAGCTCCAATTCTAGTTTTCTTTCCTCCCTCCAGTCTGCTAGCTCCTCTGGAGACAGGTTCTTGGAGGAGACACTGCTCCCTGCTCTAGGAATCACCACTGATTCGAGCAAGTTGCTGGCCCCGTCCACAGGCAGTTCTAGAGCCACCTCAGACTCCAGAATCAGGTCATCTTCCTCCTCTGGAATTTCCTGGTCCTCCTCCTGTGGGACCTCAGCCCCCACATTCTGGGCCTCTGCCCAGGCTCTCAGAGCTGTCTGCAGCTCCACCCTCTGGGTGAAGCCTCTCATGGACACACAAAAATTATTTGCAAAAATCTTTAATTTAAGCTGGGCCACAGTATAGATTCCAACTTGGCCAGCTCAAAATCAATGACTCCAGATGCAGCTGCAGATGTGGCTTCTCCAGAGAGAGACATGGTTTAGCAAACAAATAAAAAGGGCAATCAGGGAGTATGGAAAATGTCTTGAATTGGTCTTAGTATAGAGTTGTAATGAACAATGAGTTACTATATGGTATTACACAAACACAAGTCCCATCCTCACCGCTGATCACCAATGTTAGAAATAGGGTGTCAGGTTGACAGAGTTATGCACCCTGTCCAAGCAGGAACCACCATTCAGGGTAAGCTAGATACACACTAAAAGATAACCTGTGCTTACCCTCAAGAAGCTTGGCTTATCTAACAAGGCAATGAGTTTGTGCAAAACACACACACACACAGTAACACAATGAAAACACCACAAAAATGCTCCACACAGGGTTAGAAAAATAGATTATATTTGTATGAGAAAAACAAGCAATCAAAAAAGGTAGGGACTAGGAGCAGGTTTAAGGTCCAGAACCCAAGCTCCCATTTAGAAATATACTCATACAAGTGGAGTGTAACTGTTCCTATCAAGAGAGAGATAAAGTGAAGTGTAGGTGGATAATCTGAAGATTGAGGGGGTCTTCCTTATTGGATGATTGAGTCCTTACACACCCAAGTGGGTGTCATGCTTCTTCATAGGGCTGAGCTCCTCCTGGGGCCAGTGCTAAATGCCCCACGGGCCCGCAAGAAAGCTATTGGGTGGAGATCTTCTCTTCAATCTGTATGGATGAATGAGGGTCTGTGGAGGTAGGGTAGTGTACTGAGTGGAAAGATTGTGCCTTAAAACTACCAAAAGTACCATCAAATTTCTTTAATCTATTATCCCCTTGGCAGGATTAAAAACAAGAATGTGAAAACAGTCAATAGGGTGTAATGGGCCGTGACAATTTCGCAATGTGAGATTTAAAAGGTCGACATGTTTCACACCTGCATGCTCCAGGAGGGATCCGTGGCGTTTCTTCAGGACCAAACTATATTAGTAGATAATCCCTACCCTACACCTGAGTGGGTTATGCATACTTAAAAAAGGGAAGAATGCGATGATCTTAAGGGATATTTTAGGTAAACTATACCTGCACATGAAGTCCCTAATGAGATCTCAATATTCAACCCTGCTAGCGTATCTTTCGTTGCACCATAGATCAGGGTAGAGAACCGCATGTCAACAGCGGTTAGAAAATGTTCTGGCACGGAGTATTGCTCAAGACCGACCCCACTCTGCCTGTCTGAAGTTAGCCGGCTTTTACAGTTACCCTTCACTTGTATGAGAAAAACAAGCCCAAAATGACAAAAATCCAATAGTAGACCCAAAGTTATGAATTTTTAAAGATTAAATCAAAATATACTGCTTAGATTCATAAAGTGCCAACCGGGGACATCTGGGGCCATATGTATCAAGCATTTTTCCATTCGCAAACGGGCCGATTCTCAGAATCTGCCCGTTTGCGAATGGGAAAAAGCCTTTTGGGATGTATCATCCCAAAAGGCCATCGCAAATTAGAGAATCGCAAAATTTGCGATTCTCTATTTTGCGAATGCAATTAAGGAATTGCAAATTGCGATTCCTTAAATGCAATTCTGGAAGCACCAGAAATTTGCTATTTGGCCTTAAGGAATCGCAAATTACCACCAACTTCAAGTTGGTGGTAATTTGCGATTTTCTTTAAAAAAGCACTTTTTTCAAAGTGCCATTTTGCGCAAAATGTGCACAGCTGCATATTTCAGGGGTGCAACAGGGTGTCCTTTTGGCACCCTTGCAACCTTGAAATTGCATTCTCAATTTGCGATTCTCTAATTGGTAATCGCAAATTGAGAATTATTCCCATTCATTCCTATGGGCCTCCTAGCCCATAGGAATGAATGGGAAGGTATTCCTTATTTGCGAATCTCAATTTGCGATTCGCAAATAAGGAATATATAGAATTCGCAGAATTTATAGCAAATTCTACATACATTGCATTTTGCGATTCTCTAATTGCGATTCGCTAAAAATCGCAATTTGAGAATCGCAAAACTCTTTTTTGATACATATGGCCCTTGGTCGCGCTAGACTGGGGTAAATCCAAAGTTCATGCCGACCGCAATGGAGAACAGGGCAGGTACAGGACTCACGCAGGTCCCACTGAAAAAGTACCTTGTATGGAGGAAGCGTTGACGTCGAGAACCCGATGTGAGGAGCAAACAAGGCAATGCGCCGTCGTCAATCCCTTAGATGTGGGCAATCCTTTGGTTCTGATCTGCACAGTCAGGAAAGCCTCATCGATGCAGGCAACACGTCGTCGTTGAGCTGCGCAGTCTGTTGTCATCAAGTCGTGCAATCCGTTGAAGCGATGCTGCCGGGCAGCAGCTGCATAGGCATCGAAGGGTGATGCATCGCTTCCAATGGGCCCAAAGTTGTCAATGCGTGGGTTCTGCTAGGCCAGCACTGATACACGCACTTTCAAGGGCTCAGGACTGGATTGGCACCACTTGGCAAGGCAGGACTCACAGATGGCAGAGTCCAGGTGCTTTTGCAGGGTTGAAGGAAGTCTTGATGTCTCTGAGACTTCAGAACAGGGGGCAAGCCCTTGGAGTCACTCTAGGTTCAAGTGAGATGGGTCTAGTCCTTCCTCGCAGGGCAGAGGGTAGCAAGCATCTGACAACAGACAGCACATCAGAGCAGAAAAGAAGCTCTCCCAGAGCAGCAGTTCAGCAAAGCAGCAGTCCTTGTAGCAGCACAGCAGTCCTTCTTCCTGACAGGGTTCATGACAGGTCCAGTAGTGTACTGTCGTGGTAGGGTCAGAGACACAATACTTATACCCAGTTGTGTCTTTGAAGTGTGGGTGACTTTAAAGAAGGGTCTTTGAAGTGCACACAGGTCCTTTCTTCCCAGCCCTGGCTCCAGGCTGTCAGTAGTGGGTAATCATCCCTTTGTGTAGGAAACAGTACATTGCCTATTCAGGTGTAAGTGTCAGCTCCCCCTCCATTCATGCTCAGGAACAGCCATCAGAATGCAGATGGGTATGTGAGGCTGTCTAGAGGGAATGCACAAAGTGTAGCAGTCACCCACCCCAGCCGTATATTGGAGACAGGCTGCAGGCATGCAAAGCAGTATGAGCAGAGAAATGCCACTTTCTAAAAGTGTCATTTCTAAAATAGTAATATTAAATCCAACTTTACCAGAAAAGAGGATTTATCAATACAATTCCAAAGATATACAACATGATGCAGCCACTCCTTTATAATCAGGAAATACAACTTAGAATTGTATTAAGGAATTCTCAATGTTAACCTATGAGAGGAGTAGGCCTCACAGTAGTGAAAAACGAATTTGGGTGTTTGTGACTACCAGGACATGCAAAGCTTAACAGTACATGTACTACCTTTTACTTATACAACACCTTGCCCTATGGGCTACCTAGGGCCTACCTATGGAGTGACTTATGTGAAATAAAAGGGGAGTTTAAGGCATGGCAAGTAGTTTTAAATGCAAAGTTGAAATGGCAGTAAACTGCACACACAGGCCCTGCAATGGCAGGCCTGAGACAGATTTGAAAGGCTACTTGTGTGGGTGCCACAACCAGTGCTGCAGGCCCACTAGTAGAATTTAGGTTACAGACCCTGGCTATATGGTATACCACTTTACAAGGGACTTACAAGTAAACGAAAATATGCCAATTGTGTATACACCAATGTGTCCATGTTTAGGGGAAAAACACATCCACTTTAGCACTGGTCAGCAGTGGTGAAGTGCTCAGACTCCTAAGGCCAACAAAAAAAATCATCATAAAGCAGGCAAAACGTTTGAGGGAAGATCACCCTAAGATGACAGGTCAAACAACACTGCCTCGATTCCTCCACTAACACCTACCTACTCACTGGGTCTTCATTTCTTTAAAGGGGGTACCTCCCTTGCATCTCCTAGTCCTTATTCTCCCCTTGCACCTTTTTAGTTTTTACAATACCCAATCCTACACCCACCCTTCCCTATCCCCAGTGATGCACATAATGTCCTTGCCCCTGCTCTCTTCTTTTTCTCCCTAGTGTAACCACCAGTCCCCTGCCACCTTTTCGCTCCCCCTTTTTTCTTTTCTTGCTTGCCTTATCTTCTTTTGGTCCTTTATCTTCAGTTTACATATTTCGTTTATGCAAGACATGGGATTCAAACTTGGGATCCATGAGCCAAATGCAGGTCCAGTATACATTTTCGATGAAAATTCTTCGAATTGTCATGGAAAACGTATCTTCTCATCATGACATTACCCCAAAATAGAGTTTTGTCACCCTAATTTTATCAGGTTAAAGATCTCTATTTTGAGGGTTTGCCATATTGATAGAATGTTGCACCAGCTGATAAGGCTCAGCCAGCCCATTTAGCTCATCCGAACTAGGGATCACAAAGCAAAATTTGGGTTAAGTACAGCAGGAAGGCTGATAACCTTTTGAATATGTTTGAAGAAATGTTGCCCCCCTATCCCCTGAAGGCATTATTAGTCAAATAGAGTGATCCTCCCTGAAGCCAGTGCAACGTGACTGCTTATCGACCCTCCAACACAGATTTCTCAGGTTCATGAGACGAGTCATTTTGCAGACAACTTTGGCTTCAATGGATAGAGAGCATGATAGTTTATACAGATTACAGTTGGGGTGCTCGAGTAATTGTTATGGATTTATAGTTGCCTGTTGCTAATGACATTGCATCAGCTAGACTACTCAACAATGGTTTACCTGATGCCAAGCACCTACCTTTTGACTCATGTAAGGCCTTCAATGTTAGAAATGGACTGTAAAATAACATGTTCAAAACATTTTCCTTATTTGCCAAAATGTGGACTGTTTTTGACTGTTTCAAATGCTTGTTTTATGCCGTGTTAAAAAAGTGGAACTCTAGTGATTGCAGTAGCATAGTGGAAGTGTTGCATAGATTAATTAAATTTGCTATTATTGTCCTAATTTCTTTCTTAAATTCTCTGTCTTTTTTTGTAGGTCTTTCTTAAAAGTGATCGTGTTGCCCGGATGGTACAGAGCGGTGGCTGCTCTGCTAACGACTCACGCGAAGTGTTTAAAAAGCATATTGAGAAGAGGGTGCGCAGTCTACCTGAGATTGATGGTCTGAGCAAGGAGACTGTGCTGAGTTCTTGGATGGCAAAGTTCGATGCCATCTACCGCGGCGAAGAGGATCCACGCAAACAGCAAGCTAGGATGACAGCAAGTGCGGCTTCAGAACTCATCCTCAGCAAGGAGCAGCTCTATGAAATGTTCCAGCAGATCCTGGGGATCAAGAAGTTTGAGCATCAACTGCTTTATAATGCTTGCCAGGTAGGAAACCTAGCAGGATTCTCTAGAGGGGCTTTGCTCTTGACTCACTAGTGAATTATTTATTAAAATCAAGACAAAAAATGATGTGCCTTGCTTTATTCTGATTATGTCTCCATATGCAAGGCGTTCCATTGCCCTTGACATTCCAGAAACGGTCCTCAAGGGCTCATATGCAGTCAGGCGTTCCGGTTCTCTAAATAAATATGCATGAGTCATATTTGCATATCACTGATCTACTGTGAAATGGGATTTTTTGTACTCTACTTTAATAATATCTGTTACTGTAGGGACAACGTTAAGATCCCAAAGCCCATCTTGAAAAGGTAACAAGTGCTTCTGGGCATCCTATGAGACCCATATTTGTTCTCTTTACAGTACGAATAGAATTACAGAATTACAGAATTGTGTTGAAGTTGAACAGGTTCTACTGTCCTGTTGCACAGCTGTTATCAGGACGCTGACAAACTGCAGTGTTAGCATCTTTCACTCAAACATTCTTCCTTCACTTTTTCTGAAACCTGCATATTTTGTTCCCATAGTACGCAGGCTCTGTAATTAGGGAAATCTGATACATATTACACCGTATCACATATCTTTCATACTTGAAGGTTAGAATCTATGTCATTATTTTGTAGTTTAGTCATATTTTACATCTGATTTAGACTGAAAAGTAAACCTCAATATGCTGCCCGTATACCTCACATTTATTATAATTAGGGCTCCCGGTTTTATGGTATTTATTTTTTTGCCATTTCCGTCTGTATTTATCCATATTTATTTTTGGGGCATTATATCTGTATTTATCCACATTTATTTTTGCAACAAGCAAAAGACGACGCTACAGCTAGTATTTTTCCACATTTATTTAAATTGACCCCATATTTATGATGGAAGCACAGATCCCTGCTTAAATCTTACTTTGGGCTCCTTTTAAATGACGTTGCTAGTTCATAGGAGATGGAATGGGGTGTCCCAGCGCCTGCATACCCTAACGGGGGACCAGAAACGCTCTAGAAATGTACCACTGATTGATTGACTGTAAGACGAACTAACAGCTAGGTTCAGAAAGGGCGGATTTCCTCCTTCCCGCGCACACAGCAATGAATATGTTGTTCCAAATTCTGTGATAACAGTGATGGTTTGGAAGTCAGACATATAGTGCTTTATAGCGCATTGCGCCTCGCTTCTGCTATTTCTAGGATATGCAAGTAACATGTCTAGTTTCTCTTCCCCTTTTGCTCTGTGCCCATGATCTGCTCTCCACCTGCTACCCTTGGGCACTTGGTTTTATCAAAATAAATTCTGCCAGTTACATGATGCCTTCTTGAACAGTGGCGCTCAGGGGCGGTTGTACCAGTGCAAAGGTTAGCCCTGCTATTGACCCAGAGTATGGAATATCGGTATCCTATAGCACAGTGGGTTGGTGCGGCTGTTGTGTACGCCAAGTGGGAACTCAGGCCATGTGATTAATTTTTAGCAAGGCTACTCCTCCTTTCATCCTTCCAAGATGCCTAAGGCTACTCCTCCTTTCATCCTTCCAAGATGCCTGCTACTTTCATGTGGTTTACTTTGCTGAGAAATAACATTCCAGCATGTTCCTTGGAGCTCTAACACTCTACAGCCTGCCAGGCTCTCAAAGGGTCTGACAGGTCAGGCGCGCAACGCCCAGTGGGCTCACAGGGCTTCAGCCCCCCCTCTCCCTCCCCCGTCGTGTGTGGCAGCCCGGGCTGAAACAGCTTCCCGGGCACACACACAGCCTCACCCGAGTACTTCACAGGTCTTTAAAAGACCATTTACGCGTTAACGAGGCTTGTTGTTTTTCACCCCTTCTTAGAGCCCCTGCAGCTACACTCTGCATATTGCTGGAAGAGTCAGCCCCCCCCCCCCGAAATGTTTAGTAGCCCCTCCCGAAATTTGGCTCTAGTTGCGCCTCTACTCTGACTGCCAACCTGCAAGAAACCCTTCCAGCATTCCTCCTGTGCCTTACAAAGCAGGGGGGAGAAGGGGGGGGAGGTGTGCCATGTTGTACTTTTCAACCACGTCTCGACACTCCCCCCCCCCCCGAAAAAACTGACTCAAAACAGAAAGTTCACAATTACAGTAGTGGAAACGGGACTGCTGGTGTAATGGGTGTCGAGGGAGATAAAATGAAGCCCCCTTACAATTACTATCTTGTCAGGTCACTCCAGAAACGGCACCTTCTCCTCCAGAAGGTGAGACTCACCGATCTTCAATGCAGCTCTCCCCGCGATCAGAAGCAAGCTCCCATAATTAAACCTGCCGTCTTCCAGGAAGGTCAGTGGTGAAATACCAACACACGCCGAAGTATGGCAAGCAACAGTGGGCATCCAGGGAGTCAGGAGGGGCCCCGGCCTGGCTCCATACTGGGGCGAGAACTGAAAGGAATTTCAAGCATCAGGAACAGGGGTGTGGCGCGGCAACCCTGAAGCACGGCAGCGTGGCAAAATTTACTAGTATTTTGCCGTTTCTAAATATAAATACAGACACAGGAAAAATAGTTTTCCGTCTGTATTTATATGTAAATATCCGTATAAACGGAAAACCGGGAGCCCTAATTATAATATGTTACTGAATGTCACATTAAGGGGTCGATTCCGATTCGGGCCGGAAATTTCTCCGACCGAGCCGGACCCGGAGAGATTTCCGACCGAATCGGACCCGTGCAGTCCGACCGAACGAGTACGATGCGTCCGTATGTTATCGGACACGAGTCGGTCGGACTCCCATTGAACTCAATGGGAGCCGGTCGTACAACGCGTACGTGGGCTCCCATTGCCTCAATGGGTGCGAGGCGGACAAGGGCGCCCCCTACAGCGAGTACGCCGCGGAGCGCTTCGCGGCGTACACGCACAGGTAGGGGGGACCCATGGGTCCCCCCTGTGTGCGCCTCGCACGGGTACGCGTACAGGGGGTCCGACACGGACCCCCAAGTACGGCTCCGACAGCGAGTTCGAGTCGGACGGCGCGAGTCGGTCGGAGCGGTCGAGGTGCGCATCGTACTTACCCGGCCGGAAAACGTCTCCATTGCGCGGTGCGAATCGGGTCCGAGCGAGTCGGTCGGAGCGGTACGATCCGGGTACGAGTCGGTCGGAGCGGTCGGGTCGCCCGGACGAGTCGGTCGGCGAATTCGCATCGTACTCGCTCGGCCGGACCCACGTACGGTTCGGTCGGGAAACAGGCTTTCGCATGGCTTTTTTCCCGACCGAATGGTATTGGGTGCGCCTCCGACCGAGATCGGAATCGGCCCCTAAGTGCGTTAGGACTTTTCGACAGGTACATTTTTTTATACCAGTTATTTTAATGGGATTTCTAGCACCATAGATTATACTAACATTAACGACGGGTAGGCAAATATTATCTTTTTCACCAACCATATACTTCTATTTCAGAAGAGTGAGATATCAGTTATGATTAGCCATTAAGAAGATAGTTCTAGACCAATTTGTAATCTATTTATTTTCTGCTTTCTTGTGAAGATCACAGCCAATCACTTGGAGAGTGATGGCAGGAAGGAAGGTCTGTGAATCTTAGGGATGTTGGAGTTTAGGTACATGCAGAATAAGTTACTTTTCACTTTTTTGAACTTTATATGATCAGGTTAACAACAGTCAGTGAAGAGGAAAACAGTTCCAGGGTAAAGAGTGTGTGGTGTGAAGAGCTTTTCTAGTGTAGTGCTTGTGTCTCCTACGGCAGAGAAAAAAGCAGTTTTATGGATGGAGAATTTAGGCCTGTTATCTTGTGGTTGGATTACAATGAAACGTTTAGCAAGATAGCCTAGTTGTGTAACGTATTTGCTTGGTGGGTAAGGCAGAAACCTTTGTAGTTTGCTTGCTCATTGGAGAAACCAATGTAGAAATATTTTGTCACTGTGGTGATTGAAGTTTTTTACTACATAAATGATCTGTATGACATCGAGTTTGGTGCTCTGCACTTGTTAGGCCACTTTGCAGTAGTGGCCAGTAGGAAACTTAGAGGAGGGCCCACAAACATGCACACTCACTTACCCCATGCATTCACATGCAAAAACACGCACACACATCCCTTCACAACACTGACTCACAAATAAACATAGATTCATATATACGTGCACGCATCAAATAGTGGATGAAAGCACAACACTTACCTGCTGCAGCTCTCGGGGAAGGCAGCCTCGGAGGTGCCAGGAATGTTGGGACAGCTGCCTCCCTGAGGGGAGGCAGCAGTCCCTACCTCGTCACAGAGTAGGATGGGGTCAGAGAGACTGCTGACCCCACCCCACCCTGTGATGAGGTTTCAGTGATAGACACTCAGCCCTGGGCACTTCAGGGCTTAAAACTGAAGCGCCCAGGTACGAGGCTATCACTGACACTCTCCCCCTGTCACAAGGGGGTGGGCCTCAAGGCTGAGCTGGACTGAGGAGGTCACACCCACAGGAGCTGTGACATCCTCAGCCCAGCAAAATTCAGCTCAGGCAGCCAATAGCTCGCGCATTAAGTGCATGTTTAGCTCCTGGCTGCCTGACCTGAAAATAAAGAGTGTCTGTCAGGCTGAACTTTGCTCAGCCTGACAGGCACTCTTTACGCCCAAAAGATGCAGGGCCCTCCGCCCTTAAGGATGGCTTTCACTTAGGTGCCATGTAGATTCTTTTTCAGTAGTCAGTGAGGGGCATTGCCTCTTTCCAACCAAACTGAGGAAGAGAGAGCAGAGCAAGGGCTCCAGTGGAAGACTCAAAGGTGATGGTAGACGGTGTTCATAATCTTTTGAGTGTTTTGGACAGACATGACACTACTGTCAAAGGTGGCATAGAGATTATGCACCTCAGAGAAGGCATAATGTATTGCGTATGTGCCACTGCCGCTTGGAATGCAGGCAAGTACCCCTTCAGGATTCAGAAGTCCTCTGACTAGCATTCAGTTCGGGAAGCCTTTTAGGCAATCTGCCATTTCACTCGTGTCACCCAGATCCTTCCTGAAGTTTAAACTGTATCTGGCTGTTGTCAATGGGCAAGTGCAAGATGATACTGTAAAAAATACAAATGATTGTAAAAATATGTGCATTGAAAAGAACTGACAATAGAGCTAACTCCTATAGCATCCCACATCTGACGTTGGTTATTGAGGACTGTTGATTTCTGTCAAATTATTATCAAGATATGGGAACTGAAAACTAGCTTTGTTATCCTTTGCACTATTATGTTCTTATGTAGAAATCAGTTATTAGAAATAATTATGCCATGGTTTTACCCCATATGAAGGCTAATGGGGACCTAATTCCTATGCAGGATTCTGGTTTGTTTAATATTGTATTAGATGAATTGGCTTTGTATAGAAGTCGCTGACTCATGGCAGCTTCCAAGCAAGTTTCATGGGAGGAGTGGGAAAGAATTTAAAACAAAAAATTATGAAACAGCAAGAAGGCAAGTGGGAAAGTTTAATACTAGAATTTGGTTCACATTCTTGAAGTAGATGGAACGCTTTCAGCTTTTCTGCATTTCCTAAAATCTGTTTCGCGGCAAATGTCTAAGGGCTTGGTTTCTAAAGAGTGATGCCCTGTGAATTCCGAGATCACCTACCAAATTGCGTCTGGTTGATTGGAGCAGGTAACTCTTAGTTCTCTGACAGGGGATGGGAGGGAAGCGTTGTCATCAAGAGACAATAAGGAGTGCAGCTGTGCCACACTTATGCACGTGGGTCATCACTTTTCAAATCTCCCCAATGTTCTGGTTGGAAGGGATCCACAAATATCATTTTCTGTTCTCAGTACAGACGAGGTCACTGTGAGGACAAGTGTGAGTCACTGGAGTGTTAACAATAGAGGGAGTATGCCACAGAGGACATAAAGGTGTAATGACACATTCTTTAATATGCTGCTTACCTGTGGATGAATCAGATACTAAGGTACACCGAAGATCACACATAAAACAGATTTGTATTGGGCATGCCCAGGGTGTGGGACCTGTCTGTCAAAAGCAGCACATTGGAGTCCAAGAACAAAGCAACATGATTTCTATTTTAGCGGTGGTCTGGCGGAGAGACAGTTTTGAAATGTTGGGTATTCCCTTACCCCTTTTCAAATACCGTGCACCAACAAATGTGAATCTTCTTATGGACACTTGTCAATGGTGGTTTGTCACAAGAGATATTATTGGCCTGAGAGATGTAAAATCTTATTCGTAGCCGATGTGTGTGAATTGCTGAGAACTTCATAAACTAGTTAAGTACTGCTCCTTCAATTGTTCAACATTAAACTAGTGGCTGAAGTAAGAGTTGTGATGCACCAGGTTTAAAGCCACTAAGGCTCTCAATATGAGTGGCCGGTAAATGGTCCAGATTTTCCCTAGCTCTGAAGTATTAATACTCCTTTACAAGTTGGGCTCTAAGCGCCACATGCATCAAAGTAAGGAATTGCGATTCCTAAATTGCGATTTTTAAGGAATCACAATTTAGGAATCGCAATTCCTTATGCATGTAGGAATCACAAAAAAAATTGCGATCCCTACACATTCCTTAATTGCGACTCGCAAATTGCGATTCGCAATTAAGGAATGGCTTCCCATTCATTCCTATGGGCCTAGAGGCCTAGAGTCCCATAGGAATGAATAGGATTGCATGCGCAATTTGCGAGTACCAAATAGGTACTCGCAAATTGCGCATGCAATTTGAAGGGTGCAAGGGGGCCAAAAGGCCACCCTGATGCACCCCCAAAAAAAGGTAGGTATGCACTTGTGGTGCACACACGTGTGTGCACCACAATGCACTTTGAAAAATGCATTTATTTGCATTTTTCAAAGGAATTGAAAATTACCATCAACTTGAAGTTGATGGTAATTTGCGATTCTAAATTGCAAAAACGCAATTTGCGATTGCATAATGCATCGCATTTAGGGGGTCGCAATTTGCGATTTTCTAACTGCATTCGCAATTAAGGGAATCGCAAAAAATTGCGATTTCCTTAATTGCGAATTGCAAAAAAGGTACATGCATCTCAAAAGGCCATTTTGCAATCGCAAACGGCCGAATTTTGTGATTCGCACTATTTGCGATCGCAAAATGGTTTGATGCATGTGCCCCTAAGAGTCCTAAAAGAAATTAGAAAATACATGGAGAATCGCTAATTCCGGGTCTGGTTCTCCCATAAATTCCTCATTTTCCCTGTATTTTCACACAGGGATTTCAGTTGTTTTCAGCAGTTGAAATCTCCAAGTGAAAGTAAATAAATTTAGATTGTTCCTGTAGATCCAATAATGCTGATGGGGCCGGAAACAGGAGTGACCACTCATAATTAAGTCGTAGGAGGTGAAAGAAGATGAATGCACATGCATTGCCTTGATCCCTGACATTGAGCAGTTATTCCCTTATATTCCTAAGGTGTTTTTCATATGCCAATGTGGACAAAACCCTAACTGTAAGTCTCTTTGGAGGTTGTTGAATTTGTAACAGCAGTCTGTTTCTTAATGTACTTTTAATCTGTTGACTTGTTTCAGCTCTAAGAGACGTTTCCAAATCCCACACATGACCAACTTAAGCAATATGTTCATGAATTTAAATAGTTAGGACCTGAGTGAAAGCATTCAGTGAACTTGCATTGGAAACATATCAGATAAAAACACCTGTGCATGGCCCAATCAAATGTATTTCTAAACTCTTTAGCTTTGATAGTGATCCAGCAGAGATACAGCTGTCCCCTTGCTTGGCTGGCTCAACCAACATTTTCATAAATAAAGAAACGAAGATTAAGATAAACCAATGAGGAGAATACATCTCTTAACAGGAAAACATTCAGCACAAACACACCCTCTCTGCCAGTGCTTAGTTTGTAAAGAAAATAAGTTGCAGGGCCCTCGTCAGGAGGCCTTTCAGTTTGCCCCGCCTATTGCCCCTGCCAGCGCTTCCAGTGACATTACAAACACACATACTGACCATCACACTCCTACAAGTGTGAAAATTCAGACTATTCCAGTCCACCAAAGCTACCAGAATGGCTTGGGTGGCGGGTATTAGTCATTTTCAATGTATATTGAATTTATAAACAACTTCTGTTATGCTACTCTGTAAATAAGATAAACAGTGCCACCATGTGGCAGACTGCCATAGGTGCCGGTGCTGATAGTTAAGTGCTGGTGCCGAGCACCGGGAACCACCGTCTCAAATTAAACACTGCAGCCTCTCCGCTGACAAATCGGTAAAAATTAAGAAGCATTGAACAACATAGCCTTTTAAAGTTCAACTCCATATTTTCAGAGTACAGTCAAAAGCACCATCTCAGAACCTCTAGATGCCCTAATCTGTCCTCATAAGAGAAAGCAGACTGTACCTGCTCTCCATGAATGGATGGTGTTTAAAGGGCAAGTCCTGTAGATGGTTTAACCGGTGCTTAATTTGAGCCGGTAGTTGCTGGTGGGGGCCACCAGCACTAATTTTTGGGTACTGGCACTTGTTTTTCCTCATCAGATATTTCCTTAGAGCATGAGAGGGAAAAATCAAAGAGAAAAGTGGGAAAGGAGAGACGGAAAAACTGTCACAAAGGGAGAATGTAGGAACCTCCTGAGGTGAAGGGGCAGGGAGTGTCTGGTAGTGGATTAAAGAGGCATGGGGTGGATTGAAGACTGTGCAGCCTTGGTATTTGGTGCACTGTCATTTCATGGCGCTGGCCGAGGTCTCCTGAGCAGAACTTTGGGCACCAATACTCTTTATTTTACAAACTAAGCACTGGCTTACCAGGTAAAGTGTGACATGAAATGCGTCGACAGAGTTAAAAGCATTAAGAAGTTAGTCCTAAATTAAAGAGCAATAGGCTTCTCCAGAGGGTCACATTGAAACTTGTTGTATTCAATGCATATTTACATACTGTTTCCCTTTTGAAGAAACATTTTGGACACCTTAATGCACGATTATGCATCATAGAACTAAGAGTGGAAAAATGTTGCTAATGAAAAGTATATTTTTGATCTGAGTCAAAGTCACAGTGTCAAATATGCACAAACGCCAATAAAAATGCTTGTTATTAAAAAAAACAATTACTGTGCTTTATTGCCCCAAAATATTAACATTGTGAAAAACTCATAAGGACTACAAGTCATCCGGTTGTTTATATTTTCAATAGAAGTTCGCTTACTATTTAAAGCAGTACCTAATTTATTCCTGCTCAGGACTGTACACAATTGATTGGGGAACCAAAAGCAGTCCTAGCAAGAATGCCCAAACCAGCTCTTTCCCGTTGTTTACTTGCACAATCTCTAATTACATCCATCCATTCTCTCTCTCTCCTCTCTCTCTCTAGCTTCCTCCGCCCTCCTTCTATCTTTTGAAGCCTTCCCATGCATGCTGTAATTAACGTCAGGGAGCTGGGGAAAGTGACGCCATGAGCGACCCTAAGCCCTAGCCCACCAGGGAAATGACAGCTGGAATAAAAGGCCTATCCGGTCCTCTACCCAAGATAAAATCCTTGCTTACTCCAAATCTCGTAGGGTTGCAGGGGTGCCCTGTAAGTGTTATAACTTTTGCAGATTTCTGAGCATCCCTCTGTGAATGAGGATTGCATTGAAATCTGTGCCTGCCACACCCATGACTTTGATCCTGGGCAAGGGCAGTGCAGGGTAGATTTTGCTTGATCTGTTGGAGCTGCTAATTTCGGCTTGCTCCTTGGTAGCCATTGCACACCTGCTTGACCCCTGGCTTCATGGGTCCTGTAAGGAATAGAATCAAAAGGAAGTAATCAGAGCAAAGGGCACTGTTTATTCTCAGTAGCTTTCACCCCTTTATCCCTATGATGTAATTGTGAGTTAAAGCGTGGGTGATGTCCTTTTCCTCTACCTCTAAGCTTTTTGATGAAGATGTGTTGAGGTCCAGGGGGGGAGAGAGGGAGGGAGTGTGAGGGCGGGGGGAGAGGGAGAGAGAGAGAGAGAGAGAGAAAAAAAAACTTGGGGCTGAATATCCGCATGGCTCACTGCAGAGAGTTGATTCCGCCTTGAGTAACTTTACTACATGTAAGTAAGTCCCTTTGTGAATCGAGCCCTTTTGTTGTAGTTGCTCTGAGGAAAGGCAGACTGTGGTAAACACTCACCAAACGTGTCTCCCGAGTCACTGCTCTTTCACAGAATTCCATTATCTTTAGCAGTCTCTCGCAGACATAAGTCAATTAGCTGCTGGAAAGCATGTTTTCCTTGATTTTGGTGCACTTGAAGTGTGCATCTGTCATTTTTGTGTCTAAATATGATCATATCAAAATCTTCCTGAGCAGGGCATGTTGGAGTGCTTGATACAATTAAAAGTTAAAGACAATTAGCAAATCAACCATTAAGCGATCAGGGATATGCTGCGAGGATGGCAGACCCCACCAGAAGCATTTGCTTCTTAAAGCACCTAATCGAGTTAAAACGTCTCACTGCTTTCTGACTAAGCTTTTTTTTCACGCTGAAATGTGCCGTTTTAATCATTTATGCCTTCTAGTGGTAGCCAGAATATGTGACTCCACTCCAAATGCAGACAGAGCGACATGGTTTAAATTCAAATCGAGCTTTTAGAAGACACAGAAACCAATGCCCTAACTCAGTTTAAATGCAGTGATACGTACGCAGGCTCCATGTCTGATATTTAATACAAATATGTGGATCTGGGCTCAATTAGTCCTGGCCCTTAACCACATCTTAGCGGGCAGTGTGGCTCAGTGAGCTGAACACTCGCTTGGGCAGACTTAATTCATTTTTGCGCAATGCAGTGCAGCAACCAAACTTGCTGCATTGTACCAGGGGAGGAAATGCAGCGCAGAGCCTGGGGGAAAGGCAGTGCAGAGTCATATCTATTAAGAATGGTCTGCTGCTGCTGTCTTTCCCTACGCAAGCATTCTTAAAGTGTGTCTTGTGCTAAGCCTTACATGAGTGTGCGCTGTAAATTATAGGAGTCGTACAGGAAGCATATCTTTCCAATACAGGTTCCTATGTGTAGACAAGCATTGACCTTTTGTTGGATGTGTGCCATTAAATTCAGCACACATGCAGTGCCTGGGTTGTTGGGATAATTAAACACGTTTCTCCTCTTTTGGCACGTGCTTCAAGGAGGCATTAGTTTTTGATGCAAAGTCAGGTCGGGCTATCTTAGTAGATCTGGCCGTATGTCAAAAACCATAGCTGCTGCACTGTAACACCTTAATAATGCTCCCTTGTCACAAACCAGCACAAAATGCTTTTTGCGCTGAAAAAATGCATCTTGCCCGAGATAAAAACCTCTGGTGCTGGAAAGTAAATACTAATGTGTTGCTTTGCGCTGCCTTACGTCATTATGGGTCACTTTGTAACTCGCAAAGTGATAGTAAATCTGGGCCTCTGAGTGAAAACTGTGATGAGCCGGAGGTCATGAGTTTGAATACTGGCAAGGCTGGCTCAATCGATCAATCAGGTTTCTTATAAAGCGCGACTACTCACCCGTGAGGGTCTCAAGGCGCTGAGTGAAGGGGGTGGGGTCTGCAGCTCAGTCAGAGAGCCAGGTCTTAAGGTCCTTCCTGAATTGCAGCAGCGATGGTGATTGTCTGAGGTGCCGAGGCAGGGAGTTCCAGGTCTTCGCAGCGAGGTAGGAGAAAGCTCTTCCTTCAGTCGTGGTCTTGCAGCCCAACCTATCATCATTCTAGCAGAGGTAAATCGAGTACTGTTAAAATGGATCATTGTTACGTATTTTATTTACACTGCTTTAAAATGGTTGAATTATGCTATGAAGAGCTACATACAAAAACAAGTAGTAATTATTATATCTTGATTCTCCTATAAAACAAGTGCTCCACTTATTTTAAAACAAGTGACTTTTGCAATGTGTGCAATCTGCCCAAACTCCCGCAGTACCAGTTGTGTATTCACGTTCTTCTTTATGTTGCTCTGGCACTGCTCATGCAGTGCTTGTATCCTTGAGAAGTTCTCCATTTGTATCTCCAATCTTGAGAAAGCAGAAAACAAGCAGCTCCAGATGGTAATGCTGAGCCGCACAAAGGCAGCAGATTACCCAGTGCTTTACACATGATACTTGTGTCATTAAGTCTTTCTTTGATTTCCACTGCGGTAGCCATATTTGTATATAAATTGCTAATTTGATCCTGTCAAGACGCATTGTTTCCTTGCTAGAATGTTTAAAATTGTGAGTAGAATGTATACGAAGTAATGAGTTCGATCAGCGTAGCCTGTTCTTTCTTTTTATCAGATTTAATTGTCAAAACGCCCAATTGTTTGTTTTTTGTAATATGATAAGCACATCTTCAGTGCTTAAAGCAATAGGAATGATAACACATTTAGCTAAAAAACCTAGGTGTGTTGTGGAAGGAGAAAATGGCCATTTTCCTGATGTTCTTTTTGTGTATGAGGCGTTCAGTTCTTCAGTGCTTGCTCAGGATTCTGTTATTTTTCATATCCATTTGTATTAGTTGACCTTGGACCGCAGAGTGCAGTCAAACATATTTGCTTGCGCTGCATGTTGGCCGCTGAATGTGCTCTCGAAAAGACATTTAGAGTCAGTTTAGCTATGTTGGAAACCGTTTCTAAGCATGGGTATGTTGGTAGGAATATTTCATTTAACCACTGCAGTGGATAAGCCGCAAGCCTGCCATGTAAACAACAACAGGCGTATGCAGAGTTAAAGGAACTCACTATGGCCCTCATTACAAGTTTGGTGGAAAAGGGTGAGTATACCACAGTGAGGTATTAACACATATGGTAAATACTTCCTATTCTGACTTTTCAACTTACAAAGATGCATAACACACTGAATCGGTATTTAACACACCAGATTCTACATGTTTTGGCTTTTTTATGGGCCTTTAACAACCCATAAGTTTTGGCTGGTTTGACCTGCCGGAATATATCAGGGGAAAACTGCAAGGGAGTGATACAAGCATTTGAACAGGGATCAAAAATGAGCTTTGCACTTTTAAAGACGCGATAAGACTTTGGAGGACATTCACAAGCCCTCACTACGAGTGACCCAATAATTGAAGTGATTTTGTTGTTTGCCAACCATAAGGTGCACATTCTTTTAAGTACAGAGGATTTTGCTCCATATAAATATCAGCACATTTGAACTGCCAATGTTTAGCACAAAACACTCAACTGTAATATGTGCTGTAACACCAGTTACCATGGATATGACAATTGATCCAGCACTCTGGGCCAACCCTCTTACCATTTCTCTTCCGATGGACCTTTTCTTTTCCACCTGAGAGGTGATGGGAGTTAACATTACATCAATCAAATTTTTATTCCCATTGTAATTCATTTGACCACACAGTGAGGACCAGGAATCAGTGACTGTAGTGAGAAGGTTTATTACATGTTAGAAGTCAAGTTAAAGGTACACAAATTACAGCACCGTGCTGTAAAGGTACAGAATAACAACTGGGAAACCCAACCTCTGAAAAAAGTTTAGGCGTACCAGTATTTAAAAGCAAGAAGTTCAGTCACAGCAATGCAAAAGATCAGCAATATGATTTGATGCTCAGAGAAAAGTTTCAGGTTCCCTCTTCTATACATGAGTAAATCTAAAATTATCTAAGTTAAAGTCCAAACTAAAAGGATAGTTGTACCTAACAATCTCATCTAGCCTCATTGCCCTCTTTAAAAGTGACTGTCAAATCCCCCTCAATTCAGGACAAGGTTTATCAGGGAAAAGATGGTGGAAGGACTGGATTAAGCGGAGCAATAAATGAATGACTTTGGTTCCAAAGGTCTATGTAATGCTAGGAAGCTAGATTTTGTAACTTCCTTCTGATTCTGCGGGGATCAAGAATCTCTTCCACTTCATACTCAGGTGGTAATTGGAGGAGGTGGCACCTTGTCTATGTTGGCTGCTATCTGATCTCTAGAGATGTGAACTGCTGAATTTATGGGCCATTTTAGGCATACTGCTGAATTCCTGACTAAGGGGCTTAATTTGAGTTTGGCGGAGAGAGTGCACTGTCCCCCCAAACTCAAGGTTCACCCACCCGATTTAGAGGTGTGTGGACCTTAAGTATGTCAATGACAGAGCCTACTCCGCTCCGTCAATGACATACTCATCCGATAGCCTGAGATAGCTCAGTCTATCATACGTTAACAAATAACACCCTTATGTGTTTTTGTTTTGGTGTCCATCACCATCAGGTAAAACCTGCCATTGAGGGACATGAGAAAAAAAATAATAACCCTTGCACTGTAGGAGAAAACTCCTATGGCATGGGGGTTATTCGTTTTTCATTTTTCAACAAACTCCTTTTTGGGTGGCCATCATGTCTGATGAATCCCACCATCAAACTTTCACAACATTAATAGAAACCGCTGTGAAAGTAGTAACTGAGACTTCCAACCTGATTTTGAGACACATTGATTGTAAAGACCATTGTAGTTATTCAGATGTCTTGATCCTTGTCCCTTGAGAGTAAAGAGCCCCAAACAGGCATCTTGTTTAGTTTGCATTTACCAAACATTCTCTTGAAATGTTATTGTAAAAGGCAATAATAAGACAATCAGGGTTTGTTGTTATTAATTAGCGCAATCATCCACACCAAAGTGTCCTTGCCAGAATTTCCATGCTGTTACCTTATATGTTCTTTTAGTAAGCACTGCTTTCTATCAGAAAATGTCTATGGAAGCTAAATTCTTGGGCTTTTAACATGGGCTTCTTAGACTTTTCCCTGAATCAACCTATTCTAATTAAGTACAGTCTTCCCCCATCAAAAGAAAACTTGCTCAAACCGGTTACCCAACCGTTGCTTTTCATCCTTGTCCCCATGAAGTGAGGTGCTATTCAGTCCCTCTGAAGGCCTGCATCAAAATCTCTTTCTAACTGTGTGTTTCCTTGATGTAAGAGTGAGATAACAAAAGGCCAAGCCTGCCTTTGTGTTGCCCCACTGCCAACCTCTTCTGCAAAGTACAGAGTGGTTGTTTCCTGGGATCATCTACACCAGTAGCTAAATGTCCTTGTCTGCAGCAACAGCATTCAGTATGCAGGACATCACACTTTTTACCTATTGCTCTAGGCTGGAGAGAAACCTAATTACCAGTCCCTGCAGGGGGTTTCTGGCTGGACAAACCTGTTTCACCTCCTGTCCAAGAAAGGCATAAAGTAACAACATCTTTAGTAAACATACTAAAAGTTAAACATCGTCACTGAATTAAACTTTTATTGTTTTGAGAAATGTTGCGTAACATTTCTAGACATTCCTATCCCAAAATATAAAAAGCATTAGCAAAGCCACTAGGTCTGGCACTGTCTGCCAGCCTTCTGGTTCTGTTAATGCTTGTTTTGTTTTTTTCCATGTTTTTTGGAAAACTACATTTTTGGGGAAGCAGCCAGGCCCTCATCAATCTAAAAAAAATATATAGTTAAAAGTGAAAATATATTGGGGCCGAAAAAACACACATTGCCACAGTATCTCCTGGCATGTAAGGGAACTAGTTTGTGCATGGATATGCTCTTTGTAATAGGGCAGAATGCTGTCACTCAAAGTGAAGTTTGCCAATGGATGAAGTGGGCTGACCTTGTGTCCCATGCTTTATGCTGTAGGGGTGGAAGAAAAATGTGAATGACACAATAACAGGCCAATGGATGAAGAAGGCTGGCTGAAAGCTTCTATAAGTTTGTATATTATACATACAGTTTTAGTAAAATCAAAAAGTCTTAGGTAATTCCAGGTCCAAAAAGTGCAGTTATGCAATGAAAAAGCTACCATGGTCTATGCCAGCAGATCCTAACCTTTAGACTTCTGGGGACCTTCCATGAATGACTACTGGACAACAGGCAACCCCACCTAAGCAATTTCTGTTATTTGAACCTCATAAAAATACACAAAACTACAGAAACAAGTATACAAATAAATACATTATTAAATATTTTGTTTCATATACATACAAGATATTCAAAAATCAAATTTAAATTTTAATGGTAAAGTTGAAGTATTTCAAAATTTGAATTTATTCCTAACATACAAATCAATATGAAATCCTCTAGCATATTGATTTCTCTTTTTTGCTCCTAATGTATGCTTTTTGTTGGTGCATATTAGTGCTCTGAGGTCACCAATTGTCTATTCTATTGTTTACTGTACATGAGCTTCTCCCACGAATCAAGCTAAGGATACCAACTTAATTTTTAGCTTTCAATTTCACATTTATATAAAGTTTTACATTTTTCAATTTTACATGAATCTTTTTATGTATATATACTTTATTATTCTGTTAAAAATAGTTAATATTTTAAACAGTGCTGACCCCCTGAGTAGGTGTCGTGGACCCCCAGGGGTCCATGGACCCCAGGTTAAGAACCACTGTTCTATACAATAAGAGCACTTCGATGTCCCTATTTTATCTAAAAAAATGTAAGTTAACATACCATGTTTCACTTCTGACCACTATGCAACTGGATCTCGGGGGCTCCAAAGCGTACATTACAGTTGATATATTTGCTGTCAAATGCAAGCCTAAAAATCATAAAACAGTTCAGTAGGACATGTGAAAACATCAACATTTTCAGTCCTAGTGCCATTTTTTTGATCGCACTTTTGGGTGTCGTAAGGCCACGCTATATACCACTTAAGATACAAGCCTTTTATATAACATGCACTATCTTTGTGCAGCGTTAGTATGGCTTACTGAAAAGTCAAATATGCCAATTGGTGTTTTCTTACCATTTGCCATATTTAAGGGGTAAAGCACAAACAGTGAAAGACCATCATCATGCTCTCATCGACCAGAAATCCAAAATGGCAGCAATACACGTCAACGAAAATGAAATCTGGAAGGACTATGCAAAAATCCTGGTTTTCCTTCGCCTTTCCAATGGAATGCTTTTCCTAAAAATATAATAAAGGATGTTTAAGATAATTCCCTTCCCTAGGGGAATATTGTTGTTCCTCTCTAAGGCGCTGAAATGCTCCTGACCAGTGTTCATGTTGCATTGAATTAATACATAAATTAACATCTAAACGCCAAAATTGTGCATTTTTCAGGGCATAATGTATTTATAGATCTTACAGTCGCTATAAAGAGCTCCTATTCCCTTGGCATCCAACAATAATCTTTTATGCAATCGGAAGTAAGAAATAAAGAATGATTTTAGCAAGAATCCCTACATTCAGTAATGCTGTTATCCATTCTTGGTAGAATGTTCTACCCAATACTACTACAGTCTGTGCAAGTAAGGAGAGGACACCTTTATATATTGTACAATGTGATGGTCTAATGTTAATACAAGCAGGCGCGGCCGGTACAGGTAAGAGCGGTGGGGTGTGGGGGGCGGGGAAGTCTACTTATGACTGGATAGAGAAAATAAATTAAATAAATAAATGAAACCACGTACCTTGCACTCGCCGCATCGCTACTCGGCGAGCGCAAGTTAAGTGGTTTTATCTATTTATTTAATTTTCCGTATCCCGTCATATGTAGACTTGACCCCCCACCTGCATCACCGCTCTTACCTCTACTGCCCGCACCTGAATACAAGCCATTTTTTTAGCTCACATTTGCCATCACAGAAGTGCACCAACAATACTCTGTACTCTTTTTGGTCCTCATCCGTGAGATTCAACTTGAATTCCCTGACAGAGACAAAACTCAGGGGGCACATCACCGGGTACCTCTTTCACTTTGGACGACTCAATGAGATAGCAAAAATGTGATGGATGGAAATGCGTGAAACAACATGTTTAACTTAAATTCCACTGGGATTATTTCCTGTTTGAATTGCCTGTAGTACCATGTGACCGGCACTTTTTGATCTTCTTACTGTAAAGAGTTTTGGCACTCATGCAGATATAACTGCCAATAAATATATGGACCCATGGCTGGATTGGGTAGAGAAACCAGCCCTGGCAATTCCTCTCTACTGGCCTCGGGGAGGATATGGGGCTTTGTGGCACTGAGAAGCTCTTGTTGCGAGCACCGCTGCCGCTTTTATTTTGTTACAGAGGGCCGATATTGCAGCATTGCTGCAAAACCGGCCCCCAGTGACAAAACCGGCCCCCCACGGACGCAAAACCGGCCCCTACCCCTTCGGGCCACCTGGGAGATGCCGGTGCCCGCTACGGCCGGTCCGGCCCTGTATCGACCCACAAATTTGTTTAATCTACCAGCTTACTTTTTCTTAGATTCAGCTGCTAGTGTCTGCTCCCTCTATCACAGGGTTAGACAAACAGGTGAAATATGCCCAGGGATACTCGCTGCAACTTCATTTTTCATTTATCATAAATATTTTTTATCTGATTCAATTCCCAAAATCAAGTAAGATGTAAAAAAATCCTGTTCTGAAAAGATACCTCACTTTTGCAAAGGACATATTTCTCCAATTTCAGAGGTATACCATTTCCTTTGCACTGTTGTTGATATAGAGAGAAAGTGCACAACAGAGCTGCTGCCTGCCCCTTTTCTGTGCCTCTATCCCTACCCCACAGGACACCATAGAAAGGGTCCATGGCAGGTAAGGTTTAATGACCCCGCTTACATTTATCCCATGTTAATATATATTGGCTTTTTGGCTGGTCCATTACTTTCTTCA
This sequence comes from Calotriton arnoldi, assembly GCA_963921515.1. NCBI lineage: Eukaryota > Metazoa > Chordata > Amphibia > Caudata > Salamandridae > Calotriton > Calotriton arnoldi. The sequence goes on along the minus strand of CAWUFW010001542.1, from coordinate 1,072,776 downwards.
GTATGAAATGCCTGCCTGTCTTTCAGTGAAGCAGTAAAAAAACAGAAAAGCAAACCTAGGAAGACAGATTTCACTTCCTCCCATTGATAAACTACACTACTGATTTAGCAGTGTATTGAATAGGCTAATGGAATCCAGGCAGCTAAGGCCAAGCTAAGGAAACTGACCATATATAGCACAATCAAATTACCATGGAGAGACAGAATAAAATATTCAGGCAACGAGATTCTGAGACAAGACAAAGTCGTGCATTTCAGTCTTGGCTTTATCAAATTACACTGCCATTCAAGATATGCACAATGAATGTCGCAAAAGACCCTGCACATGTCTCTTCATGTCGGTTCTTAAGATATGATGGAGGTTGGAGACTTCTTTGTTAAACCTCATCTAAGAGCATTAAATTAAGAAAATGAAAGGCAATCTGATATGATACTAATGTAGGTGGAACTCAGGGTAATATAACTATTATTTTCTTATTAGGAGATTTTCAATTGAATCATAAAATTCAAAACATATTTTATGATTACGAGGCAGTAGTTGCATCTCTACATGTTTGTACTCAGCTTTCAATGACAGACAGAAATGCAGCATGATGTTCTAAAATCCCTCCAAACACAGTCATACTTGAGGTAGTTAAGAATGTAACGGTAATGATGGACCCTGCAGAAGGAAAGTACAGGGGAAGGGAAGAGAATTAGTGATATGAGATAAAAAGATAAACAATTATAAAGATCAAATTAAGTCATAGGAAAAGAAAACAAAAATGATAGACTTTTCTCCGGCAGGTACTTATGAGACAGTAGTACTGCCTGAGTTTCATGATGTTCTCCAGTCAATATATTAAAAAAAAAGACATTATCATTAGCCTCTGAGCTATGTGTGCGACATTGCTTTTGCCTTCTGTTAAAGGGAAAGAAAACATTTAGGTCATGGCACCTGTCAGTGCCAGAACTTCATTTGAGCCGCTGGTTTCAGGTACGGCCCACCGGCACTTACTTTTGGAGACTGACACTTTCTTTTCGTCAAGAGAATTTGACCCTTATTAAGTTCCTGAGTAACCTGGATCTGATACAGATTACTGAACGTAAACATTTGGTATATGTATTATTTGAAGAAATTGTAGTCAGGAAACCCGGGGAGTGGAAAAAACCTTTAGCCCCTATTAAGGGTATAGACCTTGCGGAGAAAGCAATAATAAAATGGGGAAAAAACATGAAGAGTTGGAGGTTACAGTAAGTATGTGGTCCGAATTAAATAAACTCAATTTTAGTACGTTAAGGGAGGCTAACTGGCGCCGGATGCTATTTTTTAGCAAATGGCTTCTATATTGAACCCCTCATTTTTTATCCAAGGTTTACCCTAGCCAATCTGGTCAGTGCTTTCGCTGTTTAAATCATCCGATAGCCAATTGGACGCATATTATATCACATTGCCCCTCAATTCAGGGGTACTGGAACAATATTTTTCGCAATTTGGCGGCTGAATGTTTAATCACAATAGACTCCAATATTTGGCTGAAAGTCCTTGGTTATGCCCCTACTCTACATCTTCCCGATAAGCTGGTTAAACTACTATATATTGCAATGGCGGTAGCCAGGTCACTCCTGCTTCAAAGATGGCGATCAGACCTTATTCCAATAAAATGTGAGTGGGTTCGGAAAATGAAGCAGGTTAAAAAAAGTGAGCGCTTGTATGCATTGCGAATTGGGGGGATCAAGAAGTTCGAGAAAGTTTGGGCGGCCTATTTCGACTAAATTTTTAGATTAAGCTTAAAATCTGAAACTTCAAAGGTACGCCTAATATGCTGGAATTTTAATCGATGTTGCATGTGTTGACATATCTGAATTTATTCCTGTACGTGATTGCACTATAGACACTTATTCTTTAGCACTTTATTGCACTATAGACACTTTAGTCTTCTTTTTTATACGCAGTTGAAGTTGTTTTTATATGATGAAATACTATCCACGGCACAAGTGTTGATAATTTCGTATATTTTAATGTACCTAATACATTATAGATATCTTAGCTCAGTTTAAAACAGCCAGGCAACGCCGTATCTTATCTTTATCATCTTCGCCATACTTCAAGCTTTATTCGGACTTATATTTCAATGCATTATGGGCACTTTAGCTATTATCTTTTTATTGATGAAATGATATTGTATCTGGTCTCTAATGGGTGTTTTCTTTTCGGATTTTATTCTATGTAACTTTTCTGTAATAGACTTTTTATGCTGTATTTAAAGGCTCTATTATTGGATATTTATATTGTGTTCGATGGATGAATATGTAAAACTTTTTTGATGGATCTCAATAAAAAATAAAAAATAAAAAAAAGAATTTGACCCAGCGCAAGAGACAGGAAAACACAAATGGGAGAAAGGGGGAGAAGAGAAAGACAGAACAAACAGTCACTATGGGAGAAAGCAGGGATGAAAAAGAACACGCAAGAGTAAAATAAAGGTGCCTGGAGTGCATGGTGGTGGAACAAACATGTGGTGGAATACAGACTAAGCAGCCGTGGAATTCTGTAATCTGGGCATTGGTCAGTGCCGGTTGCGTGCTTCTAAGAAAAACATTGGGCACCAGCAGTTATTATTTTACAAATTAAGCACTGGCACAAGTCTAACCATGATGTAAATAGGACTCTGGCCAAAGGATGTTCTTGCTTGTTAGGACCAAACATACTAAAGCATATTTATGAGAATGATGGCATTAAAGATGTTGAGCAGAACATTGCTTTGACCACTGCATATGACAACATATTGTAAACAATCACAAAGTGCACATATAGGTACAAAAACTCTGAGAGTTGTTGCTGAACGTAATAGAAGTAAATCATGAATATAGTTAGAAATTGCCAGTATGAAGCAGGCAATACTGAAAAAGCGTCAAATAATTTTTTGCCCAAAGAGTCAAGCAGGGCCCTTTAGACCGTGGTGAAGGCCTGCTGTCCCCCAGGTCAGCGGGAGCCATGGTCCTTGCTCACCTGGTGGAGGACTGGCTTCCAGATTTAGAGAATCCAGTCAGGTAGGTGGGGATCTGTATACCCTCACCTGACTTGTTGCTCTACTGAAGGCAATGAGATTTGCAGAACAACAAGGTTTTTCTTTATTTTCAAGAACCACATACCCATAGTGGGAGTTTTGTTCCTTGAGAACAAGAAAGTAATGATCATGATGCTCAGTTTTATCCCTCATCAGGCCAGGCATCAATCCATTGTGCACTTTCCTTACCCTGGACCACCATCTTCGATAAGGAAAAGGAGTGACAGTCACGTTTCCTTAAATAGGATGGTGCAGTCAGCACTGTGATCATCATGTCAAAGTTTTATGCCAGCAGAGCCAGTCGAAACTCCACCAGTGTAAACCAAGTGGTGCCTCGACTCTCAATAGAGCGAGTTTGGTGAGGTGGAAGCACTACTGATTTATGACACTATTTCTGCTCTGTCAAACTCCAAATAATCTGTGTAGTATCTGAGACATACTTTATTTACTCTTTGAAACCTTCACCAGGATCTCGGGCAGCAGCACTAGATAGGTAGCACGATCTTACCAGTCACCATCATTGATTATTAGTTGTAATCATGCCAGGTAATGAGCTTTATACAAAGCACAGGTTATACCCTGGACTTTGAAGAATGGCTGCTTATTTAGGACAGACATTAAAAGTTTTAGAAATATTCAAGGCAGGATCAGGACAGGGAGGCAGATGCCAGAGATTTATATAGACATGTGATGAATGGCCAGAGCAAGTGCTATGTCATTTCAAGAAACTAAGGGCCAGATTTACAACCCCATGAATTTGCGACTCGCAATTTGCGCCAAATAGCGAGTCACAATTTGTGAGTCGCAAAAATAAATGTACGAACACAACTGTTCCCCAAATTGCGACTCGCAAATGACTCAGATCGCAATTTAGCGAGGAGGTAAATTGCGACTCACTAAACGCACGCAGATAGCGTACACTGCTGAAAACAGGCATTTTGCGTGTGCAAATAGCGTACGCGGGTGAAAACAGGCATTGTGCATGCGCAAATATGCTACGCGGCTGAAAACAGGCATTTTGCATGCGCAAATAGCGAGTGTGAATAAAATTTTTTTAAAAACACTTCCTGGTAGAGCAGAAGGACCCAAAACCAGGAAGTGGTGTCCCTGGAGAATCCTGAACAAAATTGTAAGCACATGGCAAGGTGCAGCAGCACAGTACAACACTGAAAGCCAAACAGAGAACAGTAAAGCAAGATGTCCAGCAAGTCCAGTGAGAAGGTAGGGAAAGAGAGGCTGCGCAAACTAACATTTTCGGAGAAGGAACTGGACATAATAATTGAAGAATGCTGCAACAACCACGAGCAGCTGTTTGGTAGTGTTAACGCCGATTCTTATCTAATTATCTATAAGAACCTTCTGGTCGCCAGGATCTTTTTACCTGTTGAATAGTGTAAAGGAGAGAATTTCATCTGGTTATATAACAGCATCCATTTTGTCTGTAAGGACCACTGACTCCGAATTCAAGTTTATGAATTTAATATCGCCAAAAACAACTGGACATGCAAACACCTCAACACGAGGTTAAAGAAATAGATGGGCACTAATACAAATAATAATCTACGCAGGAGTCTCATCCGACTCAGAATAAAGAGAATCGATAGTTCCAGAAGGATCAACCAAGCTATGATTGCTCCAATTTCTACGTTGCTCTTCATTTATCTAAGCAAGCTTTAAATCAATTGCTGTCCCTACACTAACTCTTAGTGACATCCCTACATAACGATTTTCCCAGGCAAGAGTAAATAAAGGTGTCAGCTGTGAAGACTTCCTCAGAAGTGCAATCACCTAGTACCTAAGCTCAGATTCTTTTATGCTCCTTCATCAGGACACTCTCTGTCCTCCTCTCTGGTCTCCCCTACCTCTTCTCTGGCCTCCTCCCTCAGGGCACTATCCCTAATACAAAACCCCAATACAATTGTACACGCCTTTGTCACGCCTCCTTGGCCAGGTCTTCTTTCTTGTACTTTTCCATCGAAACGGTTACTTCATCCTGGACGGTTGCGATGACCTTGAGTCCCAGGCACCTTCTCCGCTGAAAGTATCATCCCTAAATTCCATTGCACTCCCTGTACCATGCCTCCCATCTCTCTAACTTTAAAAACAAAGAGTTAGTCTTTTACTAACGAGACATGTGTCCTTGCACCTGCAACAAAAGATACGTTCAACAGAGACCTTCTACTGTGCTAATTAAATCTACCGTTTGTGCCCAGAGAGCCTTACCAAGAGAAACTTTTCTCTGCCTACAAAATAAGCTAACATAAGACTAAACCAGGCCTTTCCTAAGCATATAGGTAGTCAGGCCTTTACATATGACTTTTAAACACACATCTTACTTTTCTCTATAAGCATTTTCATTACAATACATATGCAAAAATGAATTACATGTGCAACTTTAATATGGTGCACGTTTAAACTACTGCAACTGAATTACACACGAACTGATTTGTCTATGCACTATTTTTCACACAATTCAATAAACATTACATTGCATAATTATCATAACACAGTTATACTGCTGATTCACTTATTATCAGTGAACTATTCACTCTTTACTAAACATGCATGAATATATAACTAAATATATACGGATATATGTCTGAGTATATGCGGGTGCGAACTACCAGTGATTATGATGCACCCCTACAAATTTCACAAGAATATGTCGCTCTATCAGTTCCCCCTTTGATGACTCCTGTCATCACATTTCCTTCAACTCCCTTGGAGAAAGAACCGACCTAAACAGAACTCGTTGCCATTTTTCCTGGTCTTAGATTCTCCATTCTCTTGAGCCTCTGATATTGACTGTCCTGCAGTCTAGCCAGTCTCATCTCATTTTCCCTCAAAGCTCTCTTAACTCTGCCTGCTCGATACCACTTGTAGGCCTTGATCGAAATCCACAGACAAACCACACAAACCACCACGATAAGGAGGGGTCTCAGAACATACCCAAGGAATCCCTTTCCTAGATTTGTAAACCAGTTTCCCACTTGACCAAATCCCTTGCCAACTTTTTCCCAAACCCCCTCTTCGGTCAAATCCGCTATTTTTGTGTGGATGGTAGTGATATTACTTATATATTTCTCCAGATCTTTGCTACGGTCTGGTATATAAGTGCAGCACTCTTGAACCTTCAACAATTTACAGACTCCGCCCTCTTTTGCCAATAAGACATCCAAAGCAAGGCGATTCTGCAAAACCATTGCCCTTATCGACAACATCTCTCCTTCCACCAGTACCAATGACTTTGCTGTATTCATCGATAGTTCATCTACCACAGTCGCTAATCTCCGGAGTTTCACATCATTCAAAACTACTCCCAGACTGGGTATCATAGCTCCAAAGATATCCCCCACAATGATCCCTGCACTTGCAGCTCTTCTCGTTCTTGAATGCTTCCCACTTTCTAGAAGTTCCAAATCCTCTGTATGGTAAATCTTTGGAAATATTATTGCCAAATAACATGTTCCATACCAATTTGCAGGCAACCTCACATAAGCATTCTTCCCACACACAAAATACACTGTTGGTATCACTTGTACAGGACCTTGGAGAAAATCTTTTGCCACATCTGCCATGGTGAAAACGTGATCGCAAGTGCTTTGTCCCACTGCAACCTTTTCGTAGTAAGTCTGATAACGCCTTATGCACAGCTTACCCCTCTGCTCTTTGTCTAACGCTATAGGACCATAGCTTCCCTTTGTCTTATGCAATTTTTCCTCATCTGTCCAATCAGGTCTATTATGGCCCATGTCTCGTGACTGGGTCAGCTTTCTGTACCTGTCCTCTACCTGATCTACAAACTTTTTCTCTACATCTGACAATGAGCAGGTCAGATTGTGTCTGTGAGCGAATGCTGTATCCAATTCCAAAGTCGGTATGAAGAACTTCCTGAGTCTATCCTCGGTCTTATAATAGTCATACTTATTCAAATGCTTGTAAGCTGGGACTTCAGGAAGCACTGCGTCGAAATTGGAAAAGAAATACTCAAACTGATCTCTCTCATAAAATATACTAAGCAAAAGACTACATGAAATTCCATAAGTCAGTGGAAGATGGTGGTATCTAATACCCTCGTCCACTGAAGCGGGCAACTGCATGCACACATAACAATTTTCGCATCCATTGCATCAACATACTCATATAGCAGCCTGGCATATGCATTAAGCTTAAAATCACTCCTAGACAAATCTATATGTAACCTACGACTTTCTTCTAATAGCAAAGCTCTGTCAGCTCCCATGTTTACCTCTTTTTGGCTAGGTGTAGTAGGTGTAGGTGTCCCTGGCACCCCCTTCACTTCTAGCTCATGCGAACCAGTATATGAGACTATGATTACTATGATTATAGAGACTATCACACCACTTATAAGTACGCCTACAATCCACTTAGATCTACGATTGGGATCTCCTGGCTCCATGGTTTCGAAAGTTCTCAAAAGTTCTTGGTTATAGCAATGAACCCTGAAAAAGTCTCTGTGTCCTTGGCTCGTGACTTACTTAACCAGCTCGAGCAACCATGAAATCTCCGGATTTTCCCTTTTCGATCACAGTCTTATTTACACATTCCAGAAAAAGACTTCCCTAGTTTTCGTTCCTCTTCTGTGGAAAGTCCCTAAGTTTATTCTTCTTCCACTCGGACCTAGGTTATCTTCTTCTTTTAGACTTTTATTTACAGTTTATAGTTGATCCACAATAAGATCCTCATTGAGCAGTTCCAGAACGTGATACAAAAGTTCAAGACGCAAGATTACCATTTCATGTGAAGACGGCTCAAACCCAAAAGACGGAAATTCGAGTCGATGCAGAACCAAGTTTCGAACTTCACTCAGAAGCGGGGGATTCGGAACTGTGAGGGTCAGTATTCCTTCTACCTCGAGCCCTGGCAACTGCAGCACCACCTTCACTATCACATTCGGGCTCCGACGGACCACCAGCACTGACCTCAGCCTTCCCGTGCTCACTACCCCCTGCATCAAACACTGTGTAAGTCCACTCAGGGGTAGAGTATCTGCGACAAGGTACTCTTGTTCTTTTTGACCTTCGCCGACTATCTTGAGCCTGGTCTTCGTCACTTGCCTCTGTTTCAGACGCTTCAGACACTGGGGCAAGGTCTCTTTCAGGTGCTAACCTCAGGTTCCGTCGCCTCTGGCTTTCAGGCCAACTTTCCTCACTTCTGTTCGTTCGTCTGCCTTCCCCTGCTATACCCAGTGCACTACTTCCTCTTTCTGCTGAATCTGACTCTTCTCCGCCCACTGCACCGTTTCTGTCTTCGGTGTCTGAGTCAGGGTTCGAACTGTTGAAACCCCCTTCAGCTTGCTCTAGTGCACCACCAGCTGTGTCAGCAACCCTTACAGCTTGACTTGTCCTCTCATGTGGCCCTGCCACATCAGCTGGATTTTCATCTACGAGAGGAGCTGTTTCTTCCAAGGGTGCTGAAACTCTGCGGGTATGGGAGGCATGCACCCAGTTCGGCAATCCTCCACACTTTACTGCTGTGTTCGTGATGAGTATCACCTGGTACGGGCCACGCCAGCGAGCATCCAAGCAACTCTTCCTCACGTGTTTCCGGACAAGCACCCAATCTCCGGGGCACAGGTCGTGGCACAGATCACTCGAGGCTGGGACCACTGCAGCCTGCACCTGCTGGGATACAGAACGGACCACATCAGATAGTCCTTTACAATAATCGAGAATCAAGTCATCAGTGATGCTTATCAAGGCTGTAGCTGGTACTGCCGGCAACCTCATTGCCCTTCCCATTAGTATCTCGTGGGGGGACAACCCAGTTTTCCTGTCTGGGACACTTCGCATGCTCATCAACACAAGCGGCAAAGCATCGGGCCATTTCAGGGATGTCAAAGAACACATTTTTGCCATCCGGGCCTTCAAAGTTCCATTAACTTGTTCCACCATCCCAGAAGCCTCTGGTCTGTAACTACAGTGAAGTCTCTGGTCAATATTCAATGCAGCACAAAGTAACTTCATGATTTCACTGTGGAAGTGCCTTCCTCTATCAGATTCCAAAGAGGTTGGGATCCCGAACCTAGGGATGAGCTCCCTCAACAATAACTTAGCCACTGTGAGAGTGTCACACCTGCGTGTTGGGTAAGCCTCCACCCACCGTGAGAATACACATACCAGCACTAAAATGTACCTCAACCCATTACACTTAGGCATTTCCACGAAGTCTAACTGTATCCTGTTGAAAGGCCCACCTGACCTCCCAATGTGACTCAATGTAACTACAGTTTTCTTTCCAGCATTCATCTGCTGACACGTAACACACCTCTGACATACTGTTTCAGCCATTGCCCGAAATCGTGGGTTATACCACGTCTGTCTAAACACCCTCATCATTGCATCTCTACCAAGGTGTGCCTGTCCATGTATCAGCCTTGCCATCGGACTTAACAACTCTTCTGGTAATACGGCTCTCCCATCACTGGAGACCCACACATCCACGTCTCCTCTTTCACAACCTGCTTTGATCCATCCTTCTCTCTCCTGATCTGAGACTTCATCCTGCAATCGCTTGAGCTCTTCCCAAGTGTCTGCCATGGCCAACATTATGTTGAGCTCAGTTCTTTCTTGGCTCTCCCCTGCGTATCTATCTGTGAATATGCATCCTTGTTCTGCACAGAACCGGGCAACCTCGTCTGCGTAATTATTGCCCAATGACACAAAGTCTTCCCCTTTCCCATGCGCGGAACATTTAACAACAGCAATTTCCTTCGGATGCTGTAATGCATCCAACAGTTGTCTTACATATTCTCCATTCCTAATGGGTGAGCCAGATGATGTCAAAAATCCCCTCTGAGACCATAACTGCCCGAAGTCATGCACCACACCAAACCCATATTGGCTGTCGGTGTAAATCGTAATTCGAATTTGATCAGCGGCCAAACAGGCACGAGTCAAGGCAATGATCTCAGCTACCTGCGCGGAGCGTACTCCTTCTAGGCAAGCAGCCTCAACCACTCCCGAAATGGTACACACAGCAAACGCTGCTCTCAATTGCCCAACACTGTCCCTTAAGCATGAACCATCGACAAAGAAAATTTCATCTGGGTCAGCCAGCGGTTCATCAACAATGTCAGGTCTCGGTTTGGTGCAAAGTTCGGTCACATCGAGACAATCATGGTCCGCACAATCTTCATCATCTGCGTTCGGTGTAGGCATCAATGTCGCAGGGTTCAAGACAGAGCACCTTTTCAGAGTCACATTCTCTGCGGCAAGTATGACTTGCTCGTACCTCGTTAACCTATTGTTCGTTAGGGTCTGAGTCTTGGTTCTGGTCATTAATAACTCAACCGAGTGTGGCACATGTACAGTCAGTGGATGTCCCATTACAATGCTTTCACATCTTTCAATGCTGACACCTGTTGCAGCAACGGATCTTAGACATCCGGGCAACGCAGAAGCTACTGGATCTAGAGTAGCTGAGAAATAGGCAACTGGTCTACGGACACCTCCATGGTTCTGAGCTAAGACTGCTAATGCACATCCTTCCCTCTCATAACAGAACAATGAAAAGGCCTTGTTGTAATCAGGCATCCCCAGTGCCGGAGCACTGCACAATTCCTCTCTCAGTTTCAGGAATGACATCAAGCACTCCTCGTCCCATGGTACCGGATCACTCACATCCTTGTGCGTAAGCCTTTGCAAAGGCTTTGCTCTCAAGGAGAAACTAGGAATCCACTGTCGACAGTAGCCGACCATTCCCAGAAACATCCTAACTTCTCTCTGTGTGGTGGGTACTGCCATACTCATTATTGCCTCAATTCGGTCTGGTGACACCTTCCTCTTGCCTTTTTCCAATCTGTGTCCCAAGTACTGTACCTCATTCAAACAGTACTGGAGCTTGTTTGGGGACACCTTATGTCCATTCTCAGCTAAGTGGTTCAACAGGGCCACAGTGTCAATTCTGCAAGCATCTTCTGTTTCTGAGGCAATGAGTAAGTCGTCTATGTATTGCACGAGGACTGAGTTCTGCGGCAACACAAGACTCTCAAGATTCTTTTTCAGGATCTGGTTAAAGATCGATGGACTTTCTGTATACCCTTGAGGGATACGACACCATGTTAACACGCGATTTTCCAGCCTGAATGCAAAAAGAAATTGGCTTTCCTCATGGAGCGGTATCGAAAAGAAGGCTTGACACAAGTCGATGACAGTAAACCACTCGGCTTCGCATGGGATCTGGAACAGTATTACTGAAGGATTCGGTACCACTGGACAACAAGGGACAACTATCGTGTTGACCTTTCGCAGGTCTTGCACGATCCTGTATTTCCCGCTCGGTTTCTGTAGTCCCATAATAGGTGAATTACAGGGGCTACCGCTGATCTCTTTCAGAATGCCTTTCTCAATGAAAGTCTCGATTACAGGTTTTATCCCTGCAATCGTTTCTGGCGACAGGTTGTATTGAGGTGTCCTGGGGAAATCAACATTCTGCATCACTTCAATCCGCACCGGTTCAACCCCTCTTATTAGACCTATTTCATCGCCTGCGAAATCCCACACCACAGATGACACTGCGTCTCTCAAATCAGGTGGAAGTTCTTCCACAGTCACCATTGGGTACAGATCTATACATAGATGCTGATTTGTAACCTTAAAGTCAGCATCGTCATCCCTCGTCTGAACCTCCACCCCCTGAGGTGTACAATAAATCGTGCAGTTCAACTTGCACAACAGATCTCTTCCCAAAAGGCAAACTGGACTCGTATCACACACTACAAACTGATGTCTAGTTTGGAAGGAACCTATCTTTACTAAGATCGGTTCTGTCAACGGGCTGCTTATTCTTTTATTCGCTACTCCGACAACCTGGATTGATTGTCCCGAGAGGGGTAGGTTAGGGACCACTGCTGATCTTACAGTAGACCGGGTAGCACCAGTATCAACCAAAAGTGTGGCAGGATGACCCTCAATATCTGCCTCCACAAAGGTCCCCTCTGGTCTACCTCCAAGACCGCTCCAAGCGTGCAGTCTTCCTCCCCCCTCAGGCACCGTCAGGATAAAGGGTCTGAGCCTCTCTCGTCATAGTCTTCGAACAGGGGCATCTGTTGGTACGTTCGTATTCCTTGTGAAATCCTTGGCGCCTGGGGAACCTGTGCTTGAGGGCTGTATATCCCCCCTTTCATCACCCTAGGCCTCGTCACGGTGTTAACTACCTCCGGCGCGGGTGCCTGAACCCCCTCTTCCTCCTCCTGCAACTGATTAGCTGGGTTCAAGGGACACTCGCGTTTCCAATGTCCGACCTGACGACAAAGATGACACGCAGTGGTCTTCTTCAGTGTGGCCACGTCCACTCCCGTCTTGGGGTCTATTGGTTTTCCCTTTCCCTGTCCTTGCCCATTCTGGTTCCCCTGGAAATTTCCTTGCTTTCTTCCTAAGGTCCCTCCATTAGACTGACCCTGTGCTGTCTGCATCTGGACGAGCATCAATTTGTCTTTTAGCTTCCGATGTTTCGATTCCACCTCATCACTACAGTACCTTGCATATCTCAAAATTTCATCTACCGGCTTATTCTGCCAGCAGATCAGATGGTGCTGTATCATGAGGCTGACTTCTGATCTCAGACCCAGTACGAACTTTGAGACAAACTGTCCCATATCCTTGGGGTCTAACGTATCTAATACACTATACTGTTTGAAAGCTTGCAGAAGTCTTTCGTAATTTTCATGCACCGTTTCTTTGGGTTCTTGTACAGTTCGATCTATCTTAACCCAATCTATATCTTGAGGTGAAATCTTCAGTTTTAGCCATGTAATCACCTGCTCAAATTTTTTCATTACAAGGGGTGATGGGCCATTTGTAACCGCCTCCCTTTCAGGTTCCGAAGTCGGCCACTCGACAGCGACTTTACAAGCTGTCCACAAATCTCCCGGCACCACTATGTCAAACAAGGTGTTCAAATCAATCCACAATACTTTTGAAATTTTCACAAACCGCTCAACCTGCTTGTACCACTCTACTGGCTTCTCCCTCAGCCGAGGAAAATCATTTGTAAATGCAGCCAAGTCACCTCTATTCCACGGCACATGCACATACCCTCCATTCTGTACTTCCCGTAAAGGAAAATTTCCAACCCCCGTCGCCCCTCCTCCTGGAGGCGGCGTTTCCCCTTCAGCTTTCTTTGCTATTTTCTTCTTGGACCACCTTTCTTCCCATTTGTCCAACAAAATCCATATCCGCATCCCTACAATCAGATCTCTAGTGTGTGTCCTTAATCCTGTGATTCTTTTCTCCTCCAGCTCCTGGTCACTGTATTGCAATCTATGCGGTCCTTGCAACGTTTTAGTTTTATTCAGGTCTACCTCATATCTTTTGGCCAACGCCGTTAAATTTTCATGTGCTATTCTAGCTTTTCGCTCTCACTGGTTACTTCTTCCCTTCCCATCTGTACGGAGCTCCCTTCTCTCACTCGGTCTGGGTCATATACCGGTACTATAGGGCCAATGGTAACCGGTACTGTCAAGGAGTCCGGTATCCTGGTGTTCCCAACAGGAGGCTGTGTTATCATAGACGTCGTCGCCCCTTCCGTTCCTTTGGAAATCCTTCCCACTACTCTCATGCTAGTCTGATTCTGTCTCTCATCAATTTCTACTGCTGTAGTCGGCTTTCCCTCTTCTGAATCTGGATTAAATGGAGGTGGCCTCTCTGCCAGCAACCTGTCTAACAGGCTGTCGTCTGTATCACTGTCGTCCTCATCGACTCTTGTAATTTTTCCATTTTGTATTAGCAGTGGGTATAACTTATCTTCCTCAATCGTTTCCACTCTCCACCTTTTCTCCAGTGCATCCCACCTTGCATCTTGAAATGCCCTGATCGATTTCTTCACCCTTTCCTGGCTCCTGTCTCTCTTCCTCTCATACGCTGCTCTAATCCACGCATGTAGCGCCTCAAACTGTGTCGGTCTAGGTAGTGGTCGTAAAGAAGCCATTATACTTTTTAGCTGGTACAACACTTCTAACCTGAAAGTACCATAGCGTGGGAAAGTCAATTCTCCTTCTCCTTTACTGTCATTTTATGCCAATTCTCAAGCCAAATTATAGTATGCAATCCTACATTTTTAGCCATATAATGTGCTGGCGTATCCTCGGGAGGAGCTTCCTCTCCTTCCCGAGTAACCACATGTCTATCACCTCTACAAAGTTCCCGTAAAACTTTAAAACATTTCATGATGAATCAACTTTTTATTTGCACTCAAAATGTCAGCTTTTGCTTCCTGATTTCAATCCACCAATGCCAGCGCAGCTCACACCAACCGGCCTATCGCAGCGCGGCACTTGTCTGACGTCACTTTTCCTCCGCTTGCTGCAGTTCCCCTCCTTCCTAATTCACTCGTTCTCGCTCGCACTTGTCCCAATCATACTCTGAAGTAATATCCGTCCTACCGAACTATTACCTCTCTGACTGTCAGTCCACCAATGACCGATCAGCCTCTCGAGCTTGTTGACCTCAATCTGGCAACCGTCTGTCCGCGAAACGACCGGACAATCGCCTCTAACACACTTGATAGGATTCAATCACTCAATGTTCTGCACACAATAACCTACGACCTGCGTTGGTTATTCACACACTCACACATGTGTTCCCTATCTTCAGTGGGTCTGTCAATGACGTCTCGTGACCCCCACAACCTCTGGTCAACGCTCTCAACTCTGGGTGTGTTCTACACCACAATAGATCTCCCGGTCCCGCGCGCGCTCACGGTCCGGTCCTCAATCACACAACTCTCGTTCCAACTCCGCAAGACATCACACAACAATAAAACACCGCAATTTACCAAACACCACTCTTTTCATACTCACTCTACCACGAACTGCTACTTCCGCCGCACTGTCACTCTCCGTCAGTTTTCAACGACCTCCGACATCCTTCTCCTACGGTCCACTGGATCAGCATCACTCGGATTCTATGGGGCAACTTAATCTCCTATCTTGATCTAGATCTCCCCTTACCATCAAAGGTAACCATCCTACTCTGCTACCAACTGTTAACGCCGATTCTTATCTAATTATCTATAAGAACCTTCTGGTCGCCAGGATCTTTTTACCTGTTGAATAGTGTAAAGGAGAGAATTTCATCTGGTCATATAACATCATCCATTTTGTCTGTAAGGACCACTGACTCCGAATTCAAGTTTATGAATTTATTATCGCCAAAAACAACTGGACATGCAAACACCTCAACACGAGGTTAAAGAAATAGATGGGCACTAATACAAATAATAATCTACACAGGAATCTCATCCGACTCAGAATAAAGAGAATCGATAGTTCCAGAAGGATCAACCAAGCTATGATTGCTCCAATTTCTACGTTGCTCTTCATTTATCTAAGCAAGCTTTAAATCAATTGCTGTCCCTACACTAACTCTTAGTGACATCCCTACATAACGATTTTCCCAGGCAAGAGTAAATAAAAGGTGTCAGCTGTGAAGACTTCCTCAGAAGTGCAATCACCTAGTACCTAAGCTCAGATTCTTTTATGCTCCTTCATCAGGACACTCTCTGTCCTCCTCTCTGGTCTCCCCTTCCTCTTCTCTGGCCTCCTCCCTCAGGGCACTATCCCTAATACAAAACCCCAATACAATTGTACACACCTTTGTTACGCCTCCTTGGCCAGGTCTTCTTTCTTGTACTTTTCCATCGAAACGGTTACTTCATCCTGGACGGTTGCGATGACCTTGAGTCCCAGGCACCTTCTCCGCTGAAAGTATCATCCCTAAATTCCATTGCACTCCCTGTACCATGCCTCCCATCTCTCTAACTTTAAAAACAAAGAGTTAGTCTTTTACTAACGAGACATGTGTCCTTGCACCTGCAACAAAAGATACGTTCAACAGAGACCTTCTACTGTGCTAATTAAATCTACCGTTTGTGCCCAGAGAGCCTTACCAAGAGAAACTTTTCTCTGCCTACAAAATAAGCTAACATAAGAATAAACCAGGCCTTTCCTAAGCATATAGGTAGTCAGGCCTTTACATATGACTTTTAAACACACATCTTACTTTTCTCTATAAGCATTTTCATTACAATACATATGCAAAAATGAATTACATGTGCAACTTTAATATGGTGCACGTTTAAACTACTGCAACTGAATTACACACGAACTGATTTGTCTATGCACTATTTTTCACACAATTCAATAAACATTACATTGCATAATTATCATAACACAGTTATACTGCTGATTCACTTATTATCAGTGAACTATTCACTCTTTACTAAACATGCATGAATATATAACTAAATATATACGGATATATGTCTGAGTATATGCAGGTGCGAACTACCAGTGATTATGATGCACCCCTACAAATTTCACAAGAATATGTCGCTCTATCAGTAGGACTTCACATACTGTTCCTGAATCTGATAAAAGGAGAATCTGGCGAGACATCCAGCTGCACGTAAATGCCCTTGGTGTGGCTGACCGGTCCCTGGATGACATAAAGAAAAGGTGGTATGGCCTGTGCTCCAGGGCCAAGGAGAGGGTGGCAGCATGGCTGCGTGAAGCACAAGGAACAGGAGGTGGCCCATCCAATGTACCGGAAGCCTCAGCAGCAGAGGCAGTGGTGGACGGTGCCCTTGAGAGAGAGGCAGTAGTGGAATTTGGGACCCGCAACACATCTCAACCTCCACCACCCACAGGTAAGTGAGAAATGTATGCCATATTATGTCAAACTAAAGCCAGCTCCCCACATGCATGCCCCACACCCAGACCCAATAGCATCTACATACTCCGTCTACATGATCCAAAAGTCACAGTTTGTGCATTATGGGAAATGTAGTATGTGACACAAACAGTGCAGTTAGGGACTGACATGAGTTGTGAACATAGTACCACCACTGAGATAGTGACTCAGAACATTTTCTTTATTTTCCCTTTTGTAACAGAGATACACCTCTGGGAGGAGAGCCAAGGGGAGATGTGATTGATGCACAGCAGGAGCAGGTCCAGATGGAGGAAGGGCAGGATGAGCCAGGTTGTTCACATGTCTTGGGGAGTGCTCCAGCGCTTGACACACCAGCAACACAGCAGCAAGCACCATCCTATCGCACTCTGGGCACAAGGGTCCGTGTTCACCGTGCAACACAGCAGTCTGGAAGGTGGCTTTAAGCTCTGATGCATGTTTCCACCCACACCAGAGCAGGCAGTCAGTCGGTGTTTGGTGGCCTGGAGGAATCCATGTTGAAGGTTCAGCGCCTGCAACAAAAACAGATCAGGCTGATCAATACAGAGTTGAGCCAGGGATTCCTCAACATCACCCAACAAATGGCTGACAACCAGGCACGCATTGAGGGGAAATTTGATGCCCTGACAGGAGCTATTGGGCAGCTGTGCACAGATTTGAAAGAGGAGAGAGTGCAGCACAGGAGAATGGAACACAGCAGGGCACACAGAATGCACTCCATGACCAGGGCAATTGGTCGGCTGGCAATGGCTACAACACAACACACAAAGCGCACCCTGCCTTTGTAGATCGAAATGGGCCACAACAGTGGTGATGTTGCAAGGGGGCTGCAAAACATTACAGCTGCAGTTGAGGCAATCCAGACCAACATGGTCGCTACTGGAGGAGCCACAGAGACAGCTGACAGCGAGGTGTCCAGCCGCAGCTGTGTCTCTACTTCAGATGCACCTATGCAGCGGCAAAGCAGCAGTCGGCGTACAATGATCCCACGTGCCAGATCCCCACATGCTGGACATAGAGGCAAAAGATAAGTTGTTTGGTAGTAAAGTGCCTTTTTTTGTGTGGTGCAGTAACCACATGACATTTCCAGTTACATTTGTTTATGTTGATTGAGATGTACAGGTTGTCCAGTATTGTTCATTGACATGCCCTTCAAATAAAGGGAAATTCAAATACTCAGATTAACTGTTTGTGGTGTAATTTGTTGTGTATAGACTGTGAATGGTAATGATGTACCTTGAAAAGTAATGTCTGGCTATATGGTCCCTGCGCCTGCTCCCCTCTTCTGCTGAGCTTTCTTCGCTTGGCTGGTGGGCCCGGGTCTTCATCTCCCGAGTCTGAATCAGACACCTCCATGGGCAAGCCACGCCTGCAAGCGATGTTGTGGAGTATGGCACAGGTTGCCACCATTTTGCAGACTGTCTCAGGCACATACTGAAAGGCCCTGCCACTCTTGTGAAGACACCGGAATTGTGATTTTAGGATGCCAAATGTGCTCTCGATGACTGACCTGGTGCGTCTTTGTGCCCTGATGCTATCGCCTTTCAGGTGCGTTGGTGGGAGACAGGTACGGTGTGAGGATCCATGTACGCAGGGCATACGCACTGTCCCCTGGGAGGAGATTTATGAAGTTGAGACAACATGTAGACAGACATTTATGTGCAATTACATCTCACTGTGGGCATGGAGATTCATTACCTAGTAGGTATCCTTCATCAAAGTAACCTCATTCCAATTTCTGGTATATGCCACTGTGTCTGAAGATGCATGAGTCATGGGTGCTTCCAGGATATTTGGCTACAATGTCTGTGATGATGTTGTTTGCGTCACAAACAACTTGGATGTTGAGTGAATGTGTGGTTTTCCTATTACGGAATATGTATTCTATGCGTGAGGGTGGACATATGGGCACATGGGTCCCATCTATGCACCCTACAACCTGTGGAAACCTTGCTATTCTATAAAATTGCATTTTGGTATTTTCAAGTTCCTCATCATTCCTGGGCAGGTAGATGTGTTGATGGATGTGGTGTAGCATGGCATCTAGGAAATTGAGGAAGAAACTCAAAAGCGCACTCTGTGACACACCTCCGGACACTGCAATGACATCTTGGTAGCTACCAGTGGCCAATAGGTGGAGGGAGCACAACACCTGCACATGTGTGGGGATTGTATTGCTGCTCTGGGTTCTGCTTTCCAATTGTGGCTTCAAGGTGTCTATGAGGTCTAGGATGACAGTGCTACTCAGCCTGTACTGTTCATATATCTCTTCCTCTGTCTTCTCAAACAATGTCAGCCTGACTCTGAAAATCCTCTCCTGTCTCCCCCTTCCTCTGCAGAGCAGCCAGTATCCGCATCCTCCTCGCTATCACATACAGGGCAGCCATTTTGGGAAGGTTTCTGATGCATTCTGGGGCTATTTTTATAGTTTGGGCCTGGTTATCACCTGTTTGCATGCACAAATAGACCGAATTGAGCTCCGTACATTGTATTTTGCGACTTGCAATTTGCGAGTCGCAATTTAGATAACGCAAAAAGCGGTCGCATTTTCTGCGAGTCGGTATTCACTCGCAGCGCAATATTTTGATTTGCGAGTGCATTTCATACATTGCGTACGGCCATTTTTGCATGCGCAAACTATTTTGCGATCGATTTTGCACATGCAAAATGGTCATACATCTGCCCCTAAGGCTCCTATATCACCTTAAAAGTGCATAGTAGAAAACCACTGATGTCTTCGAGTAATCCCATCTTAAATGCAGATCACAGCCACCCTCTGCTATCTGTCTATAATGGGCAGAAGGAAGATGATTTAGCTCAGCATCATAAGTAGCAAGGTAAAGAAGAGCAGTGTGATGCCCAACAAAATAAAAGGCTAAAACTCAAAGTACTTGAATGGGGTTACACTAACAACCCAATAAGATTTGTTCAGTGTATTCTTTCTGAGCATAGTTTTTCCTCCATGTGATCCCAAAGCCTTTTAATCTAATTCACCTCTGCTTGGGTGCCTTGACTTGCAATTTTCATAAGGACTAAAGTATTCCTTCTGGGGGGAAAAAAAATGTATTTAAAAATTAGCACTGATTTGACCTGAAGTTTTTCTTGTTGGTATAAAGATCTGAAGGCTTGGGTTCTGTACTCCTTTCAGAACCCATTGCTACTCTATTGCAGGGTCAATGTCCTACTGTGGGCTCCCCAGTTGGTATTTCCTCTTGGGTCAAGATACTGGTTTTCATAAAATGTACTTCTTTGAGTATACTAGTTTAGATAAATGCACCTTCAGTGACAGTGTTTTACATTGGGCATACGCATAGAGGGAACAAATCCATTAAACATATGGGTTCAAATGTACTATTGGCCAGATCATATTTCTGTAATATGTTTGTGCATGACCTGCAATGCGACTTGGTTAAGACATTGCAGACCTCCAACTGTTCATTAACACCTATACAGAGGCAATATTGCAACTTTTAATCTTTATAGGCATATGGTTGCAATGCCAAAAGAGAAGTATATTGCAAAAATTCGGAATCATTGGGAGCATGCTGCTTTTCATGGGGCATTGTGTCCTCCCCTGATTCCCACAGCTGTCATTCACAGAGAGGAAGCTGTCCCTCTTAGGCAGCATCCACTGTGTGAATCGTTACTGTTAGAAATGGGATCTCTAGTTGGCAAGGGCTTGCACCTTTGTCCAAGTAGTGACCCTTCTTCCTAGTCAGGGTAAGGGTGTTACACTCGTGAAGTAACCCCTGCTCACCCTCGTGGTACCTTGGCACGAGCAGTCGGGCTTAATTCAGAGGCAGTGTGTAAAGCATTTGCACATAACCAACAGTAATACAGTGTAAGCACTACAAACGGACACCACACCAGTTTAGAAAAATAACCAATATTTTATATACTCAAGACAAGACCAATTACGACAAAAATCCACAATACTATACTTTACGAATGAATGCTTGATACGGTAACTTCTTCTTTGCAGGAATAGCACAAAAGCAAAGTTCGTACGAGTCGGTAGCTCCGTCCGAGCCTACCGTGATGCTGAAAACCACAGAGTCTAACAGTTCCAGCCGACCGCGTCGATACGGGCCAGCAGAGTCGTGAACAGACTCGGTCACAGTACCTTTCTCGTTGTGGCTGGTACGGAGTGTACGAGCCGGTCGGCGTTCGTCGCGGTTGCGGTGCAAGACGGAGCGATGCAAGGTGCGGTGTCCCTCGATGCGGTGCAGGCAGCGGCTCGATGAGCGTCGTGCAGACGGAGTCGGTGAGTCCAAGGCGTGCGATGCAGGGTGAGACGATGCTCGATGCGGTGCTGACAGGTTGCGATGCAGGCGGCCAAGCCGGAGTGCGGGAGCTGGCGTCGGACAGCGGTGCGAGTTGGAGCGGTGCGTCGCAGACGTGCGAGCGGTGCCCCAAATGCGGTGCGGTCTCGACTCTTGAGCCAGTTGCAGCGACCGCGTCGGTCGGGTCCGGTTGGTTCAGTGAAGCGATGCGATGCGAACTGCGGTGCCCACAGGTCACGGTGCAAGCAGCGGCTCGATGTTGGCGGCGTCGGACGTCGCCCACGGTGAGACCAGGGTTGCGATGCGAAGCGGGGCGATGCGGTCTGCGGTGCAAACAGGTCACCGGCCAGGGATGGATTCGGTTGACGGAGTCGGTTGCAGTTCCCTTCCTCTGTGGCAACTGAAACAGCGTTCCAGAAGCGTTACCCAGAGGCTTGTGAAGTCTTTGTAGTCCCTGAGACTTCTTAACAGGAGGCCAGCTCGGTTCCAGGCCCTTGGAGATACTCAGCACAAGTTTGTAGAAATTTCAGTCCAGTCCTTTCACTGCCCAAGGCAAAAGCAGCAGCTGCAGGCCAACCCAACAAAGCAACAACACAGCAAAGGGGCAGTACTCCTCCTGGCAGCTCTTCCAGCTCTTCGTCTTGGCAGGTTCCTTGATTCCAGCGCGATCTAAATTCATGGGGTCAGGGCCCCAATATTTATATCCCAAATTCCTTTGTTCTCTGAAGGCAGAGAGGCCTTTGCCTAGTCCAAACCAGTTCTGGAGCACTTTGTTGACAAGTCTCCGTCCCTTCTTTCAGTGAGTAGGCCAGGGACATCAGACGCACCACAGGAGGTGGAGCCAGCATTGTGGAAGGAAGGCACTGTCCTATTCAGGGCCCAGGTGCGACCCCTCCCACCCATCTACATGTAGATCTTGCTATTCAGCCCTGTGCTGACTCACCCTGTCTCCTGGCATCCCCCAGCCCCTGTCACTCACACTCCAGACAAGGAATACACAACCTCGCAGAGGCAGGCTTGGATGGTTAGACAAGAAAATACCCACTTTCTAAAAGTGGTATTTTCAAACCCAGAATGTTAAAACCAACTTCACTAAAAGATGCATTTTATCATTCTGAGTCCAGGCATACTAAACTCGAATTTCTACCATGTTCCCGGGGTCAGTTAGGATTATAAACTGTAATAATCAGAACTGCCCGTTCTGGCCTAGGGGAACAGGTAGCCTTGCAATAGTGAAAAACGAACTAGGCTGTAATTCACTATCAGGACATGCCGCACACACCAGGGCATGTCCTACCTTTCGCGTACAACGCACCCTGCCCACAGGGGTACCTTGGGCCTACCTTAGGGGTGACTAACATGTAGCAAAGGGAAGGTTTAGGGACTTGCAAGTGTGTGCACTTGCCAAGTCGACATGGCAGCCCCAGGCTGCGCACAGGCTCTGCGCTGGCAGGCCCGAGTTACACTTTACGGGCTGTTTGCGTGGGTGGCACAATCCAGTGCTGCAGCCCACCAACAGCATTTGGTCTATAGGCCCTGGCACTCGCAGTGCACTTTACAAGGGACTGACAGATAAACCAAATAGGCCAATCATGGAAACACCAATCCATAACACATTTTATACAGGAGCACTTGCACTTTCCCACTCGACCGCAGTGAGGAAAGTGCGCAGAATCATTACACCAGCAAAAACAGAGTCAAAACCGGGAGGTCAGAAAGCAAAAGTCAGGGGAAACACGCCAAAAGATGCCAAGTCTAACACATGTCCCCTCCAGCTGAAAGTAGGGAGAACTACCCAACCCCATTGGAGTTCTCCTCACTAAGGCGGAAGAACCTGGACAGACCATCTGCGTTGGCGTGTTCTGTACCAGGACGGTGCTCCACCGTAAAGTCCATTCCCTGTAGGGAGATGGACCACCTCAGCAGTTTTGGATTCTCACCCCTCATTTGCATCAACCATCTGAGGGGCCTGTGGTCTGTCTGAACCCGGAAGTGAGTCCCAAACAGGTATGGTCTCAACTTCTTCAGTGCCCAGACCACAGCAAAAGCTTCCCTTTCTATGGCACTCCACCTCTGTTCCCTGGGAAGTAGTCTCCTGCTAAGGAAGACTACAGGCTGATCCAGGCCCTCTTCGTTCAGTTGTGAGAGCACCGCTCCACACCATGCTCTGAAGCGTCAGTCTGCACGACGAATTCCTTGGAGAAGTCAGGTGCCTTGAGCACGGGCGCCGTGCACATGGCTGCCTTCAGGGCATCAAAAGCTTTCTGGCAGGACTCAGTCCAGATCACTTTCCTGGGCTGCCTCTTAGAGGTCAGCTCTGTTAAGGGGGCAACGATGGTGCCATAGCCCTTAACAAATCTCCTATAGTAACCGGTGAGACCTAAGAAGGCTCTCACCTCTGTCTGGGTCTTGGGGGCTCCCAAGCCAGAATGGTGTCAATCTTGGGTTGTAGGGGCGCCACCTGGCCGCTTCCTACCTGGTGTCCCAAGTACACCACAGAACCCTGCCCGATCTGGCACTTACTGGCCTTGATCGTGAGGCCTGCACCTTGCAGAGCCCTCAACACTTTCTCAAGGTGCTGTAAATGTTCTTCCCAGCTGGAACTGAACACAGCAATGTCATCCAGGTAGGCGGCACTGAAATCCTCCAGCCCAGCCAACACCTGATTGACCAACCTCTGAAAGGTGGCAGGGGCATTCTTCAACCCAAAGGGCATCACCCGGAATTGGTAATGACCTTCTGGGGTTGAGAATGCTGATCTCTCCTTGGCCCCATCGGTTAAGGCAATCTGCCAGTACCCAGACGTCAAATCAAACGTGCTGAGGAACCGGGCAGCTCCCAACCGATCAATGAGCTCATCAGCTCTGGGGATGGGGTGCGCGTCAGTCCTGGTGACGGCATTGAGCCCACGGTAGTCCACACAAAACCGGAGTTCTGGAGTGGCACCGGGCGCCGCAGCCTTTGGGACCAAGACCACTGGGCTGGCCCAAGGACTGTGGGAGGGCTCAATCACCCCTAACGCCAACATCTTAGAGACCTCCTCCTTGATGCTGGCTCTGACCCGGTCAGTCAACCTGTAAATCTTGTGCTTCACAGGAGGGCTGTCACCAGTGTCCACGTCATGGGTACACCAGTGAGTAACACCGGGGGCCAGAGAGAACAGTGGGGCGAACTGTCCCAACAACTGGCGACAGTCCCCCTGCTGCTCCTGAGTCAGGGTAGGGGAGAGGATCACACCCTCTACTGACCCATCATGCTCCTTGGTAGACAGGAGGTCAGGGAGAGGCTCACTCTCCTCTTCCACCCCATCATCTGTTGCCAAGAGCATACTCACTTCGGACCTCTCGAAGTGGGGCTTGAGGCGGTTCACGTGAAGGACCCTCAAAGGGTTCCTTGGAGCCTGCAAATCCACCAGGTAGGTGACGTCACTTTTGCGCTCCTTTACCTCATATGGCCCAGTCCACTTGTCCTGCAAGGCACAAGGTGCCACTGGGGCCATGACCCACACTTTTTGCCCAGGTTGAAATTCGACCAGAGTGGCATTCTGGTCATACCATCTCTTCATTTCTTCCTGGCTTGCTTCTAGGTTCGCCTGAGCGAGTTTCCTGAAGCGGGCAGTTTGGTTTCTAAAGGCCAGCATGTAGCTAAATACATCCTGGGGGGTTTTCCTGGGAGCCGCCTTCCAGCCTTCCTTTACCAAACTCAGAGGTCCTCTGACAGGGTGGCCATAGAGGAGCTCAAAGGGGCTGTACCCAAGAGACTTCTGAGGCACCTCCCTGTACGCAAAGAGTAGGCATGGCAAGAGGACGTCCCACTTACGCCTCATGGGTTCTGTTAGACCCTTGATCATGCCTTTCAAGGTCTGGTTGAATCTCTCCACCAGACCGTTTCCTTGATGGGTGGTAAGGAGTGGTGAACTTGTAGGTTACACCACACTCCTTCCACAGGGATGTCATATACTTCGATATGAAATTGGTCCCCCTATCAGAAACCACCTCTCTGGGGAATCCCACACGGGAAAAGATCCCCATTAACGCCCGGCCCACCACTGGCGCCGTCGTTGTCCTGAGAGGGATTGCCTCCGGGTACCGGGTGGCATGGTCCACCAAGACCAGGATGTACCTGTTGCCCATGGCTGTCTTGGGATCCAGTGGCCCCACAATATCCATCCCTACCCTTTCAAAGGGTGTTCCAACAACAGGAAAAGGTTGGAGAGGAGCTTTGACCTTCCTCCCACTCTTACCACTTGCCTGGCAAGTTTGGCAAGACCTACAGTGTGCATCTGACTGCCTTCGCATTTGGGGCCAAAAGAAGTGGGTGACAAGCCTGTCAAAGGTCTTGTCCTGCCCCAAATGTCTTGCCAAAGGCATGTCATGAGCCAGACCCAGGAGGAAGGTCCTGAAGCGCTGGGGTACCACCAGCACACGGGCTGACCCAGGCTCAGCAACCTTAGGCTCACTGTATAGGAGACCACTCTCCCAGTAGATCAGATGTGACCCGGACTGATTGCCAGCTGCCTGGTCTGCAGCCTGCCGCCGCAGACCCTCCAGAGTAGGGCACTCGTTCTGCTCCCTGCAGAACTCCTCCCTGGTGGGACCCCCTTCTTGCTGCCAATGGGTCAGCTCAGAGATGTCTCCCAGTTCGGCTACCTGCTCCCCTGTAGGCACCGGGGCGTCCCCCTCGAGGTCCGCCTCCTCCCGGTCCGTGGGAACTTCGGGGGCCGGTTTCCCGCGCCCCCTGCCCTTTCTCTTGGCAGGGACTTGGGCCACTGTTTCAGGCTCCAAGTCCTCTTGATCACCCTTTCTGGCTGCCATTGACCGAGTAGACACGCATGCCCACTCTGACAACCCAAGCATCTCCAAGTGAGACCTGAGCTCAACCTCCTTCCATGAGGACTGCTCCAGGTCGTTTCCTAGCAGACAATCTACAGGCATGGTAGGGCTCACAACCACCCTCAAGGGACCTGAGACCCCCCATTCAAAGGGAACCTGCGCCACCATACATTGGCGCTCAGAGTTGTCGACAGCAACTACTTGGTGGAATGCTCCTGGGACTACTTGCTTCTCAGACACCAGGTGACACCGGACTGAGGTCACACTGGCTCCAGTATCTCTGAGAGCCTCTACCCTGTTCCCATTAATGGTCACCCAGGTGCTATATTTCTTTGTGTTAGGGGGCACCTGGTTTCCTGGGACCATCTCACTGTCCCCTAGTGAGACAAGGGTCATTTCTGCGGGATCCCCACCCTCCTGTGGGCACCCCTCCTCCCCAAGCGCTACACTAGCCAACACTTTGGACTGTCCACCGGTGGGTGGCTGTGTCCCCCTTTGGGCACTTGGGGTCCCCCTTAAAGTGACCTACCTGGTCACATGCATAACACTTGCGGGGGCCGGTCTCAACAGGCTTCCCTGTGGAGACCCCTTTCTTCTTATCACCGGGGGCTGGGAACCTTTACCCTGGGTACTAGTTTGGGGCCCTTTAGAGAACTCCTGTGCTTTACCCTTGTCCCCCACTTTTCTGCTGGGGACCCTGCCCACCTTTGGCTGAGTCTCCCCCAAATGCTTTCTTGTGGACCCTGGTACTCACCCAGCGGTCCGCTTCCATAGCAAGCTTCCTGGGGTCAGTTAGCTTACTATCAACTAGGTGCTGGCGCAGATCTGCAAAACATAGACTAGACAAGTGCTCCCATGCAATCAAGTTGTAGAGCCCCTGAAAATCTGTTACGCTACTGCCCTTCACCCAACCATCCAGAGACCTGCAGAACACATCCACACATTCCAACCAAGTGTTGGCATCAGACTTCTTACTGGACCTGAACTGATCCCTGTACTTTTCAGGAGTAAGACCATACTTCGTGAGAAGGGCATCCTTCATGTCAGCATAGGTGAGGTGATACCCCTTACCCAAAGCTATCAGAGCATCCCTTGCTTCTTCAGGGAAAAGTGGCCACAATCCTGCTCCCCAATTCTCCTCAGGGACCCCATTCATGTGTATGGCTGCCTCATAACCCTGAAACCACCTTTGTATGTCATCCCCCTTCTTGAACTCCTTGCCTACGTTCTTGGGAATGTGCACAATCCTGTCTGCCTTTCTGGACGAATTGCTGCCACCATCTGAGCCTGACTTACTCCTAAGTTCTAGCTCCTTCAGTTCTCTGTCATGCTCTAAGAGCATCTTCCTCTCCTCTATGGCCAATCTCTTCTCCTCCCGCTCACTCTCCAGCCTGAGCTTCTGCAGCTCAAACTGCCTTGCCTCCCGCCTGTCCTCCAGCTCCTCTGGGGACAGACTGCTGCTGCCTGACCTGGCGGGTTCCCCCTACCCAAAAGCACATCCACCCTGGAAATGGGCTCCGACGCCTCCTCACTGAGATTACCAGGCTGCCCATTGGCATGTCTGGCTGCTACCCAGGCCCTCAGCGCCTTCTGTAGCTCCTCCTTCCTTGTGAGGCCTTTAATTTGGACCTTCAGGTTTTTACAAATCGCTCGTAGCTCCTTTACGGCGTAGGATTCCAACCTATCCTCCTCAAAGATAACTTCCAGAGATGCAACGGATGATGCAATTGATTCAGGCATGACAAATGTAGTGAGTTGAAAACTGGCAAGATCAAAAATAGGCCAAAAGAAAAAGAACCAGTATGTGGTACGTAATGGTCTGCGATATGGTAGTAGTGCACACCAATCACTGTAAGTCAAGTGCAAACACAAGTCCTATCCTCACCGCTGACAACCAATGTTAGAAATGGGATCTCTAGTTGGCAAGGGCTTGCACCTTTGTCCAAGTAGTGACCCTTCTTCCTAGTCAGGGTAAGGGTGTTAC
The DNA here is from genome assembly GCA_963921515.1 of Calotriton arnoldi. Classification (NCBI taxonomy): domain Eukaryota; kingdom Metazoa; phylum Chordata; class Amphibia; order Caudata; family Salamandridae; genus Calotriton; species Calotriton arnoldi. Next base: position 1,044,916 of record CAWUFW010001542.1, on the reverse strand, counting down.
ACTCGTGAAGTAACCCCTGCTCACCCTCGTGGTAGCTTGGCACGAGCAGTCGGGCTTAATTCAAAGGCAGTGTGTAAAGCATTTGCACATAACCAACAGTAATACAGTGTAAGCACTACAAACGGACACCCCACCAGTTTAGAAAAATAACCAATATTTTATATACTCAAGACAAGACCAATTACGACAAAAATCCACAATACTATACTTTACGAATGAATGCTTGATACGGTAACTTCTTCTTTGCAGGAATAGCACAAAAGCAAAGTTCGTACGAGTCGGTAGCTCCGTCCGAGCCTACCGTGATGCTGAAAACCACAGAGTCTAATAGTTCCAGCCGACCGCGTCGATACGGGCCAGCAGAGTCGTGAACAGACTCGGTCACAGTACCTTTCTCGTTGTGGCTGGTACGGAGTGTACGAGCCGGTCGGCGTTCATCGCGGTTGCGGTGCAAGACGGAGCGATGAAAGGTGCAGTGTCCCTCGAAGCGGTGCAGGCAGCGGCTCGATGAGCGTCGTGCAGACGGAGTCGGTGAGTCCAAGGCGTGCGATGCAGGGTGAGACGATGCTCGATGCGGTGCTGACAGGTTGCGATGCAGGCGGCCAAGCCGGAGTGCGGGAGCTGGCATCGGACAGCGGTGCGAGTCGGAGCGGTGCGTCGCAGACGTGCGAGCGGTGCCCCAAATGCGGTGCGGTCTCGACTCTTGAGCCAGTTGCAGCGACCGCGTCGGTCGGGTCCGGTTGGTTCAGTGAAGCGATGCGATGCGAACTGCGGTGCCCACAGGTCACGGTGCAAGCAGCGGCTCGATGTTGGCGGCGTCGGACGTCGCCCACGGTGAGACCAGGGTTGCGATGCGAAGCGGGGCGATGCGGTCTGCGGTGCAAACAGGTCACCGGCCAGGGATGGATTCGGTTGACGGAGTCGGTTGCAGTTCCCTTCCTCTGTGGCAACTGAAACAGCGTTCCAGAAGCGGTACCCAGAGGCTTGTGAAGTCTTTGTAGTCCCTGAGATTTCTTAACAGGAGGCCAGCTCGGTTCCAGGCCCTTGGAGATACTCAGCACAAGTTTGTAGAAAGTTCAGTCCAGTCCTTTCACTGCCCAAGGCAGAAGCAGCAGCTGCAGGCCAACCCAACAAAGCAACAACACAGCAAAGGGGCAGTACTCCTCCTGGCAGCTCTTCCAGCTCTTCGTCTTGGCAGGTTCCTTGATTCCAGCGAGATCTAAATTCATGGGGTCAGGGCCCCAATATTTATATCCCAAATTCCTTTGTTCTCTGAAGGCAGAGAGGCCTTTGCCTAGTCCAAACCAGTTCTGGAGCACTTTGTTGACAAGTCTCCGTCCCTTCTTTCAGTGAGTAGGCCAGGGACATCAGACGCACCACAGGAGGTGGAGCCAGCATTGTGGAGGGAAGGCACTGTCCTATTCAGGGCCCAGGTGCGACCCCTCCCACCCATCTACATGTAGATCTTGCTATTCAGCCCTGTGCTGACTCACCCTGTCTCCTGGCATCCCCCAGCCCCTGTCACTCACACTCCAGACAAGGAATACACAACCTCGCAGAGGCAGGCTTGGATGGTTAGACAAGAAAATACCCACTTTCTAAAAGTGGTATTTTCAAACCCAGAATGTTAAAACCAACTTCACTAAAAGATGCATTTTATCATTCTGAGTCCAGGCATACTAAACTCGAATTTCTACCATGTTCCCGGGGTCAGTTAGGATTATAAACTGTAATAATCAGAACTGCCCGTTCTGGCCTAGGGGGAACAGGTAGCCTTGCAATAGTGAAAAACGAACTAGGCTGTAATTCACTATCAGGACATGCCGCACACACCAGGGCATGTCCTACCTTTCGCGTACAACGCACCTTGCCCACAGGGGTACCTTGGGCCTACCTTAGGGGAGACTAACATGTAGCAAAGGGAAGGTTTAGGGACTTGCAAGTGTGTGCACTTGCCAAGTCGACATGGCAGCCCCAGGCTGCGCACAGGCTCTGCGCTGGCAGGCCCGAGTTACACTTTACGGGCTGTTTGCGTGGGTGGCACAATCCAGTGCTGCAGCCCACCAACAGCATTTGGTCTATAGGCCCTGGCACTCGCAGTGCACTTTACAAGGGACTGACAGATAAACCAAATAGGCCAATCATGGAAACACCAATCCATAACACATTTTATACAGGAGCACTTGCACTTTCCCACTGGACCGCAGTGAGGAAGTGCGCAGAATCATTACACCAGCAAAAACAGAGTCAAAACCGGGAGGTCAGAAAGCAAAAAGTCAGGGGAAACACGCCAAAAGATGCCAAGTCTAACAGTTACTGACTGGCAAAAGCAGTCAATAACCTTTCAATAACTTGCAGCCATTAGTGTGATCACACACCATAGATACATGCCATCTGAATAGCAAGAAAGAAGGGTACATCTTTGCAGCTTCTGTTTGTGCAATGCAGTGTTTGCTAAGGATAACATCTATTGAGCCCAAGGTGAATAATTAGGAATTCATTTTTTGGGGTATAGACAAAACATATATGAAAACAATTAACAAAGTACAATGAATCAGATAAAGCATGATGTTTATTATTTTGATAATATAACATATGACAACATGAAATGTCTATCTAAGTAATCATAAACGGAGCATCTTAGGATTAGTCATGCTATTCTGTAAACAGGTAAAAGACAATTCATGACACCATTAGTTAGTAATTGTACTGCTCTAGTTATGTTTTCAATTAAAATCAAATATCTCTTCCTTCACCCTTGCAAAAAGTTACACTTTCTAATCATGCTAAAGTCAAGCTGGCAATCATCCAGTCATTAACCATACTCTTGAGGGAGGAACCAAAAAATGTCTGTTGGTTTACAGCTGCCTATGGATTGATTCATGTCTGTAGGAAGCCATAGTAGGTTTTCCTTTCCAGCATTTGTTAGAATTTCAAAGTTTCACTTATGAGGTTTCTGCAGTGTCCATCAAAACCATATAAACAGTTGATGGTAGACAAACTGTAGGTCAAAGTTCAAGCCATACTAATGGGGCATTACAGAGCCTCATTCAGATGTTGACAGGTTGCGGTTGTCATGTTAACTGCCCCTTTGGTCAGTTCCACAGGAAGTATGTTTAGTTTATCTTATTTTATTCTTGGCTCCACTGGAAGTATCCTCAATGATGTCCACAGTTGAATCTCAATTTACTAGTAACCCTCTCCCTTGAATTCTCACTTCATCACAGGTTTTCTTTCTGGCTCCTAATGGTGTGAGGCTGTGCTGCTATTCGTTCTTCTGCCTTTATTTCTTGAACGTAAAGGAATGACCATAAAGCAAATCTTCTTTCTGGTATCCATTTTCAAATTGTAGAGCGCCCTGACACTTTCCCTGTTGCTAGCATGATTCAAGCATCATACTTAAATATGAAAGAGTTGATACCTTGCACTCTGTAATCAACCAAAAGTACTCTGTGTGATCAGGTTTGGTGTGCTAATTCTGTGTTGTAGCCTGCCCGTCTACGTGAAATCAATGCAAGTGTTCCGGGTAATCTAGGTTGCTTGGAAACAGAGTGCAACAACCATGTGAGCCCGTAAGATAAATCATTTTACAGTTTATACAACTTACTCATCAGTAAAAAAAAATTCTACAAACATCTCATATACAGTTAAAGTGAATAATCTGTTTACTGAATAATTTCGTAAATCAAGTCCATTCAAAATATAATGCCATTGGCAGCTGTTGTTTGAATCAATCCCAATGCATTTTGGGTGGCCTGCACCCTTCTTCAGGGTAACTGCAAGATAATGTGATATATACATATATATATATATATATATATATATATATATATATATATATATATATATATATATATACATATGATCTGAGGACCGAATAAAACAACAGTGCCTAATTTCGTGTGGTTCGTGTGTTCTCTGTTCGCCACATGGCTGTGCGGAACTGCGGAGAATCCCTTGTTTTTTTGAATATATATATATATATATGTATATATATATATGTGTGTTTGTGTGTGTTCATCACTTGTTTATAGTATGTACTGTACATATTTCACAAAAAAGCAACAGCAGTGATAAAACAAGAAATACGATCCACCCAGGACAATATGAAGGCTAGGAAGAACCTATTTCCGTAATGACTACAATACGTAAGCCGAAGTGGTTTTGTTGAATTGCCTACTTTAATAAAGTGTATAAACCATAATCGTGCAAACATGTAAACAACTCTAGCCATCCCCGTGAAAGAAAGTTGTGTGATCAGCAAAGAAGAACAATACCATACATGCATTGTGCCACACCAATGCCTGCTCGTAAACCTGTGTATCCTCAAAAATTGTGAAGTGAACAGAAGTAGATTGCTTACGAAAAGCTGCCACCCAAAATACCAAAAAGTCGGGTGAACCGATCCGAGGACCGCCGAGTTTGTCTTGATTGCATCGCTGGAAAGACACCCGATATACCAATGTAAAGGATAGTAATCCATAATGCAAAAATGCCTTCAACGATTAGAAAAAGACTTACGGAGGTAGTTCAAGAGCAAAGCGCAAAAGCGCAAAAGCGCAAAAGCTCTGTGTGCGTAGTCTCCACATGACTCAGAGTGAGTCCGTCCTCTTATGGTGGACTCTTCTAATAGCTGCAACAACCGAAAGTGAACTGTCAGTGCGAAGTAGTTAAAATAGCAATATGAGTATGCTACCAAGATAAACAGCGACTTACTCAGTACAGGTTAAAAACAAGCATTGGCATAGCCAATAGGTCTCGCCTTTGGGACCTTATAAGTGTTTAGCCATGCAACAGTTGATGTTGTTGCACCAAGGATATTGTGCTGGATAACTAAACACTTATAAGGTCCCAAAGGCGAGACCTATTGGCTATGCCAATGCTTGATTTAAATGCTCACCGAGCAGTGGGGCAACGCTCCTCCGCCTTAGCAAGGCGTGGATTAATATAAAATAGCAAATAAAATGAAAAGCTGTTCCGAAAAAAGGGCCTGAAGATATTGCCCGCGCCCCCGAAATCCTCAAGATGACACTGAGGTCACAAAGGGGTCCGGAGCGCTCCCCTCATGTTACAGACCGACATGGACGTTAAACTGGCTGCCGCCTGAGAAGCATATGCTCACGCTGCTGTTCCGCACTCACGTAAGCACCACGGGATTGTATGCATGCTCGTTCTGTTACCGCGGCTCTTCTTTACACAAACTGTGTGATCTTAGGCAGGTCCGTGCACAGCTGGAGGGGCAGCCCCCAGAGCCCCGAGGCTCGGGAAGGTCCCGCCCCGTGGCCGGCAGTGCGCTTGCCCAACGCATGGTGCTACGTGACGTTGTACACCGGGTGTTCACCTGGGGAGCCTCGGATTGTACAGGATTTCACCAGGCGTGAGTCACATACCTCAGGCAGTGGCCCTCACCGGCCACTGCGGCGGGGCTCTTGCAATACCCGGGCCCCGAGCCAAGCAGTGACGCAGCCAGCAATGCTGAAGGGTGTGAACAGTGAAAGGGCTTCTACCAAGCTTCACTAACTCTACAGAGGCGCGGCAGGGGTACCTGTGCAAGCTTCACCACCAAAGAACAGGGACTGACAAGGAGCGGCGGCGCAAGCTTCCGTGACACACTGGTACAATACAGGCGACAGCGGTGCACACTTCCACCCACCGAACACGTACTGCATGTACAACTGCAGTGCAAGCTTCACTAACACTACAGAGGCACAGCAGGGGTAACTGTGCAAGATTCATCCCCAAAGAACAGGGACTGACAAGGAGCGGCGGCGCAAGCTTCCGTGACATCCTGGTACAATGCAGGTAACAGCAGTGCACACTTCGACACACCGACCACGTACTGCATGTACAACTGCAGTGCAAGCTTCACTAACACTACAGAGGCGCAGCAGGGCTAACTGTGCAAGGTTCACCCCCAAAGAACATGGATTGCCAAGGAACGGCGGCGCAAGCTTCCCTAACACACACTGGTACAATACAGGTAACATCAGTACACACATCCACACACGTACTGCATGTACAGTGACAGTGTAAGCCCCCCCTCACACACACACTGGTGCAATACAGGTAATAGCAGTGCACACTTCCACACACAGACCACGTACTGCATGTATAGTTGCAGTGCCAGCAACCCTACATGTCTGATCTGTCACCTTCAAGGCGATGCAGTACTCTTCACCCCCTGCCCGGTTACCTGGCACTGGTGGCTCTCGCACCAGGTAGCCTCTATCTCCCGCCGCTTCCAACACCATGAAGAGGTTTCACACAAAATCTCTGCAGCAGGCGCTTAAACCCCCTTATCCTTCTAACCAGCGCTGTTATATGCGGCCTGCAGGCAACACATTTGCTGCAGTAACCTAAAATATTTTGCTGGAATTGAAACCTGTAAACTACGCCTTTCGACCTTTGAGAAGGTGCATTAACCCTGCAAGCTAACACACTGGTGCGTCTGACCACGTAGTTTATACACAGAACTCTGCGGCCGATATGTATTCAATTCATAGTTTTATTTAGATTAAACTCACGTTGTACTGGTTAGCAAACTGAAATTCTAAGCTCAGAGACATTTCCATTCGTCCCACTCATAGGGTCACCACCACGTCACATAAACCTGTATACAATAAAAATGTCCACAAGATGCATCACTTAGATCGGTGACGTCGATGGAGTGATGTATGCAATAAATCACAGAAGAATTAATGAAGCAAGGATCATGTTGATACATAGAGAAATGCCTTTTATATGTTATTCGAACCGAATTCATAATCAAGTAGCATGAAATCGGACCCAAGGGCTCAGTGTGGAAAGTGTAATTCACCACTAAACCTTTTTTGGTTTTCAGAGTAGCGGGATACTCGCAGAAAAGCGCTTCGACGCCTCGGCAGGGATAGTAAGCGCTATATTAATGCAATTACACACGGGGCCAATATAAACAAGCGCGCGTGCCTCGCGCTGAAACAGGAGAGGCAGCAGGGGGAGGGGAGAGAGGAGGGGGCCTGCGCCTGTTTCCCTCGTGGGAGCGAGCAGGAACCATCTGTTAATTACTAACAGATGGTTTTGAAAGCTCGCTCCCGCAAGGGAATCGCCAAACGTGCACGCGTTGCCATTGAAAGCAATGCAACGCGTGCACGTTTTTGGGGCCAAAACTGAATCGATTACAAGAGGTCTTTTTCCTAAGCAGCGCATGCGCGCTGCGTAGGCGAGACCTAAAAAGGAGAAACCGTCACTTGTCGTGGTCCCGCCATTGTTCGTTGTATGTGCCGCCAATTAGGTGCCCGCCCATAAATGCTTCTTAAACGTGACGTCAACCCAAATGACATGGAAAACAGACCCTTCAAACCCCATATAGATGTTGTTTCTTGTACAATAAGTTTTGGCTTCAGTTCATAAACATGCATATACAAAAAATAAGGGAGAGTAAGAGGATGTACTGGGTTTGTCTTCCAAAACGAGTTTATAACAAAATAATGGGAGCCCCGCCTTGCAAAATAGACTAACCCTCCACTGGAAAGAACAGAATTTTCCTATAAAACCCTCACCCACCAAGGTTGCCCTTGTTGGCATGCTTCATCATTGGGTCCATCCCTTTCAGCTGCAGAGCGGGGCATGCTGTGACCTACGGATTATATAATGATAAAGAAATGGTGTTAAATAGGGAGTTGAGTTTTTTTTGGAGTGTATCTAAAAATACCTGACTAGTTGCTGTGTCCTATTTATTCTGACCACTAGTCGGTATGATTAAAAGAGAGGGAAAATTAGGTAACTAAGTTGTCATGTACCTAGTGTCCTAAAAGGTCAACATGTTTCAAGCCGTGCCTCTATTGGCTTTTCATCAGGACCTAGGGAGCTAAACTCCCTGGTACTTCTCCTGTTGTGTCACACTGGACGCATATTTATTATTAGTGAAAAGGTGTGGATACAGTTACCACCTGTTTGGAGATCCCTGTCTCTGTTTATGCCAGTTGTTTTGGTATCTCATCATAGTTCCTCTGGGGGAGAGGGAAACCTGTAGTCACACTCACTCCAAGGTTTCTCCTCTGCTATTCGGTCTGCTGCCGGTCTGCCGGAGTGAGTGTGACTACAGGTTTCCCTCTCCCCCAGAGGAACCATGATGAGATACCAAAACAATTGGCATAAACAGAGACAGGGATCTGGTGAAAGTTAATTCACAGTAAAACATACCAAGCTCAAAATCTCTCTTCCCGCATGTATGAGGAACTGACATTGCCACCTGAAGCTAGGATGAAAAGCAGTAAAGCACTTCTCAAGCACATGACTTATGCAAACAAGGTCGCTGGGGAACATTCCTTGACAGTTCAAAGCCAAACACTGGAAATATTTTCCTGCAAAGATAAGAAACTTCTACGATCACTCATTTTTCACAAAAATAGCAAAGACCCAGCTCTTCACATACATCTTTTCCTTCCATGCAACCAGGGCCACCACTCAACACAGACTAGTCATATATACTCATGTCCTATCAACCAACTATAGATAGCAGAAAATGATTACGTGCCTGGTATGGGACAGCTCTATATACCTTTAACACTTCTGCATCATTTAAATCCATAAACAAGGTTATACTTCTGAGGTAAAGAACTCCTCTGGCCATCAACCACAACAGCCAATGCATCTCATTAAGGCAGTGGCGAAAGACAAAATGACAGGGTGCCCTAGCAGGATAGGTGAGGGGCCTCTCGGTCTTGCATATCTTATAGATAGTCAAAGACACTAGGCTGCATGGGGGACCCGTGAAAGCTGGGGGTCCCCCTGCTCATAGAGGCTACTAGGTCTGCTTTTTGCCCCTACTTTAAGGTCACACTAAAAACGTACACTCTTCCAACAGTGCATAATAAATTGTGTAGCCTCATGCGCTACTCCTATGAAAGCGATACTAGTGGTGTGGAATGCTATGCAAATGTATCAATACAATACAGTACAGTGCATTCTGGCAGAGTGCACAAATGAACATTTTATTAATTAAATACTGTGAAACTCGAATAAAAATTCCAAATATCAAATAACTATCCACAAACCCTAATAGCATTTCAGATTTGGCAAAAAACAATTTTCTTTTGATTTTTTAACTCAACATACAAATTAATTTTTGTATCAAAGTGACCTCACCTTTGACCGGGTTTAAAGGATATTTCCTTAATGTTTAAATAAATATTCTTATAGGTCTGGGATTTTTACATTTTAATGCATAATATAGATCTTTGTATGGAGGAAGATTAAAATACAAGCAAAGATGTTTTCCCATATCCCTTTATGATTTTTACTACTTTTTAGAATATAAAATGAGTCAGGTGAAATAAAGCTGTCTCTAAAACTGTAGGAAAAAGAACAAATGATGGACAGAGCTGAACAAATCAAACATTCACCCCAGTCACAGATCTGGGTTTAATCAATAATTTTTTTCCTCACCACGCCACCCCAGTTTGGACCCAGCCATATTCGAATCAGTCTTGACCCTGCTCCCATGGGAACAGTCCAGCCTGAGTTGCCAGGCCAGGTCCTTCCTGGACTGGAAACAAGCATCCTGGAACCAGTTTCGGGTTATCAACCCTCATCAGCCAGGCTAGCTTGAATCCAGTGGCACAGTGAGCATGTGACCCACGTCTGGGCATACCCGTCCCAGTTAGGGTGACATAAGCAAAAAGAACAAATGATAGACGGAATGCTGAACAAATCAAACATTCACCCCAGTCACAGATCTGGGTTTAATCAATCATTTTTTTCCTCACCACGCCACCCCAGTTTGGACCCAGCCATATTCGAATCAGTCTTGACCCTGCTCCGATGGGAACAGTCCAGCCTGTGTTGCCAGGCCAGGTCCTTCCTGGACTGGAAACAAGCATCCTGGAACCAGTTTCGGGTTATCAACCCTCATCAGCCAGGCTAGCTTGAATCCAGTGGCACAGTGAGCATGTGACCCACGTCTGGGCATACCCGTCCCAGTTAGGGTGACATAAGCAAAAAGAACAAATGATAGACGGAATGCTGAACAAATCAAACATTCACCCCCAGTCACAGATCTGGTTTAATCCATCATTTTTTTGCTCACCACGCCACCCCAGTTTGGACCCAGCCTTATGCAAATCAGCAGGGTCAAGACTGATTTGCATATGGCTGGGTCCAAACTGGAATGGCACCTGTGTGCCGAGCTCACTTTGCCACTGGATTCAAGCTAGCCTGGCTGATGAGAGGTGAGACCTCGAAACCGGTCCCAGGCTGCATTTTTCGCATCTGCACATTCAGATGCAAGTGCTACCTGGAAACTCCTGTGTATCTTCCCTTACTATTACAGTGTGTTCACCAATTCATTTTCATGAGTATTGTTTATAGATAACCAACACTTTTGCCTGAGACGTGCACATTTCTCATTGACAGAAAGGACAAGCTGAGCCTTGTTTAAGAATAGAAGTTAGCCTTCTAGATGCAAAGGAGGGGAATTGCAATATGTCCTTAGGATGGCTTGAGCAGATGATTCACCTTGACACTCACTATTTATCTGGCCAGTCTGACCAACACCAACTCGGCTGTACTAGTCAACAAACTTCATCATTTGGTTCTGTCTGCTTCCAGAGATGCCTGGGATGAAGGCAAAGAGATGGATAGTAACTCTAGGCCTTATTACGAGTTTGGTGGAAAGGCACTGCCGTCACTTTTTCGGCAGTCTTCCTGCTCGCTGCCGTGGTGGTCCGACCGCCTGATTACGATCATGTTGGGAACTCGGCTACTGGACCGCCTCCACAGCCGAGACTACTACTGCGTCAATGGCGGGAAAGCCAGAGGTGGATTCTGGAGGCAGATCTTTCAAGGTTCCCGCCTTCCGGATTACCATCAGCCTTTCTATCAAGCTTTTCCTGATGGGAACACCACCATGTGCAAGTCGATAGAAAGGCACAGAAAGATGTAAAAACTCAACTTTTTTCAGGGTCCCATTTCGGAAACTGTGTCAGACTCCATTGTCCAGTTCCCTCCTGTGCTGCTGCCATCAGATCATGACGCTCTGAAACCCCTTTTTCGCCAGATTCAAAGATAGGCTTTACTGTAACTTCTCTTATGTAGTGCATGGTAACAGTTTGTTATGTTTAACATGTGACAAAACATACAGTACACATAACCTACATATATGTTACGACACATATACAATATATATGTGTTTCAGATATGCACACATTGTACTTACCTATCTTTGCAGCAGCGAAACGTCACTCAGTGAGGACTCCACAATCAAGAGACCACCAGCCCATTGGGAACATCGTAGTACGGCAGGCAGGAGACTGCCAACTTAGCGGTGTACTCAGGACCGCGGTGGTATGCAGTAGGACTGCCAAACTCATATTCAGGCCCTCTGTCCGACCTACATGGAGTGTACATAAGACCTCTCTATTAGATTTGCCCCTAGAATGCCCAAGAAAGTCTAGAAATGGCCATGATTAGGACATTCTGGCTAAACACATAAATTAGGTTGTGGAGTTTTGACTGTACCTTCAAGTAAATATGAATTTAAACACAGCCAGCCAGTCCTGAGAAATTTACCAAGAAGATTGTATTCACTGGCTATGCAGGTGGCATTTTTCGAAAGAGTGATGTAGTGTTCCTTTGCTGGATCCAAGGATATAAAGTTAGCAGTAGCATGAGATTTCCCACAAACCTTTGGAAGGAAGTCCAGGGTGTTTCTGTTCCTGATTGTTACAGAAAAGGAATGGGGAATGGGATATTTAAAAAAAAACTTCATATAAGATTAATCGATTCATAAACTCAAGAGAGAGGAAAGCTTTCAGCTCCTCTGACAAAAAATACTAAATTGGCATTATTAATTTTTTTTTTGAGAATTATGCAGACAATCTGAATATTTCCACAACTGAATCCCTCCTTTTCACCACATATCCACATACCAGAACCACACCACTTACCACTTAAATGTGCTTAGAGCAGGAGTTAGAAAAACCTGCACCTATGTGCCACTGGTAGCATACATGCATATTTAATCATGCATTTATGCTATTTTCAATAACTTCCAGGGCCATTTTATTTCTGATGCTCAACAGTAATCTTTAATGCAGGAGCACTTCACAAAATCATTAAAAACATGACTAAATGATTTCTATCTGATCCATAGATGACCACTTTATTTAATCCACCTCCTTTTTCCTCCAGCAGTGGATTGATGAGTCTGGATTTTCATATACCGATTACTAAACATGTGTGTTGAGTTACGCAACGCTGAGAATAATCTGCATCAAAAAAATATAAATAATTTAGATGCATGTACAATCTCTAGAGAAACACATGACACTATATTACAGGTCTACATGATCTTGCTAATAAGGTGCTATATTGAGCAAATATGAAGTTCTGATCTTGCACAGTTGTAGCATTCTGATAAGGTCCAGCGAGACTAAAACATATTGTTAAAGACTTAATTGCAATCCACATGCAAGGGTTCTGAAGGGATATGCATGGAAGTCAGGCATTTAGTGTGGCATATTTTCCTTGGCAAAGGCACATGCCTTAGCAAAATGATTTTCCTGGAGTTTTTAATGAAAGCACAGTTGTATTCTAGACATTGTATACTACAATAAAACAATGTATTACATGGGGTTCTGTAATATATGGGATAAGGTACCTACTGCTGCATATTATAAAGATATTGAAAGTAAATGAGGAGTTAAAAGACCATATAGAAGAATGGAGCAGAAGACCAAGATTCTTTATAAGTCATGGAAATCCGAGGCAACTGGAGAGGTGTGATGCAGTGGAGAGGTGTGTTGCAGCGGCCAGGGTTGCTGACTTCGGAGCACAAGGCTCACGGTTCGATCCCCGGCTCCGGTGGCAGCTCAGCACCTTGTGACTCTGGGCAATTGCTCACTTAATTTCCACGACAGCCCCCAGCGCCTTGAGACCCGTAAGGGTGAGTAGTTTGCGCTTTACAAATACGTCTTGAAATATCATGTCAATGTTTGCTACTAGTTATTTTATGCCTTATAATACATGGCAAAACCATCAACCTTCTCAAAAAACACTTACATCTTGGTGTCACACTTGTTCATATGAAAGAGATAGTATAGTTGCAGACAGAATAAAAGCAGAATCAGTAGCATGAAAACACAACAAAAAGCATTTAGTAATATGTTGCAAATATAGATTTCAAAGGTTTAATGTAATTCGGATCAAGAATGTGGTATCCCATAAAGTGCAGAAGCGTACAAGACACTTTAACTTTCCCGTAATTACATATATTAGGCAAAAGATAAAAATGTTGCATAAATATCTCCTTTAGGCTGATCACTGTTCATTTTGGGAAAACGGATCAGAAAAATGAAAAGTCCGTTCTCATTTTTTATCTGTAATTAACCTTCACCTTGGCTGCTTCTGGCAGGTGACCTGTTGATGTCACAACTCAGCTGTATATAAGTTATTAGTTGAGCAGCTACTCTGTGACGAGAAACACATAGCTCTCATGCAGTAAGGAAATTAGAGACAGACTTTTATATAGGGATTGCAGACGCCGATGTATTATAATGACATAAGCAACTGTCTCCTATTTCCTTATTGTATGTCATTGTAATATTGCGACTCATCAGTAAGGAAATTACTTGGCTAATCCACTGTGGAAAGTTATTCACTTGCGTTGTGATGTAATAATGCCTTCTGCCAAAACCAGCAGACAGAGTGGAAGCCAGATCACTTAGCAGAAATACCACTGCAGTTTAACTAAGTATTTGTAATACCAATTAATTGGCTCTTGTGTAGTGCTAGCATCAGTAAGACACAAAGAACAGATAACACATGCACACTCTTCACAGAATATGTACAGCTGAGGCAAAGGCAGTGCAAGCTTACCTTGTAATATTTGTTTGTGTATGGGTGGGGAGCGAAGTGTGTGTGTGTGTGTGTGTGTGTGTGTGTGTGTGTGTGCGTGTGTCCCCTCATATGTGACTGGCTTATGGATGTTAAGTGGTGTCCAAATGTATGTGTTTGATGTGTATTACATTGTGCCTGTAATGGCATTCTAATAATGGGTGACTTTGTTACACATTTCTAGCTATGAGAGAAAGTTAACAGTGCTAAACCTAGTATCATAATTTGGTTAAAACCCTATAAAAACTGTAAAAACATAAATTCACATATGAGTATCAAGAGTACTGTTGGAAACCATGTGGACGTTTCACAATTTGATGTACATTCCTTGCAAACAACTACGTTTTTTAAGTCTTGTATGTGGACAGTCCTTTTAATATGTAAACATGTGTACGCCACAGTCTTGTATAGAATTTGTGATAATGAAACTAAGGAGCAAAGGAGGCTCAGAAGTCTGGCACTAAATGGTTGCAGACTCAGACACGTTTCCTGTGCTTGTGGACCCAGTTGAATTTCTCCTAGGCCCAACAGTAAGAGTGGAAAGAAAAGTATTGAGTAGTTAATAATCCCTTTTCCAGATCAAGCCCAATTGCATGCAAAAAAGCCCCAAATAGTGTTAATACCCTAAATGATGCCAACAAATGTTTTCGATAGTGACCTTAATAAATTGTCTCTGGCATTTTAACTTGTTCATAGCAATATGGATACACCTTATGGAATTGGGCAACATGGTTCATTTCTTTGCAGATGCAGCAACATGCGATGCGATGAATCCAGCTAGTTTCTGTAGGGCGGATCATTTAGCATGCATACCAATACTCACAGCATTTGAATGTCTTAATGGCAAAACAAAGCAATGAAAGGGATGCATAGTTTTTTTTGCTCCTTCTATTAAACTAATTCTCCCAGAATGTGCACTGTCATTAACCGATGAGGAGAAAGTACTCAGTGGATTGATGGATTGTGTATTTTTTCTTGAGGAAAGGAAGATGATTCTCTGGCCTGTTTTAAAAAAAAAAAATTAATACGGTCGAGGGAAATAGGCCTAAACTTGATATGTGGCCATAGATTACAGGATGTAGCCATTGACATTGTCCAATATCTGCACAAAATTATAATGTCTTATGCCAGGTCTTCTTCCTATTAGTATCTCAGACCCGCGTTTGTACCCCTTACAGGTTGGCAGAGATGTGTCTTGAATATCTAGGCTGTGGTAGACTAAATTAGGGGGATCCCCAGGTTATGACATTGGTCTTGATATTGGAAAATTGTTTTTGATAGCGAGGTTAGACTTAATGAGACCCTTGTGGATTGTGATAATTTGTTTCTGCACAACGTACTTTATAATGCTTTCTTGTAGCTAAAATGAGTTGCATGCTGCTGGTCAATTTGCTGCACTTTCAAATATTTGAATTCATGTGCGATTATGGGTTGCTGGCCGCTTAATGAGTTTCTAGTGAGAAGATATTTACATTTTTATACTGTTTTGTATTCATCTTAGCCTGGTGACACTTGTTGGTCGAATTGATCCAATTAGGTGCTAGGTTCCGCTGAGTTTATGATATGTGTAAATGTATATGTCAATGATTTGGGTAATGTGCAATATTTCTGTAAGAATTTATTTCTTGCAAGTAAAGAATTTTGACTTGTAAAAAAATAGATAAATGAGGTGACATTTATGACTGTATATCTCTTTAAATTGTAGTCTGCATAAAATACAAGAAAGCAGGAATCTATTTGTATGTACCAAACAGTCTGGACAGTAGCCACCTTTCAAAGTAACCTGTTGTGCAATACTACTTATATTTCTCAATACACAATAGAATTTATAACGTGCATAGCTGCCTCCGATGGTGTACTGAAGGATTAGTTCAAAATCGTTACAGGGAGCCTACTTATCAAACAGGTATGCTTTCAGCAGAAGACTGATTCATAGGGTGCAAAGCAAAGGGTTGGCGGCAAGGACTTCCAGAGTTTGGAACTCCTTGCCCCCAACCCAAGCTGAGTTATACCACCTTTTGTTTATACTCACATTCCACATTCGTTTTATCTGTAATCTTTCATAAGTATATCTCTCATAAGAAGGAAAATGGTAACAGTGTTTTTGAAGAGGACTGAGAAAAGGGTGATTGTGAGACCATCCATTATCCAGCACAAAATACTCCCTATCACCTCAGATTTGTGTGACCTTTTAAAGAAACCGAGGTGACTTGCAATGCTGTTTTAATGTATAGTAGCTGATCCTTTATCCCATATATAACACTAAAGGGTAACAAATTAAGACAGTAACATACAGGCACTGGGAATAAAGCATGAAGACAACAGACTAAGAATTTACAACTTGACAGAAAAAAATGTTTCACACATTAGCAATTATATTTTTGTGGAAGATACGACATTGAAGCACCAGTCTAGTGCATTCAGATTTAAAGTTGCCTGTCAATTTGGGTTCTAGCCGGTGTGTAAATGCTATACATATATATTGTATCAATGTACTCCCATAATACTAACAGGAAAAAGATAAACTGGTGTTCCCATCAAACACGTTCTAATAGGCAACATTGTAACTATGAGTGAGTGGAACACCCACGCAGAGACATGTTCAGGAACTTGACAAATTATAGGCTCAGAGCAATTATGAAAGAGTAATCCATGTCCACGTAATTAAATGTAAAGCAAATTAACTCTTCTGTTAAACTGGGTAAATCTGATGTTGCATGATAAAATAATATCCTGGTGATTGAGGATCAATAGCTCGAGAGAAAACAGGCAACTGCTGCAGCTGAGCAGATGGCCATGTTTGGTTTATATTCAATTAAAGTAATTAAAGATGATTTTATTTAATCAGGACTTTTTTATTTACATTTCTGCTGATCATTTACTATGTGCTTCACTCCAAGAAGTGCAAAATATGTTTTTAATTTTTTTTGTGTTGAACATAATATGCCAGACCTCGAGGCATTGCATCCTCTGCAGCAGGAATTCACACACATGTGATAGCAAGATCCGAAGATAACCAAAATCCATATTTCGTCAAAATATAAAGAAGTCCTACTCAAACAATTGCACGTGTAAGAATTGTGGCAGGCAGAATGATGTTAGGTTATGTGTCTCTTCTAAAGCGCTCAAACGCCAGTGTTTTCTTTTATTAAACTCCTTTTGTTTTATATGCAACCAACAGCGCAGTACAAATGTAGCATTGTTTCGCTTTGTTGTGAAAAAAGTATTCAAGACTGAACAGTATACAATGAACAGGAGTTCCAATAGCCTTGTTTGGCCCATCAATACTGAACAGGACATCTCACAAGATGTAAAATTGATTGAAAATGATTCCATCCTCCCTTCATATCCATTACCCCCGAGGATTTCCCTCCTTCGACTCTTGTAATATCGGGCGTGAACGGCGACCGTATGACCTCTAAATTATACCGCCTAGGCCTCACAATGAAACCAGATACGACTACACATGTTCGGGGGATGTGGGCGGAGGAACTGGGAGTTTCCATTATGGACAAGATATGGTCATATTGCTGCTCGCAAATTCAACGCATCTTGATTAATAATAGGCATAAACTCCTGCACTTTAAATTCCGCCATTGTGTTTATTTATCTACATTCGACATCTTTAAATTGGACCCTCCTAGGTCTAGCCACTGTCCCAAGTGTAACTCTCCCAGAGCAGACTTTGCACACCTCACATGGACGTGTCCTGTGGTCTCTACTCTGTTTTCTCCCATGTCTCTGCAATGACAGACACAGTACTCACACAAGATCTGCTACTTGCACTTTTGGGATATAATGGGGACCTCCCACGATCCACCCGTAGACGTATCTCTTTGGCTCTATTGTTAGCTAAAAGGGAGATTGTGGTACTCTGGGGAAGCAGCAAAGTGCCTACCCCTACAGGATGGCGTAAGAGTATGTCCTATTGCGACACAGTTAGTGAGGAATATGCCCTACTTCAACCACTTACGTCCCGGCCTAGGGATATTTGGCAGCCTTTTTGTGATTATCTCCGTACACTTGAACATGATGCTACTGAGTAGAGCACTACTCCTCCCTTCTCAGTTACTTTTGATACCTTACCCGTATGCTCCATACAGGCACACTTGGTTTTCTATGACAATGTATTAATTTTATCAAAAAAAGGAGGGACCGGGAGCTATATTTAAACAGGTCCTGCACACTAGCTCCCGAATGGGACTGTGTAGCAAGAGGGTGTGCAGTTCCTAACTGGACGTGCGGTGAAAGGGAGGTCTTTCTTCGTGATGCCCTCACACACCCCGGAACATAGAAGCAACATCAGGTGCAGAAGGATCAACACAAAGATGTGTGCACACTATGTCGAACAAAATCATACCCCAAATGACCTGCACTGGACCATCCTTGCAGCCTTCCCCAACATCACCAAAGAAGCTTTGTTTTGGAAGGAACAATGTTGGGTATTCAAACTGGGATCGGACACCAGGGGTCTCAATGAGGATATCCCGTGGGCGGAACTGAACCATTAGGGATGATTACACCAACCATCCTAACTTCCCAGTATCCCTGGCATTGTACCTCTGTACATAGATAATACCTCCTACCATCACACGTATCCCTCATTTATAAAGGAAAGTATCACTTGAGACAGTTACTAGTTCCACCCCTGCATAAGCAAGCAGGCGAGCGCCACTTTGCGTTCCTAGCCATAGGTCCACCATCCCTGAGTACTCGTCACAGGAGTGCAACTACTCTTGCGCGCTTTAAAACTAATATGAATATCACATGTCCACTGCGCACATAACGAGAGTGTTTCACGCATTTCTGTCACTTGTTACATCCTACCTTACCTCTATAATAGAAAGTCTCCGTGTGTCAAACTTATGTTTCATCAAATAGGTCTCTTGGCCCGGGCTCCCCGACACAGGGGCCCAATCAGACAGCAGGCTAGGCACAACAAAGATAAATAACAGGAGCTGGCTGGTTTCAAAACTAATCCATGTACAAGTGTCAATTTCCGCATTGATCTTAATCAATCTACATTTTTTGAATTGTGAATTGGTTTTAACACTTATCAGTTCAAAGTACCTCAAGCGCCTCCTCAAATACTGAGATTACACACATTACACAGATTGCCCACATAGCGTTCGCCAGGTCTGGCTAAATAAAGCCATATTGACATATTCACTTCCAAGATGGCCGCACCGGTTAGCTTGCCAGCTAATGCACGCCTCTGACGCTCACTTTCTAACAAAAACCCAAAACCCGGAAGCAACCGGCACGGGGCCCGGAGCAAGGGTAGGATTCACGATAGTCGTCTGCCACCCGATCCTGAGCGCAATGACGTGCTCTGCCTCCCCCGTCAGCCGTAGGCTTCAGTACTAAGGGTGAGTTTGTCATCGATGCTTTTCACTTCCAGGCATTATATACAATACGACTTCTGAACTTCTACTGAATTCCACTACCGAATTCAATTACCACACAGTGCGTGCTTGTAGACATTGTTAGCTATATCACATAGCGTAATTTGGCATAGTCACGCCACTACCGGCACTTTTAAAAGCGGCATACATCATTTTGAGCTCTACCCCTGCTTACCGGCAATTGGAAATCAAGCAACCGCCCGCTCTCAGTATGTATGACCTCCGTCTGTTATGTATGTTTTTAACATACATAACACATTTTTAACACCCAGCTACAATCACGCCACTATCGGAATGAAAAACTGTTGCTTGGTATACCTTTCATACTATCTGAACTAGCACAGGCTCGTTTCCCTCCGCGTGCACGGTTTCCCTTGCATGCACACTGAGATACTTGCTTGACCACTCTGGCTCATAACTTCAGGTCATGCCAGTTACCATGACGGGGTCAATTATAATTGTACAATGCCACATCTATGCTTGAACTGGCACTGGCACAAAATGTGATGCATAACTAAAATGTCCTCGGCACCACCACTGAAACCGCATGTGGTTTTTAATGAGCACTCTTATGCATTACCCTCAAAAAGCCCCTTTAGCTCTTCACACACTCGAGCATGACGATCTCTAGTAAGTGAAAAAAAAACACAAAGTCACACATGCATGCGCATGTCTTATTAGTTATATTCAAGCTGTTTTCATTACTGTCAAAAGAGCGCGATGACATACGCTCTTGTTTTTAATGTCCACTTGGTTGTTCCTTTTCTCCCCTTTTTCTCCCCTCTCTCACTAGGTCTACAATACCCCAGTACAAGCCTACTAGGGTACCCCTTACTGTGTCTGGTGACTAGTCAAAAATTATAGACCCAGACGGTAGTGCACCACTCACCTTTTTAGTTTTCTTTTGGTCCTGATGAAGTGCCACTTGACCCGTTAGGGGCAAATGGGGCACAAAACATGTTGACCCACTACACTATGGCAGCCCTTTAGGAGCATCACATCCGCTTAGGGCACCCACATATTTTAATTAGGCTTGAGCTACCTAAACATTAAAAACCAGACCAGAGTAGGACTGCTCTTGACCTATTTTACTTCACTTACCCGTGCACTACCCAGCCCTCACACCCGCAAGCACCCAATGGCTTCTTCAAAAGATCTCTGCCAAAGAGCCCCGTTTATGGGAGCCTGTCGGGCATTGCAGCGCCGGCCCGACGAGGAGCATGGCCCAATGATGAAGCATGACATCCTCCGGGGTGTGTGAGGGCATCACGAAGAAAGACCTCCCTTTCCCCGCACGTCCAGTTAGGAACTGCACACCCTCTTCATACACAATGTATTAATTTTCTCTTTGATGATGTTCCCTATTGCCCTTCGATTCTTATATTGTACTCGGTGATGTGATTCAACAGGCTGCTACTGTTGTCTGTTTGTTACTCTTAAAACTCAATAAAGACAATTTAAAAGAAAATGATTCCACCACTTCCCCATATCTTTTTATGTTTCCTTGGACAACCTCGGCTTTTACAAACTGATTCTTCCCCCAAGCAGTGCTTAATTTGTAAAATCTTAAGTGCCAGTGCTCTGACCAGGAGGCCACTGCACCTTGCACCACCCATCGCCCTTGTCATCGCTGCCAAAACAACTACTAACCATCTCTCTTGTATGTAAATGCAACAGTTCAGATTATTCCAGGTCCCCAAAGCCAAAGGAATGGCTGGGGAGGCAGGTATTAGCAATTTTAATGTACACTGTAGTCCTAAACTACCGTTGTTCTGCTCATCTCTAAATTAGATGAACAGCGCCACCATGTGGTGGACTGTTCTAGGCATGGTGTTGACAATTAGGTGCTGGTACCGAGCACCGGACACCAATTAAGTGCCGGTGCTGAGCACCGGAAAGCCCTGGCTCAAATTAAGCACTGACCCCAAGGCACATTGGCCCATACCTCTGAACCACTATGCCATCGTATGGGCCCCATCAGCCAGCTACGTCCCTTTTCGCCACCAAGTACTCAATTATAACTAACATCTTACCCATGCTAATCAGGTTGTATCCCCAAGACAGGGCTCTTGGGACTCTGGTTGAGTGGGATGCCGATCATATCCCACAACTTACTTTTAATCTGAGACCAGTATGGTTGAATCACAGGACAGTCTCATATGATATGCATAAGTGTCCCAACTGTCATATGCCATCTTGTACATTCAGGAGTTACACCTCTCTCCATTTGGTAAAGCCTATCTGTGGTATAATACATCTTGTGAAAATACTTGAATTGAATTATACTTAATTTAGCAGAGACTGCTGATTTCCTATGGGCCTTTTTCGGTGCCTGTCAATCATCAACAGCAATATTACCCAAGTACCTGGTCCTTTTCTCCCTAGGGTAACTAAAGGACAGGAGCGCACAACATCGACTAGAGGTGCCCACTTTTCCAACATTCTCCACGGTGACCTTGGTTCTCTAGGTTTACACTCTGGAATGGGGTTCAACTCGCTTTTGTATTTTTCTAGTACTTGCTATAGATGCAGAAAGTTATAAAACTGTGACCTATATAGATTGTATTCTGTACTTAGGTCAGCATAGGATTTCATTTTTGTCTATACCCAGATATCTCCTAATTTGGATACGCTTATTCTGTCCAATGCCCAGAACTCTTTTTTACTTTAGTCACATCAGGAATCCAGTCACTGAACCAAAGCAGCATTATTCTGGTCAGTTTTCTCCCCCAAGTTGCCCACTTAAGTGGAGTGTACCAACTTTCAGTAGATGATCTTGTGATCAGGAGTAGGCAATCTACTGGTTTCCTGCTTAATAGCTGTGTCAATAATCCTTGGTTTTCCAAAAAGTGAAACTGTAGTCTAATGGCCGTGTCATCCCTTTCTACAAGCAACTGTTAAAAGGTATCATTTGGGCTGTCCAGAAGTATAAATTAATGCCAATCGAACATCCTAGGGCGACTGGACACATTTATTAAAAGCCACCCTTGGAGGGCCAACTCCATACAGGAAAGATGTCAAGTTGAATTGCAGTGATTTAAAGAAAGCGGGGAGCACTGTGTAGAGATAATTCTGTAACATATAAAAGATATATGAAAGGGGTATTTTTGATAAAGGCACTTCTGCCCATTATAGATGGTAGTGGTAGTTTACCCTAAGCCTCCATTGGTGTTTCAGTTTAGCTTAAAGTGGTGCAATGCTTAAACTCCAACTCTCCTCATGGTCACAATAAATATGTATACCTGAGTACTTAAAGTGGCTCTGTATAATTGTGTGATTAGGCATATTTATTGCCATTATTTCATCCTCCCTCATCAGAAATTCGCATCTTCACAGATGATAACAAACTTAAAAGTCAGAAAACATATATGCAGCGGGAACTCAGAGTAGGAGATGTGGAGGACAGGTCCAGAAGAAATAATTAGTGGCTGGTGGGAATCCCTGAGGGGCTGGAAGTTCCTTGGCCTACGGAGATTTTGTTTGACTGGTTTAAATCCTGGATACCCTAGAGAGACTTATACTCCTGTTTCTTTTTGGAATGGGACCACCGGTTACTAACACCCAGGCACCTGGAGCCCCTCCTTGTCCATTGATTGTCAGGGTTCTGAAATATGTTGACCAAGACCTGACTCTCAAAATGGTAAGTCAATGAAAGGAACTGTGGTGTGACTCATCCAGAATGCTAATTTTTCTTGACTATACTGCAAAGGTGCAACAGCAGTGTAAGCCCTTCAATAAGGTGAAACAAAAACTGATGCAACTCCAATAAATGTTGTTGTACCCAGATAAGCTCAAAGTGTTGCTTCAGGGAAAGTCCAATTTCTTGGATACACCTGAGAGTGTTTGAGGGGTGGAAAAGTCCCATAGCTTTTCTATTACTGTTTATTGGAAGTTATACATGGGGTCTTAATAAATTGTGTTAAGTGGTGCACAGGGCATATTTAGATGTCTGGACCAACATTGGGCATTAAAACTCCACGTTAGAATTGAGATGTGTGGGGTTGGTGCTGGTGGTTTGAAAAATAAAGAAAAATAATGTGTGTAAATTATTTGTGCATTTTAATTTTTAGCTCCATGTTGCAAATAGCTCATTTTATTCACACTGAGCACAGCATTCCTGCCTTCTTCCACCAATTACACTCAACCATTATAGGCACAAGTGTTAAAATCAATATAAAAATCTTTTGTGCATGATAGAGCATCTATGCCTGAGTCTAAATGAGGCATATCGTGCCTAATGTCGATTTTCATGTACCTTAATAAATTATACTTTTGATTTAGACTATTTAGTTATGATTTTTTTATATGCAAATATGCAATGGTATTTTATTTACAATGTGTCTGATTCACAAACATTTAGAAATCAGCAATTTGGTAGACATTACATTCTTTATTGACTGGTGCAGTCTCCGGATATGGTTCGTACACCTCACAGGGATGCTGGAAAGGTCAACCCACTTTAAATGCCCGATTAGGGTGGTGGGGCTTATTTTTAAAACATGCTTCTCTGGTGTGCTGATTTGTGGTCAGATTCATCTCACAAGTAATGACTGTGGACAGGAATGAGTTCGTCTTGAAGAAATTGCATTTACTGCCAACACTCGGGCACTAACTTGCAATTGTTTGACTGTAATAGAAGAGGTTATTCATTTGGGAGGGGAATGTCTCTGCCAACTCAATAAACCCTGGCTGATTACTTGAAAAACCTCTTCTCGACATCTGGTAGCTATGGCACAAGAAACAGGCAAACCCCAGAGGAGTGAATGCCACATTCAAGCAGTACCAAAAATTGCGGAGAAGACAAACATACAACAATTCCCAAGCCAATTTAGAACAATAGAGAAAAGTGTAATGAGCAAAAAGATACCAATATCATCAGAATAGGTTAAGGGAAATCAGAGCTATGGATTTTTTAACTTTTAAGGCAAAAAGATCTTGAAAAAGACAAACACTACTGAACTATGTCAGTTCACTGTGGACCAGAACTAAGCACAATTTCAGGCCGACTGTGATAGAGTGGAGGCCAGATACATCAAGGAGTTTGTCCCAATGATAGTTTTTAACTTCAGACATAGTTTCCAACTGCTGGGAAACCTTCTTCTGGTCAGTCCTACAGCCCCTAGGTCCTCAGGGCAGGCTTCTGGGCACCAGATCTTCCTCCAGCCAGATCTCCTGCAGGGTCTAGATACATTTTACAGCCGGACCGACATGGTGTCAGGAGTCCTTCTGCTTTTTGTGTCCCTAAAGAAGGTAAACAGATGGCCAACGACTGAACTCTTGGAGAGAGTACAATCCCTTGGTTCCAGCAGGATTCAGGGCTCTTTAGTTCTTGTGTGAGCCTTCTTCTTCTTCCAGCAGGACCTAAGAGTCAGGAGTCAGAAGTCAGGATTCTTCTTCCAGAAGGATCGCCTTCTGCAGATGGAGTCTTCCCATGCCACAAAATGTTTGAGGAGCTTCTACCATTGAACTCCAACATTGTTCTTGCAGTTCCTCTCTACCTTTTTCAGCACTTTCTTTCTTCTTTTCCTTACTGTAAAATTACCCAGGAGACACTGTTTCAAGATGGAGGGACCAGGAAGACCTGTCTTCTGCTGCTTGGCCACTACCCTACCTGACAGGATCAAAGCTGGTTTTCCTCCTACTGTGGCTAGTGCCAATCTGTCTAGTAGGGTCCTGGTAAGGGCAGAAGAGGCCCTCCTTTTTATCTCCAAGTCAAACTAGTTAATGCTAAAGCTGCCTATTGTTCTGCCAACTGTTCCTTTTCACTACCAGACAGCGAATCCCTGATAAGTAGTCATAAGTTAACACCCATTGATCTTTCTTGGGCCCCAGGAGAAAGGCATTGTCCTCTGAGCCAGGTTGTCAGCTCTCGCAATCAAAGATGTATTACAGCTCTGGAAGTGTGGTAGCTGGCAGAAATGTTCTTTCTGCTACTGTGACTGGGGTGGGCTATCTAGGAGGGTCCTGGAAATGAATAGGCGAAGCCCTGCCTGACATCTCCAAGTCAAAAGAGATACTGCTAAAGTTTCCCTTTGTTCTGACAACTGTTCTTTTTCACTTCCAGATAGTGAATCCCTGCTAAGTAGTCACCAGTTAACACCCATCAGCCTTCCCTGGGCCAAAAGTCAAGGCACTGTCCTCTGGGCCAGGGTTATTAAGTCTTGCAGCCTAGGATGTGTATTCCAGCTCCGGAGATGTGATGATTGGTACAATTCATTTTACGCCATTTCTGGCTCAGTCAGTCTAAAGTATAAAGTTACTAAGTTACTTTTCTACTTAAGTTATCAAAAATTGGATTTCACCATTATTTCAGATTTAAAAAACTCAGTAGGTAATAACTTTAAAGCATGTTTCT
Source organism: Calotriton arnoldi (assembly GCA_963921515.1). Taxonomy (NCBI): domain Eukaryota; kingdom Metazoa; phylum Chordata; class Amphibia; order Caudata; family Salamandridae; genus Calotriton; species Calotriton arnoldi. The sequence goes on along the minus strand of CAWUFW010001542.1, from coordinate 1,019,284 downwards.
AGCTCTTTCCTAAGCTGACATGGGAAATAAAGATTTTAATCCCACCTTTGCCTAGTAGAGAAAGGCCTGGCTAGCCTACAAACTGAAGTAGCTTTTAGAGCTTTATTTTACTGTGAGAGCACACTAACTTCAATATGTATTGTGCCCTATTCTTACATATTAGCACCCTCCATGTGGGCGTACAAGTACAATTATACTGGTGAATTATGAATATTCAAAAATAGACTTTTCCTACATGGCATAGGCATTTTCCCTGCATTTATCACTGCAGTGCATTTAAATTGCAGCCCAGTGGTATCCTAGCAGAACCATATTTTTGTTATATATGTTGGTAACATAAATGCACACTGCAGCCCACAAAATGCATTTACATTTCAATGCCATAGGCACACCTAAGGCACTATTTACAGTGGACTTATAGGTAAGTTAAATAGCCCATACATGGAGTTCCAATGTACAGCACATGATTTAGGGGGCGAAGCAGAAGAACCTTACTTCTGTTTAGCAGTGAATGAATGAATGATTAATCTTTATTGTTCAGTTAATGAAAACTTATGATTAACAACACCAGTAAAAACAAAATCCAGCTATAAACGTAAATCTCTGTATCTTGTTTGCACACTAGTTAAAAGGATTTAGTGCAATTAAAGCCCACTTAAAAAAACATCAAGGCTTATAAAATCATGTTTGCTTTGTTAGTGCAAAATGGCAGAGGGAAGTGCTTAGTGCTTTAGCAGAGAAAATAAGTGCAATGCGTCGGTATATACTGAGCCATAAGGAGATCATTGGATCATATTGCAAGGACTCTAAAGAAAGTGCTTGGTACATAAAGTAAAGAAGAGGGAATAGGTGAGTAACAAGATGACTGACATGGGACCCTGACTGCAAAGGGTTAGTGCGGTTTGACCGGGTGGTGAACTAAGGGAGGGGCAGCAGATGAACGAGCGGGAGTCATGTGGAACTTCACTGTTAGACCTGGCATCCTTGGCATGGGTCTCCCTTCCATTTTTTTCATAATACCTCCACTCTTGTCGATATGTTTTTGCTGGACTAGATGCTCATGGGCACTTTGCCACTGCTAATCAGTGCCAAAGTGCAAGTGCTCCCTATTGTAAATTGTGATGTGAATTAGTGACTCCATGTTTGGCTTATTTGAATTACTGTCAGACCCTAGTACAGTGCACTGAGGGTGCCCAGGGCTTGTAAATCAAATGCTGCTGGTGGGCTTGCAGCACTGGTTGTGCCACCCACAGAAGTAGCTTGTAAAGTGTGTCTCAGGCCTGCCATTGCAGAGCCTGTGTGCAGTCTGTGACTGCCATGTCGACTTGGTAAGTGCACCCACCTACCAGTCCCCAAACCTTCCCTTTTCTTCATATCAGACACCCCTATGGTAGGCCTATGGGCAGGGTGCATTGTAAGGATAAGGTGGGACATGCCTGGTGTGTGTGGCATGTCCTAATAGTGAATTACAGCCATTTTCGTTTTTAACTGTTGCAAGGCTACCTGTTCCCCATAGGCCAGAATGGGCAGTTTGATTATAACATTTTATAATCCTAAACTGACTCAGGGAACTAGGTAGAAATTCGAGTTTAGTATGCCTGAAGTCAGAATGATAAAATACATCTTTTAGTGAAGTTGGTTTTAACATTCTGTGTTTGAAAATACCACTTTTAGAAAGTGGGTATTTTCTTGCCTAACTATCCAGCCTGCCTCTGCCAGCTTGTGTATTGTGTGTCTGGTTTGTGCATGACAGGGGCTGGGGTGGCCACAGGAGACAGGGTGAGGCAGCCCAGGGCTGAATAGAGAGATCTGCATCCAGAGTGGAGGGAGGAGTTGCATCTGGGTCTGAATAGGGCTGTGCCTGCCTGCCACAATGCTGGCTCCACCCCCTGCCGGGCGTCTGAGTACCCTGCCCCACATTGTGAAAGGAAAGAAGGAGTCATGTACACAGAGTGCTCCAAAGCTGCACAGAACTGGTTTAAGCTAGGCAAAGGCCTCTCTGCCTCCAGAGAACAAAGAGAATCAGGGTATAAGAGGGGCACCCAGACCCCAGGAAAATTAGATCACTTTTGGGAACAAGAAGAAACCTTTGCTGAGGAGCGGAACCAAGAAGAAACTGAGGAGAGACTATCCCTAAGCCTGAAGTGCTGCTTGGGGGATTGGCCTGCAGTGGTTTGCCTGACTGCCAAAGAAAGGAGAAAGGAACTTTTGCTGTGCTGTGACTTTCATCAACTTGGGTAGGATCTCCAAGGGCTTGGAAGAGAGCTTGCCCCCTGATCGAAGTCCCAGGACCATTGGACTTCACCCCCTTTGTGAATTGCTGCTGGAAACTCTGTTTCAGTGGCTACAGAGGTAGGGAGCTGTGACCGACTCTCCCGACCGGATTGGTGTCCTGTTGGCACCGCATCGAGCAACGCCTGCATCTTGCAACGCACGGCCTTGGTCTCACCGACTCCGTCAACGAGCCGCTGCCTGCACGTAACCTGTGAGCACCGCACCTTGCAACGCTTCGCTACGCCGAAACGAACTGGTCCGACCGACACGGTCACTGCTGCTGAGTTCAAGTCTTGGGACCGCACCGGAGTTGGGCACCGCTCGCACGCTTCGCGATGCACCGCCCGACTCGCACCGCTGTCCGGACTGATCGACGCCAACCCCCGAATCCAGCTCCGTCGCCGCACCGCAACCTGCCAGCACCGCATCGAAGCACCTTCTCGCCCTGCAATGCACGGCCCTGGTCTCACCGACTCCGTCTCGACGACGTCAACGAGCCGCTGCCTGCACCGCATCGAGGGACAACGCGTCCTGCAACGCTTCCATTTTGCATCGTGACCGCGACGTACAGCCATCCGGCTCGCACGCCCGTGCCTGCCGCTTCAAGTAAAAGGTACTGTGACCGAGTCTGTCTACGCTGTGTTGGCCCGTCTCGACGCGGTCAGCTGGATTTGTTAGACTCTGTTTGTTCTTGACATCGCCGTAGCCGGAGGAGGCTACCGACTCGCACAGAACCTTGAATTAAGCCTTTTTGATAAGAACTAAGTATTCTTGACAGTATTGTGGATTATTTTTGTCGTTTATGGTCTTGTGATAATTCTATATAAAATATTCTTATTTTTATAAATATACAACCTGTGTGGTGTCCATTTGTAGTGTTGTCACTTGATTACTGTATGTGTTCACAAATGCTTCACACACTGCCTCTGAACTAAGCCTGTCTGCTCGTGCCAAGCTACCAAGAGGGTGAGCAGGGGTTATTTCAGGAGTGTACCTACTTTCCCTGACTAGACTCAAGGGTCCCTATTTGGACAAAGGTACCTACCTCTGCCAACTAGAGACCCCCAAATCTAACAATGACCATGATTTAGAGGGCACACCAAATGTAAAACCCTAGGGCAATTGGATGGACGATGTGGAAACAGGCGTGAGCGTAAGAGAAGTAACCACTCAGTATGGGGACATCTTAGTCAATTTTGATTCCACTAGACTCATAAATTTCAGGAATTTCCAAAAGAGCATTAGATCCTCTCCTTGGAGGCAGGCTATGATTGCCTGGCGGCATGCGTGTATTCAAATCCTTATTCCAATCCTTATGAAGTTCTGTTTCAACAATCCTATGCGCTCTGTCATTAAGGCATGGTCAAGTGCAAACAATATGACAGATGTCTTCCTTTGGATCGCGACAAAGCCGACATGTGGTCTTGATGGAAGTTCTCCTCTAGACAGGAGAGCTGTATTGTGTGGGGAAGTGACCTAACTGAAGGTTCAGCAGCTTAAGTTTAGCTTTTAGACCAAACAGTTCACTAAGGAATGGTTGAGGCTTTAAGATACTGTATGTCCCTGTTGTCATCCAATCATGTGATCGTTTGGCAGCAGGGGTTTGTCATTAAGAGAGGAGATCTTTTTCGCTACTGAATTTATGGCTCTATTAAAAGCCGGCTGAGTGAGAGTTAAGGCCCAGAGAGCCTCTGCCTGAAACATCGTTAGAGTCAAGTTTAGATAGTCATGTGCCTGGGAGTTTCCTGTATCAGAAATAGCCTTTCACACGATACTGCTTAGTATGACTCCTGGCTCACTTTTTTAACTTATAGCAGGATTTTAGATCTGCGCCACGGTTGTTGACATTCTGTCTCCAAAGTCCGAAATCCAGGCCTATTTGAGCTGGTGAGGCATGGCGCGGGAAGTTGAACACCTGCTGATAAGTGCCAATTATAGCGTTGTTCATTATTCGATCAGCTCTCCCTCTAAGAGCCTCAGCACCATATGCTTTAGAGGGGCATGTTTAGCATTCATGAATTGTAGGAGTGGTTGGAGACACAGGCCTTTTAAAGAGATCCTTAAAGTGCAAAAAGCAGATGTTAGCAAGTTGTTTTTCCTTTGTATCGAGCAGCAGGGCTTGTTGAATGTGCCTCTTTCGTGAAAGATTACTCCTAAGTACTTATATTCCATCACGGATTCCAGAACTGAGCCATCCAGTTGGAATGTTGACGGAGGGGTTCTTCTTATGCTGACTAACATTGTCTTTGTTTTGTTGAGATTGACTCGAAGCCGGTGCTTTGCTGCATATATGGCTGTTGCATTTATTAGTCTATGCATGCCGACCTTCGTATAGCTGATCAGTACGACATCATCGGCATACAGCATGCAGGAAGGGTTAAATCTGCATAGTGTAGTGGGATCCGAATTTACGTTTTTAAGAATCGTTGTCAGCTCCGCCAGTAACAGATTGAACAGAACGGGGCTAAGACGCATCCTTGTTTGAGACCATTGCAAGTGAATATTTTCTTTGAGACGGATGCACCTGTGCCCAGCCTTACCCTTGTCCACATGTTGGTGTAAAGTAATTGGATGACACTTAGGAGTGATGGAGAGATTCCCCAGCTTTGTAACTTGGATCACAAGATGTTACACTGAAATGCATCAAAGGCAGAACGGAAATCCTCAAAACAGAGGTGTGGATTTAGGGAGCGAAGTCTGGCTTGGTCAATTAGCAGGGTGGGCATTAGGATATTAGTAATTGTGCCTGTATTTTTGACAACCCCAGTTTGGTTCAAGAGGACTAGTGAGCCTTCCTCTGTCCAGTCTATTAGTTCAGCCAGTAAAAGCTTAGTGAAGTATTTTTCCTCCCCGTCTAGTAGAGCAATCAACTGGTAATTTGAAGGTAGCATTTTCTTCCCAGCTTTATAGATAGAGGCTATGATCTAACCCCGCTGGCTGGCAGGGACAACACGGTTGGAGAGAACATGGTTGTACAAGTAGCACAGATGTTTGACCCAATATTGGAGGTTCTCTTTGAAGATAGCTTGGGGAAGGCCATTGGGGCTGGGGTGCCGTCACAATGCCCAGAAACAATTGTTTTTTCCACATCATCCGGGAGAATTGGATCATGAGGTCATTCATCCTCCAGGTTCGATAGCTTTATTTCATGGTTCCCCTGGGTTGTCTCGGGGCACCCAAACATTTACTGGAAATAAGTGGTTCAAACGGCTTCCGAGATGTTATAGAATGAAGGGGGCAACTGAGGGCCTGATGCGTGGTTCACCAATATTCAGAACTCTCTGCTATCATTTCTTCGAGTGGCTATGAAAATGTTGTCAATCACAACAAGGGGGGCCCCAAAATCGCATGAAGGTCCAGCATACGTGCTACAGGATAAATGTTATCAATTAAAAGTATGCAGTTCCTGGGAGGGAGGTATCAGGTCAGACATATAGGAACCAAAGGTAGGGGAAAGTTCCTTTTTGAACTAGGGCTTTCACACACCTGTGTAGGTGTCATGCTTCATCATAGGGCTTGTTCCTCATTGGACCGGCGCTGCAATGCCCGATGGGCACCCTCAAGGGAGCTCTTTATCGAAGATCTTTTATCCCAATGCCATATATGAAGTGCACGTGTAAGGCCCTGAGTGTAGATTGGTAAAGGTTGGTGAGAGTGTATAGTGGATAGTGACTTAAAATAGACTAACCAAATCTCTGAAAATAATTTAAATCCAATTAAAAACGTGCTAGTCACCTGTAGGAACAATGATCAATGGTGACTTTTTAACTCCTTCTTATTGGCCACCAGGGATCATTGTCTCTACTGGTGGCTACCACGTTTTTAATTGGACAAGCAAACTCGCTGATTAAAAGTTTTTTCACAGATTTGCTCAGTCTATTTTAAGTCACTATCCACTATACACTCACACCAGTCTACACCCAGGGGGCTTTAGGGGTCACATGTTAAAAGATTGAACTTTTCTGGTTGGGTTATAAATGTAATTCATTCTTATGTTCTTTGTGTTCACATTAAAGTCACTTAATATTGCTGTGAACCTGGTGGCTTTATGTGTTTTATTTTGAGTGATGTGAATTCCGGTGTTGGGGCTTTGGTATTCTTTTAGAATCATCATTGGGACGAGGAAGAAACAAGTGATGGTAATTCCATGTTTACTTAAGGGTAACATTCATTGGTAATGACTGGGACGAGGACGAGCAGGACTACGAGTAGAGGTTTTCTGGTAAAACTGGGGGAGTTAGCAGCAATAGCCCGCCTTTTTTAGATTAAAATATACTTCTTTTGGACATGGGTGACTTGTGAAACCTTTTGTGTATTATCGAAAAAGGTTACTTAAGATGACTTTATTTAGCCAGCACTGACCAAAGGAAGAACTCCATAAGGGCAGAGGGGTAGAGTAATTATCGCACAATTTGCCGTGTTACATTTCAAGAGTCATTTTGTGGGATTAAATTATGCTAAATAGAACATAAGGTCGGATCTAGCATAAAGACACAATTAAAGTGTTCTTGTAGCACTAGCACTATCATTTTCATACATTACACTATAAACATATAAAAAAGTGTTTTTGTACCACACTCTGGAGCCGATTTATAAACGCATTTATTGGTATGGGAAATAGTACTACTCGTTTACGTATTTTCACGAGCCTTTTTTCATCTTCCCTGCAAGCCTTAACTCCCTACAAGTAAAACTGGAAAGAGGGCACAGTTTGTTCTATTTGTCCTAATTGTATTCACAGATTCCAAGAATATTGACATTTTCGATGTTTTAGGGCCAATTCACAAAAATGTAAGAGTACTCGAGAGTTCTACAGAAGTACTATTTTACATACTCATTAATCCTTCTGTGAATCGACCTCGTATTTTTCGAAGGTGGCAAGTGATATATTTGCAAAACAAGCTCTCATGAAAATATGACCATAGCTTCACACAAGGTTACCTCCAGAATAGCATGATTACTGGGGTGTTAGCTGCAGTTAAGTTGCATGAGAAGGTGCCTGCTATACTGCAGAACGTTCTGTTGTGTTCTGTTGTGTTTACTATAATGCATGCACCAAGGGTAAATAAATACAGTGACTACCTCAAGAGAGGGAGAGAGCAAGAATCACATTTTTTCCTTCAACCTACTAATTATTATGATAGAAAATTTCAACACAACCCTTCAATTTACTAGGTGGTAGTCATGGTGATCAAAAATATTCTGATAAAGAGACGAGTATAGTAAATCAAATCTGACATAATTACAGTAACATTTGGCAAAACTGGTCTGAGAATGAATTGTGATAGCACATAATAATCTAGCTGTTAAGACACATGTGAACCGTGATGCGAAAACGTTTCACTATTCCCATGAAGCATAATGCCACAGAAATGGAAAATACATAAGGAGGTAATTTACCCGTATATACTACAGAATACAATTGTCTGCAGAAATAACAGAAATTCTTCATTTTTTCAGACACTGAGACCAACTCTAGACTCTACGAATCATACTGCACAAAAGTAATACAAAAATCGTGTTTCAAAAACAGGTCCTCTGCATTCTCTCTGTGAAGGGAAACAAAAAACTCCGATATTCCGTTCTGCCTTGATTGCTGTCTATTTATATTTTCCTTATTCTGTTGATGTATTAATCTGGGACCATGCCAGACAAGTCTTTGTAGTACAAATGCCAGTTTGAGGTAACCAGGGGTAGCAGCGTTTCACCCTGGCTTGCCCTTCAGTACTGTAGCCTTGCCCTTGAAAACTGCGGTCTCATGGAACAGGAAGCAGTGGCAGGGAGAGAAAGGAAACATGATTCTTACCGTCTTGTTTACTTTCTCTGGTCTCCTCTTCTTGTCCTTCCTCTAGCCCCTCTTGGTCTCTGAAATGTTGTTGTTTACAGGAGCTGATTTCAACTGCTCTTCTTCCGATGAGGGAGAGTCCAGGGCCTGTCTGATCTCCTGGTATTTCGCCTTGCCATGGGGTCTTCTTCTGCAGCTCCCACGGCCCTCAAGGCAGATTATAGTTCCTGCATGCGCAGTCGAATGTGATTTGATGAAAATCGCATATTAAGAAAATGGTTCTGACAAATTTATTTTTCAAACCATTGTTAACAATTTTTTCTTTTAAAATGGCTTTCACCAGGTTGATGAGAAAAGTCTCCCGAAAGCCATTCTTGAAGAAACTTTCATTTATTCTTGTTTAATTATTGAGTAGCTTTTAAGGAGGGGTGCCTCTCCAACCCCCATTCTTTTTTAAAGAACCTCTTCCCTGCCTGCTTTACTTCCGTTTTTCAACCTCCTAAGTCTCCTCTTTGTAGTGTCGGAGCCACCCGGCCCGCACCATACATTGTTGCGCCTTGTATTCACCCCGGAGGGCGGGCTCGACCGAGGGGATAAATAAACGGGTGCATGACCGCTCGTGGTCTTGGCCCTTACACTAATACTGTGTGTGTATCCTGCATTCGCTTACCTGCACTAGGCCATTCCGCGTGTTGTCAGGTCACATGCCACCGTCCCCACTACATTGGCGATGAGGCGGGTCTCACCCACGCCTCCACCGCTCCAGAGGAAGACTCCAGCACAGCGACGCAGCAGCAGTTGGTGCGTCACCCACGCAGCAGCCCCTGTGCCTTCGGGGCATAACCGCGCATGTCTGGCACTGCAGGCCCAGCGGTGCTCTCGCCAGCGCCCCCCCTCATGCAGAGGACTCCTGGAGGACATCGGAGGGCCGGACGGCTCGCAACGAAGTCTGCAGACAGGCGCTGTTGCAGCATAGACCCAGAGACTCCCGTCTGGCAGCGGCGAAGCACGCCCAGTGCCCCCGAGGTCAAGGTACAGCTGCATCAAGCGCACAACGTGAGCTGCTGCCATGTGACTCACTCCATACCGCGCTCGCCCCACTACAAAGGGCCTCGTCCCTCACATTGAGAGCCAGTAGACGCGGCGCTCCACAAGGACGTCTCTCTCCCTCCTCTGTCCCCCCACTCCCGAGGACACTGCCTGATCGGCGAGGGCGGAGGGCAACATACCCGTCAAGAAGTGAGGCACACGTGCCACAGAAACAAGTTGGGAGGGAAATACATAAACAATTAAAGCGATAGACAGCACGATGGAGGCAGGAGCGAGGCAATCAAGCTCCTCAAACATCCTCAGGGGGCAGCAAAAAAAAACACATAATGAAAAAGCACAACACAAGAGTGGACGAGAACATCTGGGCACACTCAGTCCCGAGCCCATGTCAAGACACTGGCACTCCCCACGTTGCGCACATAGGAGAAGGAGCGTAGTGGGCACCCGGAAACACAGACCACAAGGAGGAAGGAGCCCACGGGCCACACCCCGAAAACATGAGTGCACCAGCTCAGGCAGGAGGGGCCGTCCCACAAGCAGCTGCCTCCCAGCCCCCACAGCCTCATGGCCACGCAGCTGTGTCACCCCTCCCACCATTCAGTAAACTGGCGGACCCCGCCACAGCAGCCCCACGCTGGAGGTCATGATTTGGCCGGTTGGATCACTACTTCATTGGCATGAGGGAGACGGACGGAACAGTCAAGCGGTCGTTGCTCATGTGTTATGGAGGAGCGGAACTGTACGACCTATTCAAAACACTCCCGAACACTGGGGCCAATGACAACTACGACACTGCGGTAGCAGCACTGAATCAGCACTTTGACCCTCAAATCAATCCCAATTTTGAGCGGTTCAAGCTCCGCCAGGCGAAGCAAGAGGAGTCGGAGTCCATCGACATGTTCTATGCCTGGTTACGGAAACTGGCCAGCTTGTGCACGTTCCCTGACCAACATGAGGAAATACGAGCACAGATCATACATGGGTGCAGATCGGTGCTACTAAGCTGGCTAATCCTCAGACAACCGGAGATGTCGCTCAATGAAATAATGGTGCTGGCAAGGTCTCACAAAATCTCTAATGCATGGGCGGACGAGATGGAAGCGGCTTTAAACAGACACCTGACCTCATCGGGCCACACAGACTGCTGACAATCAAGGAGGAGAGGGGAGACGACATCCAAAGACGCCTATTGACACCACGGGCAAACCCAGGTACACCCACTAGGGGAACTTGCGGAAACTGCGACATGGAGCACCCTCCAACAAGTCAATGCTTCGCGAAAGGCAAGACATGCTCGCGGTGTGGCAAGCTAAATTACTTCGTAAAAAAGGGAGCCTCGTCAGGTCTTCTCAACCAGGATGCACAGCAAGAGTGAAAATTCACCAAATTAATCCATGTCAACAAATGTTATCGATATTTTTAACTTCCTTTAATTCTTTCGGTTCCAATTCAATTCATAGTCAATTGTTATCCATTCAGTATTCCAACAAATAGTTCAACATCTGCCTATCCAGTCTTTTTCCTCCAACATATGACGATTCACCGTGCCTTGTAATGAGTCGTGATTAACATGACCCAATGCCGCCGCACGGAAGTAGTCGTTGATGCCAGCCCTGGTTGGAGCCATCCTCCTACAAGAAACAGCCAGCAAGGGCACTGACGGAGATGGAGACGAGGTACGCCCAGATAGAGAGAGAGGCTCTCGCCATTAAGTGGGCATGCCACCACTTCCACCTCTACTTCCATGGGCGCGACTACAGAATGGTGACGGATCACAAGCCATTGATCCCCCTATTTGCAGGAATGACATGGCTGGCTCCGCCGAGGTTTGAAAAGTGGGCAGTGCAGCTTCAAGCATATTGTTTTGAAGTGGTGTTCTGTCCGGGGATCGACAACCCTGGACTTCTTGTCACGTCACCCTTTGGAACCATCTAATGATGAGGAAAACACAGAAGAACTTGTGCGGATGATATCGCAGGAAGCATGCCCCAAAGCGCTAACCCTGGAAGAGATGGGAGCCGCGACGACTCTTGATGAAAATCTGGGCAGGGTGAAGGAAGCACTGGTCGACCGGAGGTGGCAGCATTTCTTGGACGGTGCCCGGGCGTTGAACGTGGAAGATCAGACGACACGACAACAACTATGGAGAGCTCGCAGTGAGCTCAGCGAAGGCCCCCACGGGTTAGTGCTGAGAGGCACCACCATCGTGGTCCCAAGGAGTCTACAGCAGCAAGTAGTCAACCTCGCACATGTGGGACACCAGGGAATAGCCAAGACAAAAGCCCGCCTCTGCAGCAAAGTGTGGTTTGCCGGGATGGATACCATGGCTGAAGATACCATCCGAGCATGTCACTCCTGCGCCATTACCAGCAGTAATCCGGCGCCTCACCCCATCCTCACTGAAGAACCGTGCCTGGAACCTTGGTCACAAGTCAGCATTGACTTTGGGTCCTTCCCCGATGGACGCAGCACGATCGTCCTTATAGACTCCCACTCCAAATTCCTAATTGTGGAAGTTGTATCATCCACGGCGTTCCCGCAAGTCAAGTCCACCCTCGACCGGACCTTCGCAATGATGGGCCTCCCCGAAGAGATACAGTCAGACAATGGAACGCCCTTCCAAGGAAAGGAATTCCAAGATTATCTGACCGCCCATGCTGTCCGACACCGCAAGATAATGCCACAGTGGCCGCAGGCCAACGGAGAGGTGGAGCATTTTATGAGGACCCTAAATCGGGCACTGAGGATCGGTGGGGACAGAGGCGAAGGGGTGGAAGAATGCCTACAACGTTTCTAAACGCGTACCGCCAGACCCCACACTGCACGACCCGATTCGCTCCATCGCACTTACTGTTCCGGCGGGCCCCACGAGACAGCATACCGACAGACCCCTCCTGGCATCCTGGGGAGCTCTACCCCAAGGCCATGCAAGCAAGGAGGATGGCCACCAATCTGCAGGCAAGCATGGCAAGGAGGGCGCATGTGACCAACATACGCGTGGGGACCACGTGATTGTCAAGGATCGGCACCCTGGTTGGAAATTCCGAACACCGTATGAGCCTGATGTATGGGAAGTCACGGATGTGCGAGGAACAATGGTGTCTGCCAAAAGGGGCTCGCGCACGATTGCACGAAACATCTCGTGGTTCAAGAAGGTCAGCGGATCCCAACCAGTTGCGGAAGGAAACTCAGAGCAGGGCACGCTAGAGGAAGAAGCCGTGTCGTCGCCAAACTCTCCCAGGGCGATTGGCGATTTACTCCTGACTGAAAGAACAGAAAGACTAGTCCCGCAGGAGGATCCAGTTTGCTCAACTCAGAGACGGGTACCTCCTCCCGACAGCCCTGACAGGGCAGGGCCAAGTTACAACTCCCGGAGTGAGACGTATGGTCTTCGGCCTAATCCTGCCCCAAGCCAGAGGCTCAGAGTCTTTGTGTGTTGCATGCCGTAAGAAGCTTCCCCGAACAAGAGACAGTCAGAAGCTAAAGGAAAGGAGGGATGTAGTGTAGGAGCCACCCGGCCTGAACCATACATTGTTGACCCTTGTATTCACCCCAGAGGGCAGGCTCGCACGAGGGGATAAATAAACGGGCGCATGCCCGCTCGTGGTCTTGGCCCTTACACTAATACTATGTGTGTGTGTGTATCCTGGGTTCGCTTACCTGCACTAGGCCATACCGCGTGTTTCCAGGTCACACGCCACCGTCCCCACTACACCCTTCTGCTTTCTTTCATTTTTTTTACCAGACCCTTACTCTCTTTTCAAACCCCTTACTCCTCCTCCAACTGTGTCCCTTTTTTTACAAACCCCGTTACACTCACTCCTGTTTAACCCCTTTCTTCAAACCCCTTAACTCCCCTCTGCTTTATTTCTTTTTATATAAACCCCTTACTCCCACTCCTATTTTACTTCCTTTTTCAAACCTCTTAGCTGTACTCCTATTTTTAACACTCTTTTCTCCCACTTACCCTTGACTCCATTTTTAAAGTCTTAGTCCCCTTTCTACCTTACTCCATTTTTAACAAACCCCTTTCTCCCACTTCTGCGTTGCTCTTTTTATATAAACACCTTATTCTCACTCCTGCTTTACTCCCTTTTTAACCCCATTTCTGTCCCAATTTACTCCCTTTTTCAAACCCCTTACTCCCACTCCATAATTACTCCATTATTTCAAACCCTTGATTCCCCTTCTTGCCTTACTCCCGTTTTGTCTACAAACACATTATTTCCCGTCCTACTTTGCTCCTTTTTTCAAGCAACTTACTCCCTCTCCCACTTTGCTCACGTTTGTACAAATACCTCATGCCACTTCTGTGTTACTCCCTTTGTTTAAACCCCTTACACTCTCTCCCAGTTAATTCTCTTTTTTTACCAAATCCCTTACTATTTCCCCTTTCCCATTTTTTCCTCCCCACCCTATATACTCACTTGTTTTTGCCTTCTTACCTCTTATCATACAATTCTTTTGAATAAACAGTTACCTTTTTCACTGATATATTATATTTTCGTGGAAAAGGTATCTCGATTTTTTAACTTTTCTCTAAAATGAAGTCTCTTCAACCTATTTCCATCAGGCTGACTTTCTTCATTTTTAGAAATTTGTCAGAATAACAGATTATTGCCTGCACTCCACCAGTCTCATAACCTTCTGAACCCTTGCATGGCACCTGTGTGTACCGCAGGAGTCAAGGATGCCCCTGTCGGGATCACCCCCTACAGGACCGGGCCACAGAAGTTACAGTGGAACACTCTGCTCCAGGGACCACCTGCAAGCCCTGCCCTTTAATGTTTCTCAGAGGGAGTGAGACAGACAGTGCCACTGACACTAGAGGCACAGAACCACAGAGTCCAAGTCAGTATATGTCTGTAGTGTCCCGTCACTCCAGACAAGGGTTGATCCTCAAGTGGTCCCCTTGTCCTTGACTCATGAAGATTCTAATGTTTCTCTCAGACACCTTCCTTGAATAGGAGTTTTTAAGTGTGTGTGGAAAGTTGTAAAAAGTAGGTACCTCTGCTCAATACAAAGATGACACGTCATTACTCTGGCCCTGTCCCATCCCTCCTCCCCAACATCTTGGGACTTTTCAAAATGGTGACCTCAAGTAGTCAATGGTCACAAGTCTTGAGAGATTTAAGTTTGTTCCAACTGCTACTGCCAAAAAGGTACCTTTCCCATTAAAAGAATCAAAGGGGTCTCCTAAACAGAATGGGCAGAGAGATGTAACTGCTTTCTTATTGTGTCTATGGGAACGGCATGCCAATTCTTGCCAGGCAGTGTGAATGTAATTAACATATGCACATTATGAGCCCACTTTCTTCCGCTCCCAGGAGCAGTCTAATTTAGTGGAAATGTAGTTGATCTACCAGGTGGCCAGCAGAGTAATTAACCTGGCCCAGCAGGATATTTCAAAGTAGGAATCTAATTTAGAACTAACTCAAAGAAATATGACTAACATCGAAAGTACAAGAAGGAGTGTAGATTAAAGTCAGTTTAGTATTATATTTTTACTTGTGATATCTTTGAATATTGACTTATCTTTAGGTTGAGCTAATGCAAAATTGTTATGTTGGTGCAGCCTCAATTACAGTGTGAATGCAGTAAAACACTACAGAGGTACAGTGAAGCACTACAGATTCACAACACAGTCAAATAGAAATTTGAACATTGATTTTTGAATGCCAAATTGAATTACAAGGTCATAAACACTCCTGGTGTGGGTCCTTTCTGCCCAAATACAGGGCTCAGCTAGACAACAGTTGCTGGAACTCAACCCTCACAAATGTGCAGAGACATGTGTAAACATGATCCCTTGGACATGCGGACAGGGGGGCCAGTGGGCAAAAAGAGGCTAGTTTCGAGAACTGTGATAAAGAAAGACCAGGGCATGCAGCAGGCGCTCAGTCAAGTTGCTGGGTGTCTGATTCAAGCACTGACTCTGCATGTAATTATGCTTTAGACGAAGCTGTAATTCCATGCTCGCCTACTTCAATTATTGGAAGTTCGATGGATATTTCTAGCACTTCTAACAAGATAAATGACACAAAAATGGAGAAGAAAGTAGAAGCTTTGAATACTGCTGGAAAGAAATCAAATATAAAAAAAAATTCTAAGGGCACGGGAAAAGTCAAGGAACACTCTGCAGCCTCACACAATGTCTCTAAGCCACATGCCGGCTGTAAAGGGGGTGACAAGGCGAGCCCTCGCCGAAAATGGGTTACTGCCAAAAGGGAAGTGAGAGCCATAATATCATGGTTCATCTCAGCGGTGGCATCCCTACTCCGTCAGCAGCAACTTCAGATAGTGAGAATCAAGCGCAGGAAAAATCTAACAGCTTCAAATCCGGGGGAGGAGATGCGGGAATAGCAGGAGACCCCCGTTCTATTAGTGACACCTTCCCATCGATAGGAACGGAGACTCTTCCTAATAATGAACCTTCACTATCTACGATCCTCCAGGTGCTTCATGATCAGAGAACAGAGACACAACTATACTTCAGCCAAGCTAGGGCAGACAGCAATTTGATACAGCAAGCCCTGTCTGAAGTTGCGGGTAAAGTAGATGGCTGGACGCAAGAAATAACAGAACTGCAACAGCTTGTGGCGTATGCAGAAGATCTAACAGCAGCAACAGTCAAAACAACTAAATCACATGATGAACAACTCTTGTTTCTTAAGGACAAAGTTGAAGATTTGGAAAATTGACAGCGAAGGAACAATTTAAGACTATTTGGTATACCTGAGCAGAAAGAGGGGTCCAACCCACGAGAATTTATAGTACAGCTGTTTCAGAAAACATTTCCCGACCTATCCGACTGGAACTGGGACTCTCAGATACAACAAGCTCACAGACTCCCACTATTCTTATGTCATGAATCTCGTGCCAATAGGCAGCATTCATGCCCTATGATTATCTATTTTGGTAACTTTCTGTTACGACAAGCTGCTTTCTTTCGGGCTTGTCCATGCACAGCCAGCTCATTATAATTTTTTGTTAGATCAGATCCTTGTAAGGAAACAATGGAAAGGTGGTGGAAACTGCGCCAGCTGATCGATCCTATGAAAGCAGCTGGGGCACAAGTATTTTCTCAGGAGCCGGCACGCTTAAAAGTTATACGGGAAGGTCACACTCGGACTCTTCATACAGTTAGTGAGGCCCAACAGACTCTTAGCTCTTGGGGGGCCTCGGCGAGGAAGGGTCCCTGAGATATCACATTGTATAAGGATGTTCTATCGGCTTAGCTTTGTTTTTGTTACATATTTCTCTAGAAGATAGAAGGGGCAATTATGTGTAAAATGGGAGCTTAAAACTAAACAAAAAAAAAAAGAGGGTATTGCCTAATCATTAGGCAGGGGTGAAAGCGGTTTGGTTATGGTTATGAGGCTATACATCTTTTTGTGCTTTTGTGCTTCTCTTTTTTCTTTCTCTTTTAGGCTAGGAGGCGGGATACTTTTTTTCTCTCTCTCCTCTCCTTTTCTTTTTTCATACTTTTATGTTCTTATGCTCTTGTATCAATTAAGTTTTGGGGGCAATTTCTACAGCGGGGCAGCTCTGGGGAGTGGGTACCTATGCTCTCTATTGGCTGTCAATGCTATCAACAGCCTGTGTGGGGTGATTCTTTTTCCAGGAAACTGGGGTGGGTGGGTGGGCTCTGCAAGGTTGGTTGGGGGGGTAGTAGTTAGGGCTGGGGGTGGGAAGGCAGCGGTGATAATAAAAAAAATATCAAAGGGAATAAACTCAAGTGCAAATATTGGAATGTATGACATTGTTTTCAATAGGGTATTTAGATCTAGATTGTACATGTCGCTAATGTTATTTGCTTTTCCGGCTACTAATGAAGGCAGGGGAGATAGACACATTTTATTGGATTTTGTTTTTTCTATATACAATGGAGATAATTAAATGTCTTTGTTGGAATGTTGCCGGCTTAAATTCTGCTAACAAATGCCAGATGGTCCGGGAGGAGTATAAAATGTATAAACCTCATATAGTCGCTCTTACCGAGACTCACCTGGCCTATAAAGATAGACATTTGCTTAGACAACTAGGCTATGATATAATTGACTGTACATCTCAGACTGTCTCTATTAGAGGAGTTGCTATCTTACTGGATAAATCATTTGATTGCACCCTTCTTAAAGCTTCCCATGATATTCGAGGCAGGTGGATAATTGTTCAGGTGCTCATTAAAGACCAAAAATATGTGCTATACACTATTTATGGACCAAACTCCGATGAGCCTCAAATGTTTGATACTTTAGCATTAGAACTACAAGAATGGCAGGGGGAGCTAATCGTTATGGGGGATTTTAACTGTGTCATTGATCCTAAAATGGATACTACTAACCGGGGCGCTTCAGGCAGGATGAGGGATGTAAGAGGAAAGTGAGAGCCGCAATATTGGAAATGGCTCGATTACATAGCTTCAGAGATGCATGGCGATTACTTTTCCCATTGAAGCCCAGCTGTACTTACTACAGTGCACCACACAAGCAGTACTCCAGGATAGACATGTTTTTCATCAGTTATAGAATTTTAAGTATGGCCAAGTGTGAGGTATGTCCTAGATTGTATCGGACCATAACCCTATCTTACTTTCATTCCCAATAGGTCCAGCCAACAGGCAAACACGTTTGTTTTCTTTCCCACGATATCTTTTGGCAGATGCTGAATAGGTAGTACTTATTAAGAACAACATTAGGAATTTTTTACTGGACAATGAAGGCTCTGCTTCCCCTCTTATAGTCTGGGACGCACTTAAAGCTTTTATAAGGGGCATTACTCAGCAATATGTCTTCCGGCAGAATTGAAGCAAAAATACTGTTCTTAGATTAGCTGGCGATGCAATTTTGCAATTAGAAATAGCTCATGCCGAAGAAGCCAGGCAGGGGGTTCTTTCGCAAAGAGCGACGCAAACACACTCACAAACCTAGTTATCTCTGATTGAAAAACGGACTATGTTGGGGAGGATGTTAAAAGATAGGATTGGGGCTAGATATAATAAAAACCGGGCCTTGCAATACGAATATGGAGAGCAAGTGGGGAAGGTATTGGTACATCAGCTTACTGATAAAAACACAAGGCGGGAGATAAAAGCTATTAAAGGGGAGAGTGGCTTATTGTATACGCAGCTGGAGCTAATAGTCGAACAATTAGCCCGGTTTTATAAAAAATTATATGGTAGCTCTAGTTTGTTTGACGAAAGCAAATACTCTGAATACATAGAAAGGTGTAATTTACCAAGCCTTAAGGAAGAACAGACACATTCCCTTAACCAAGAAATCGCGCATTCGGAAATATCTGATGCAATAGCGGCTCTTCCATCTGGTAAAGCAACAGGCGATAACGCTATACCAGTCGAGTTTTACAAAACATTTAAAGATTGCATGACCTTCCTAATGAGTAAGATCATACAATATATAAGTGAGAGTGGAGGTTTACCCAGGTCGTGGGATACGACAAATATTGTTTTTTCCCCAAAAAAGAATAAACCACCAGCGGAGTGCGTTTCATACCGCCCCATATCACTTATTAATACGGATGCTAAAATATTTTCAAAAGTTCTGGCAACCCGCTTGGCACCTTTTATGTCACAACTAGTCTCTAGGCAACAACATGGCTTCATACCGGGCAGAGACACTACAACACATGTGAACGCTGATATAGTAGCTTTTGATGTAGCAAGAAGACTAAAGTTAGAAATGGGTATGGTCATGCTTGATGCTGAAAAAGCATTAGACCGTGTTACTTGGGAATGTCTTTGGGCCACGCTTGCAGAGTTTAATATCCAAGGCCGATTTTATACATGGGTCAGGGCTTTATATAAACAGCCAAGAGCTAAACTAATTTATCTACAGTCACAATCTACTCCCTTTTCGATACTGAGGGGCACCCAACAGGGCTGTGCCCTTTCCCCCTTGATTTTTGCCCTATACATAGAACCCTTTATAAGATCACTCCTTTTTAATCCATAAATACTTCCGGCTCAATTAGGGGCTGGTGAATTAAAAATAATGGAATATGTGGATGATATAGCTGTCTTCTCTGCAGATCCAATTAATGGTATAGATGCAATTCAAACGGAGGCTAAAACGTTCTGCACTTTTTTTGGCTATAATTTAAATATAAATAAGACGCAGGTCCTTCTTAACTATCAAACCAATAGGGCAATATTGGGGGCCTGCTCTGTAGCCACTTATTTGGGGGTACAGATCACTCCTAATATGGAACAGGTTATAAGACTGAATTATGTTTCCTTGTTAAAGTCTGTGGTCCAAAAAAGGAAGGTTTGGCATAAACTACCAATTAGTATTATAGGTTGATGCAACATTATCAAAATGAACGTTTTACCGAAATTTCTGTATTTGTTCCGAGCAATACCACTACGAGTTCTGAATTATTTCTTTAAGAAACTCGAGGGGGAATCAGTAGTTTTATTTGGGGCTACAAACCCCAAGCCGCGTATTGCCATAAAGTATTTACTCCCATACAAACATTGAGGGCTCCAACTACCTGATTTTAAACTATACTTTAGGGCTTCCTTTGCAGGACGAATCCGTAGTCTTCTTTCTGCTACCAGTCAAAACAATTTTTATAGCTTTGCAATTGGTTCTGACAGCAGAATGTTTCTATATAAGATCAACGATCCCAATTACTTCAAAAGAGTAAGGTTCAAGACTCTCCGAGATATAGCCTACATCTGGCGAGAAATAGTATCTAATTGCTCCCTGCCCACAATGCATAGTAGTGTTCCGCTGTGGGGCAATCCTTTGCTCCCGGATATATTCCACGACACTCAAGCTAAACTATGGGCTAGCTATGGAGTTAGTCAACTTGGGCATTTATATGACACTAATGGGTTTCAAACCTTTGAAGATCTACAGAGGGTATCCGGCTTCCCTAAGCATATGTTCTACAAATATCTACAGGTCAGAGACTGTTTATGGGGACGCAGAGGTATAAGAATACCTGTAGAATCTGACATAATGACCTACTTACATTCCACTACGAAGCTCACTATTAGTAAAGTCTACCAGCTACTCTCCCAATTTTGGAATAATGATAGCTTGAAACTAGCATCTAAATGGAGTGAGCTACTGGGCGAGGAGATTACTTATGTAGATATTGAAGATGCCCTAGGCACTTTGGATGAGGCTGTATATTCCACTAATTTAAAACTGCAGTAATTCAAAACTATATGTATGTTATACTATACCCCGGATCAAATAGCTCGGTGGTCAGCGAACAAGGGGGAAACGTAGGTGATAATGGCATGTGCACTAAATGTGGATTAGTTGCCGCAGATAGTCTACATATGTTTGTCACCTGTCCTGATTTGACATTTTTTTGGAAAGAGGTTGGCCAAATAGTAGCAGATCGCCTAGGCATCGATTTACAATTAACCAAGGTGGAGAGTATGCTGGGATATAAATCAACACCGGATTTTGTCTTAAGACTTCTTTTCTCTATTATCATAGTGACGGCCCGACTATGTATTGCGCGGGCATGGGTATCTAAGACATTGCCCAGGGCATCAGAATGGTGAGCAATGATAAGAGAAATATATGAAAGGGAAATGGCTATAGCCAAGACTAGGGAATTCGTTCTGGGAAGAAATTCTATCGAATCTGGGGTCTATGTTCAATGCAGGCTAGCTAGAATCTTAGGAGTCACTATTTCGCCCATGTATTTACACATGTATTTGTTTTTGTATCTCAGACTCCTTTTTTTTTTTACTTTCTTGTCTCTCTCCCTCTGCCTTGTACCTGTATTTGTATAAGATATACAATATTCACAATTGCTTTGCATCTGTATATGCGTATATATATTTTTCCTACTTGTATGTTTCTTGTTTATTCCCGGGGATAAATAAATATATTTAAAAAAAAGCAAACATGATCATATGTAGCCCTGAGTCTCTTACCCCAGTTATGCCTTTTAAAAGGCAGACATTGCAGTTAGAAATCAAAGCAATTTTACTAGAGCTTACAGTGAGTAAGATTCAGTGAGTCTCACTCACAGCAGAGATTTTAAGAATGTGTAGTCCAAAAATAGAAATTCTAAAGGGCTATATGGGTCAGAGTCATTTTCTACACAATAGGGCTTTCCTTAGCCATGAGTTGTTAAATTAGTTGATTTGGTGGAGAAAGAAAGAGGAGAGTGCTAAATAGCATAAATTAAATCATGCTCAGTTTTTTCCTTCTGCTTCAAAAGGTGAGCAATGGGACTGTTACAGTTGATTTTAGATGACTGCCTCTAGTTCTGGGTGTAGGTGAGAAGTGAGGAAGCATGTAACAACAGTGGTGCTTGAAGAGGAGACAGTAGCACCATAGTGATTGAGAGGTTGCTATCTGAGTCGCTTTTTGCAGGCAAATGAGCATCCTAGCCCTCCCTCAGGAGAATTAGAGAGAATGTTGTGGTGAAGCAAAGAGAATTAGGAACAATGAGAATAATGAGGGCAGTGTGTTGTTGGGAAAAGAAGCAAAAGTGATAGTTAGAGATGGCCTGCCTGAAATAGTGAGTGGCAAGTCATGAATAATTTGGATGATGAGGAGCTTTTATTGAGACCTGTGGAGAATCACAAATCAGTCTGTCTGAAAGGGAGTTAATTGGAAGTGGGGAGGGGGTGTTAAAAGGAATTTTTGAGACACTGAAGGATGGGTATAGGGATCCGAGAGATCAGGCCCCTACAAATGGCACAATGCCGTTTATGGGTGCCCCTGGGAACCCTACTAAACACTGGTGTTTGCATCCCTCAATATTGTTGATGTGTATAATGCAAGATTGCTGCTCCAGAACTGTGAGGGGGAAAACAAAAGCTGTCGGGGATCATAGAGGCCTGTGCTTCTGCTTTCCAGAAATAGCCATGCTTAAATAATGTGGGGGATTGGATGCTTCAGTTCCCAGCATACAATACATCTTCTTTATACAGCTGATAAGTATGCATTATTCCCTTTCACACACTCATATTATAGTGTTTCTTCAATATATACACTGGAGTCTTTTTAATAGGTTTTGACCTTTTTCTTTGAATTACGTCATTGTGCTTTTATTTTACTGAGCATAGTTTGTTAAATGTGGTCTCACCACTGCTTTACACATTGAAGTCATACCATAACCAGTATTCAGACAAAATATTGAAATTTAAATATCGACCTACAGAAATATCGAGTTGTAAATATCGTCAGGCAGAAATGTCGTCAGCAAGAATATCGTTGACAAGAATATCGATTTTAAGGTAAGTAAAATCGATGTTAGAAATATACAAAGTGCTAATATCAATTACAAAAACATCTATGTTGTGAATATCGATGTTCAAAATATTGTTAATATCGATTTTTAATTATTTTTTTGTATTTTACTATATATTTTAATTCTATATGATGTAAATTGTTTGTATAAATGGTGTTAATATTTTTTGGTATAGTTTGTGGATTTTTAGCACTTTTTAAAATTCATTGATTAGTTTTGAGTCATTTTTAGTGCCGTAGCGGGCTGTGGGGTTTATAGGGGTACAGGGTGGGAAGTAAACTAATTATAATTAATTAATAATTAATGCTTAATAAGTATTAATTACCTTCTTGATAATTATTAATGTTAATTATATAACTATTATTTTTTATTTAAGTTTTAGGTGCAGGTTGTGGGTTTTATAGGGGTATAGGGTGGGAAGTAAATTAATTATAATTAATTAATAAGTATTTATTATTATTACTTTATTAATTGATCATTAATTATGTAAATTGTGTACTAGTTTTGTTTTATAGTTTGTTGTTTTTGTAAGGGTAAAGTGTGTGCAGGAAATTAATTATAGTATTTAATTATTATTAACCGTATGTTGAGTTGGAATATTGCAGGTCTCAGTACGAAGTTGGGCTCTCCAGAATGGCATGCATTCATAGAGGAATATGATATCATAATCCCTTGTGTGGGACTATGGATCTGAGCAGACAAAAGTCACACATTTATGTAAGAAATGGTCTCCAAATAGGCGACGTAGTACCAACTAATGATTTAAGACGTCTCAAGTGGGTAAGAATAATAGAAACGCCAGATCTGTTAGCCAGTATTAACAAGGGAATGGATAACGCCATACACGAACTAGAGGCCAGGGTAGCAACACATAGGGACTTAGCCCATTCAACAAGGATACACAACACATTTTTTAGCCACCTGCGTACCTATTTCTTTAAGCAGGGTAAGAATAACTTTAAGGCTCCAAATCAGAGTGTGGAGCACTGGTACAGCAAAGAATGTTGAGAGGCACGTCTAGCTCTGGGGGCAGCCATTAAGGATGGCGACCACACAAAAGTTCGAGCAGCCAGGTCCTTCTATAGGGGCACCCAGGCAAAAGCTAAGAGATCCTGGGACGACAAAAGGTGGCAGGAACTAAGGGAGGCCTGTGCCAAGAAAAATCCCAAGCAATTTTGGAATGTCTATAAATGGGACAACGGGGGACAGGCCGAGTGGCCCCAAAACCATGTATCACAGAAGGACTGGGTGGACCACTTCAAACCCCAATATGCCTCAAATTTAGCTGAAGTGGGGAGAGAGATTATTAGAGCACCGTATCAGGATAACACCTTCAGTAGGGCTGAGGTAGAGACAGCACTGAACTCAGTATTGGCAGGAAAGGCACCTGGGCCAGATGGCATACCTGGGGACATTTTCTTAAACGATAAGGATAGATGGTGTCACTATATTCTGTTGTTGACCAATGCTATCGCCCAAGGAGCCCCAATCCCCGACTCCTGGAAGGGAGCAGAAATTATTCCTGTTTTTAAGAAAGGGGACAAATCTTGCCCAGGGAATTATAGGCCAATCAGCCTAATTGACTGTCTGCAAAAGATAACGGGGAGGCTGGTGCTCAATAGAGTACAAGAATGGATTGAGGAGCTTAAGGTTCTGTCCCCACTGCAAGCTGGGTTCCGAGCTTTCATTAGTACCATTGATCAAGTGTTTAGGTTTGTTTTGATCTATTGGAAGATAGTGACACTGGGCAGGGGTAGTCTATACGCCGCCTTCGTAGACCTTAAGTCGGCATTCGACCTTGTCCCCCGCACTAAACTATGGTCCACCTTACAAGATCTAGGGATGCCATCCGAACTACTGTCTCTTATCATCAGATTACATGAAGATAATAGTGCAAAAATTAGATGGGGTGGACAGGAGGAAGTTACTGAATCGTTTCCCATTGAGAGAGGCGTACGCCAAGGCTGCGTGATGGCCCCTACGCTATTCTCATTATATATTAATGGAATAGTGGACCACATGAATTCTACCCCTTCGGATGCCCCAGTACTAGCAGGCGAGAAAATGCCAATACTAATGTTTGCTGACGACACGTTGATTATATCCAAGACCCCAAGCGGACTCCAGAAGGCCTTAAAAACCCTTGAGGAGTTCTGCTTACTGCGGGGCTTGGAGGTCAATGTGTCTAAGACCAAATTGATGGCATTTAATTCGCATAGGGGCTACAAGGGGGACATTCGAATGAACAACAGGCCGCTAGAACAGGTCAAGGAGTCCTCCTACCTGGGGGTCCACTTCCAGGAAAACATGAAACGGGACCACCAGATTGAACTAGCATCCCTTAAACATAGGCAATTGTCGGGGGTGTTACACAAGGAACATAGCTCCTCATACACTAAGCCCATTAGCCCTGCCCTAGAAATTTATAATATGAAAGTCATCAGCTCAGCCCTATACGGTTCCGAACTTTGGGGATGTGAGAATTTATCTATCCTTACGTCATCAGAAAATAGGTTCCTGAGGAAAATCACTAAGCTTCCACAAAGTACCCCAATGTGTCCGTTACTATAAGACCTTGAGAGAAAACCCATAGCCGCCATAGCCAAACTTCGACCCCTCCTTTATTGGCGGAGACTCTAGACTACGCCGGAGCTCGCAGGCTATGCCTCAGGTTTCCTAGACATAATAAGGGCTGATACCTCGCATCGTATAAAATGGTTATGGGCGGTTAGAGACACTTTGTCGAGCATAGGTATGATTCCATTATGGATCGATCCTGTAAATTCTAATTTCCCTTCAAAGGAGATCTTGAAGGACAAATACTGGGAATGGACTCAGTATAACACTCTTAGACTGAGCGAACCATCTTCCCTAACCTGCCTTTTCCTGGAACATAAAGTCATCCCAAAGCTGGAGCCATTCTGGGATCACATTACGAAACCGCTAGATCGAAAACTTTATTTCCAATTTAGGGTAGGCACACTGCCAGTAAGTGCATTCACTGCTAGATGGAATAAGTCTACTGCTGATGTATGTCAGTTTGCAAGTCTAGCAAGGAATCCTTGGCTCACCTTCTCTTTGTTTGTGCTGGGTATGCTATTCCGCGTCGTGTCTGGCTGTTCCCAATTTGTAAGCTCCTGGGCACAAGAAGGGCTAGTGAAGCTGAAAGAATCTTGCGGACCGACACTTCAGCAGCGAATGCTTTAGCCATGGCAAAATTTCTAGGGTGGGCATGGGTACTAAGGTCCAAATCCCTACGCTTAGGTGAGGATTAATGATTATGCGATTAAACCCAGCTAATCGCTCCTTGTAGCAGATCTTAGGTTGACATTTGATGAATAGGTCATTAGTCATCGGAGAGAAATTGATTAACTAGATCTAATCGAGCTATTACCGCAGAAGGTGGACCGTATCAAGTGCCAAATTTATCTAAAAACTGTGTTGTGATTTGTAAATATTTTATATGCTCTTATTATGTTCCTTGTAATATGATTTTAATAACTATTATGATAAGTGAATACATCAAAAATTTATAAAGGCCATTTTTGCATGCCCCCTTACCCAGTTATATGCTCATGTGATTTTAATGATGTTTTTAACATGTGCGTGCAACCTTTTTATCTAGCTTACACATTTCATTACGGCAGCTGTTTTATTCAATCAATTTCATCTGTAATTTTGTAATGCTTTTATGACTAATTTGTCGAATAAAGCTGTCGAAATGGACATCATAATATATACTTTTATTTATTTGTTAATACATTTTGTAAATTATGTAATTAAGGGGCACATTACGATGGCGGGCGGAAGCACCACCGCCTTGCTGGCGGATGCAAAAACCACCAGTTACCGCCGGCACGCAGCAGTCCACACGCCCGTCCAATTACGATGCGAAAAGTATGCCAAACACCGCCGGCAAGCCAGCAACACCGTCCGCCATCAAAGTGCGCCCGTACATGTAGCGGCGCAGCCCAACTGACACACACCGTCCGACGAAACACGTCCCGCCCGGCGCATAAATTACGATGCCGCAAACAAACGGCTCCCACGGCCAAGAGATACCGTACGACAAACCGAAGCGGTAACACGGATGCCGAGCACGGACAACGAAGAAGCGGCTCCCCGAGCATGAATCCAGCACTGCAGGCACTCCCCATGCTTCTGCTGATGCACCACCAAGGACGCAACGTACCGCGGAGACGCAGGTAGGCACACACACAACAAGTGCACGCAAACAGCGCACACAGTGCAAGGGCGGAAAAAGCGGACAACCCCCCACCAGCGCGTGTACACTACACATCCACCATCGCATCCACATATGACACACAGGCCAAATCGTAACATCGCAGAACACATGTGTACACACCACCTGGGACTAGGAACCAACCACCCCGTCACGGCCCCAAAGCGCCGATGACGCCGCCACACATGCGCACAACGCAGAGGCCAACCGCAGCGCCATGCATGCGTCGCACACAGACACAGGGACACAACCAAGCAGCACACACATCAGCCCCACCCCGAACGCACATGACACGTGACAGGCCGGCCACAGACATGTCCCCAACGCCCAATTCACGGACAACACCCAACGCCACACAACCGACGCACACATGTCAGTGAAGACACGCAACAGCAGGACACACCCCAGTGTAACAAACATGGCGTAGCACACAGCGGCGGCAACACCAACTAGGAGAAGCAGGGCCCCTTCGGGAAGAGGAACGCCAGTACCACACAGAAACACCCATACCACCCTGCACATATGAACAAGACATATAAAACGGAACACCAAAGAGCCCGGGGACCGACAACAGGTGGCCCAAGAATAACATTCACACACAAGGCCCAACGCAGAGCGGAAAGGCAGCCTGCCGCCCACACAAGGGAGAGCAGACAGCACTGAATGACCTTCCATTCCAACTCCGAAACCACAGCCCTACGACAGAAGCCGGTGAATACAGCCATTGTCCAAGAATAGACCAACACAGGCATGCCGAGGAGACCGACCACAGGGCAGATAGCGCATATCACAGAAGCACACAACGGACGGGGAAGAAAGAAGAAAACACTCCCCCATGTCGGCCACATGCAAGTTAATTGGAAGGAGTCACACATCACTGACCTTGAACTGTCTGAGAAGCATGTGGGAAGAGGGCCCGTGTCCTCCAAACAAGCAAACAGAACACAAGTCCTGTCTCCCTACGACTACACAGAGCTCACAGCAACCCCGGAGCGTGCACATTGCAGACTGCACACACAGCCGGAGCACGCCACCTCAACGAACCGCTGCGAAATGGCAACCGCAACACACCTACCCAACTACGCCGAACAGCTCAAGCTGTACAAAACCAACCTGTTCCATACATTGGGATGCGATCTCCTGTCCCTGCTGAACGTAAGTTACCGACTGACTTACCGCATCACATTGTTCAGCTGCGTCATGCCCGTCTTCTACTGTCGGAGGTGTCCCTACCAGCATCCCGTCGAGATATGCCTCTCCAACCCGGCATGTCTGAAGGCGGACCTGCTACCACTACTCCTCCCTCTGGACGCACACGACAGGGCCTGCTCTGCCTATGGGGGCATGGCGTATGTGGCCAACATCGCACCCGCACTGAAATGGGACCACTGTGCCTCCACACGACGGATCATCGAGAACAGCTACATCGAATGTCACCCAGCATGCCCCATCATGGTCCTCCAAGGGACAACTTACGAACAACACCTTGACAGCCACCATCCGCTACATTGGCTGGCAAACATGTACACCACCAATGACATGGAAGCCCTGCTGGACGGCATCGCATACCTGACAACCTGTAAATACGTCGGACCACAACGCAGGTTCCCCGAGTGACCTATGATGTCCAACCCCGCACCCATGCTTAGCTTCCGCACGGACTGGCCAGTCACCACCACAACAGCCATACCAAACGACCGGCAACTGTAACCACACCATCAACGACATCGCCATGACATCGGATATGACCGGGACATGCACACTGTTCCCCATCACATTCAGGAACACCGCATGCATCGTGGGAGGCAGTGGCATGGGCTCTGTGTATCGCACCCACATGGACGGAACTGCACGAACAACCAGGACACGACATGGATCCAGCGCACATGGACACACACACCGCTCAGTGGACATGAATAGGTCGCCTGGAGTCTGTGGGTGCTGCACCCCTCCCACCCCCGCCCCGGGAATCCCATACCAGGACCTTTGCATGGACGACAAGTGCATACAACAACAACACGACCCCAGTGACTGTGACATGTCCAGTAACCACCACAGTGCAACAACAAGTGGCACGCCGCTGCATGCACGCAAGCACATGCCCTGATGTCAACTCACATGCACGCGTGCATGAGGAACAACCGCAGCAAACCTGTCACATGGAACTGAGATGGACTGTGCCCATGATGCCAAGCGGTCTGGTAGGCTACATGTATACCGTCTGTGTCAAAGTCCGCAGCTCCGCAGCTATACGTAAATGTACATTAGCACAGCCTTGGCCAAGCAGATGTCACTCTGAAGCCCACATCCCACATGCAACAGCCAATCACATGTAACCCCACACCCTATCCCATTTGCAATCATGCTCAGTATATCCTCAACATGTATTCCGCTGCCAGTAGTGTCCACTATACTGCATCACAGAGGACAGAAGACTCAATATAATGTTTGAAACCAAAACTGTCTCCGCTGACTCATTTCACAAGTACGAATGAGAGAGGATGAGAGTATGTGAAGTACACGGCAGTCGTGACATGACCATGTAGTCCACTGGTATTGGATGTCAACGCAAATGAGTAGCACTACTGTGGAAGACACACATGTGTCGTGTGAAGTCGTATGGACGCAGTGCTCAGGTGGGTGGGTGCGACGGGTAGATGCGCACATGCCAAGTTGGAGCACGCCGTGTTGGGAGGGGTCATGAACAGTACACCACCGCTTCCCTGGGCATTGTGAGAGGACACCTGTCGGGGGGAGTGAACACGTGTGTGCACAGCAGCCGGGCACACGTACAAAGCGGTACCAGGCGCACCTCAGCCCACCCTCTGTGGACAAGCTGGATCCTGTTGTGCGCCCGCCATGCCCCTTGACAAGGCACACACAGCCCCAGTCGACCAGGTGTAACCCCAACATAGTCAATCCGCACAGGCGATACAGGGCACGGGATGGCAGTGGAGCATGGTGTGTGAGAGGTCTCCTCGCGCTCCTCCTGGTCATATCACGCAGGCAATAGAACCTCAACGTCTAGCATGGCACAAGTCACATGGAAGTGTAGGGGGACGCACCACAGCACGAGCAGCACTGACGTCACGGGAGGTGGCTCGCACCATCCCATCCATTGCCCATCATACCAACCACGCCACATGCCATTGCGACTAAGTGCAAGCGCGTGCGCCACCACCCCCGAGCCCTCCCCAGAGAGGCCAAAGAGTGAATGTGTGGGCCATCAGCCACAGACGGACGCGGCCTGGCCGCAAGGGCAGCCACAGCCACTGGGTGTCGCAGGTGGCGGATCCGGAAGGCGAAGACTGTGATGCATAGTCCATGCAGGCCGGGTCTCCATTTGGGGCACCACGCAGGTGGACGGCGTCCCGCAACACATCATACCCTGAGACAGCCCACTCGTGCAACTGGACCCACACATACACTCCTTGCCCTCTCTGGTGCGAGCTTGGGGCTGCCTGTGCAAGCGCTAGCCTCGCAGGTGAGCATGCATATTGGGGGAGCGAGGGGAGGACATGAGGGCTGGGGCGAAGATGACTGTATCACTGTCAGTGAGTACAAGGGATGACCCAGATGTGGAAAGGAAGAGACGTGTCCCGTGTGTACTGCAACTAGTCGCCAATCCAACTACCCCCATGTCCGGAATGTAAGCCCGCACCTAGGCCCGCCCATCCGCCACATCGAACATACCACCAGCACGACAACCTTCCCATTCGAAACACTGACTGGGGTGGCGACCAGTGTACAATCATGTGTAGCCTACCCACGCGTACATGTGGGCCCTCCATGATCCATGTCACCTGCGGCAAAGTCATGACATGCGCAATGAGGGAAGTGAGGAGAGCTGCCCGCCCCACGCGCAGAAGGTGCATCAGCTCCACAGACCCAGCAGCGAGTCCAGCAGGGGTCACATGTGCAGGGGCAGCTGTGCCTGGTGTGAAGGCACATGCATATAGACAGCACATCGACCAATGTGTAGTCTGCCCACATCTACAGTCCATCATCATGCGGACATAGGAATTGAACACAGGGCAACACATCTTAGTGGGTGCACCCACCGTGACCAACAATGCGCAATCATCGACGTACCCGCCCTGTGCATGGCCCCCCACCCAACGGAGGCACATCCAGTGCCACCATCCCACACACACAAGCCTTCCACGGAACATGCTGTGTCCAATGGTCAGTACAGAGTCAGCGCCCATCTGGTGGATCCTGAACAGGAGACACATGCACACACATGCCAGCTCCCACTATGTACGACTGCCACCTGGCACGTGCAATGTAACCTCTCACCTGTGACGTGTGACTGCAAGCACACAGCCGTCTTGGCATGGGGCTGTCAATGTGGACACCTGTCAATGTTTCGGGAGGTGTGATCCGTACAGTGCTGTACATAGGGTGCAGTGCTGACACCTACTACTGTCTCATATCCCCTCGTGCCACAGGTCCCACTTGTTTTGGCCGCTCAGCCTGTGCCCACATCGTCGTCGTCGTGTGCCATACTCATCCAGCCGCGGAAGCAGTTCCATGCTCAGCAGACATTCATGTTGCCGTGGCGTTGCCGCTTGACGGATATGCAGTCAGTCCCCATCAGCACGCCCCGCAAGTCATTGGGGCCTAGATCCCCATGTGCATGCACATGGCAGTGGTTTGTATCACTAGCCATTGCCATTGTTGGGAGACCTGTGTAAGTGTATTGTGGCCGTGCCGTCCCAGCTTGACAGCTGGGCTGTGGCTCATGTGCTTGCTCAGTCATGTCAGTGATGTGTATGCGAAATTGCTATGTGTCGTGTTGCATTGACATGTGTCCTCTGCCATTGTCCCTAGGCGGAGACCGAACATTGACCGCCCATACCAATTGCTGGCGGACATGGACGATACAGAGGTTATTAGGAAGTTTCGGCTGGACAGGCCAACCCTGCATCGACTGTGTGCCATGTTAGAACCCCATCTCCGTCCCCGCAGGGTGTATCCGACTGCTGTCACCCCCACGGCTAAGGTGATGGCCGCCATGCATTTCTTCGCCACTGGGTCATTCCAGCACACAGTGGGCAGTGGAGGAGGGATGTCCCAGCCCATGTTCAGCAAGGTGCTGAGGGATGTACTGGCAGCCATGATGCTGTACCGGAACAGGTACATCCGCTTCCCCAGGGCTCGTGAATTGGCGGCAGTGAAGGGTGCATTCTATGCCCTTGGCAGAATCCCACACGTCGTTGGAGCCATTGACTGCACACATGTCGGCCTTGTTCCACCACAGGCCACTGAGCACCTGTACCGCAACAGGAAGCACACGCACTCCCTGAATGTGCAAGTGGTGTGCCTTGCGGACATGGTGATCACCCACGTGTGTGCAAAGTTCCCAGGCTCGGCCCATGACGCACACATAATGCGCAACAGCATCTTGCCACGACTGATGTCCAATATGCAACAGGATCGTGCCTGTATTGTCGGTGAGTATGTGGAGTGGTGTAGCGTGCTGGCTGTGCGATGCTGTCCCCTGTCCAGTTGGATTAGCAACGGTTCTCTGTGTCCCTCACACCCAGGTGACTCTGCGTATCCGAATGGGGCATGGCTGCTCAGTCCATTGAGGAATCCTCGCACCCCAGCAGACGATCGCTACAATGAGGCACATGGGAGGACCAGACGTGTGGTCGAGCGTACCTTTGGCCTCCTCAAGTCCAGGTTCAGGTGCCTGGACCGCACCGGGAGTGCGCTGGCGTACTCCCCACAGAAGGTGTGCCGGATAGTGGTGGCGTGCTGCATGCTGCACAATCTGGCCATTCGGAAGCAGATCCCCCTCATCGTGGATGACGGAGATCAACCAGGGCCCCAGCCCGCAGACCAGGACAGCTCGAGTGAGGAGGACAGCGGAGAGGAGGAAGCTGGTAATGTGCGGCAGCAGCTCATCGCCCGCTACTTCACTTGACGGTGAGTGTCCATGTACGACGGCTGATGTGGCTGTATCTGTGCAGGTGTGTGTGTGCTGTGTCAGGGTGGCCGTTTGTTCACTGCGTGCTGTGTGTCAACGCTCCATGGCCAGGGTAGTATGCCACTGTTGGTGGCTGTGGCATTGTGCCCTATTGCTCTGTGCGATGTGTGTACATTGCTTGTAGTTGTTGACATGTACTGTGTGATGGGTGTGTGACACACTCATTGAATGTGCTCCTGTTCTGTCTCCCACCCCTAGGTCCCTACAGGCCCTCCGGATTCAAATGCCATGCCACGCATCAGGTGCCTTTCCGCCCAAGGTGGCCGTTGTATTCCGTACAAATAAGACACAGGGCACAAACAGCAGTTAGTGAAAAAGGTGCATTTATTACAAACTGTGACATGTGATTGTGTGTAAGGTGATGACAAAAGTGGTGCGTGCAGTGACAATGAGCTGTCGGTCATGGCTGCGTGATGATCAGGGTGTACCCACTGGTTCTATGTCCATAGTCCAACACACACATGCCATCCAGATGGCTGTGTGGAGTGGGATCGTAGTCCAAGTCAATGCAGTGGCTGGTCAAGGAAGGCTGGCGGAAGGCTGGCTGGCTGCCTCACTTGCGTTTGGAGCGTGCGAAGTCCTCCCGGGAGATCTGTTTCCACTTCGGACGGCCCCTTCCACGTTTGCGAGGGGGGTGCCTGCTTGCGACATGCTGGTGGTTGAGGTGTGATCACTGGCTGTGGACGCAGGGGAACTGGACACTGCTGCTCCACCCTGCGCCCCGGCAGGTGGTGGCGGAGGGGAGCTGCTGTCCCTGGCTGTGACCTCACCGCCACCACCAGCTGTCCCATGAGGTCCACGATTTGGCCCATACGGGCGTCCATGGACCTCAGCACCCCCAGCACCTCACGCGTGTCTGAAGCAGACCGGACCCATTGTCCTTGGGCCTCTTCATAGGCCCCAAGGACTCTGGCCATGTGAGGCAGGGCATGGCTCCCAGGGGAGGCTGGCGTTTCCCTGACCCTGCTCCTCCTACCAGTCCTGCTGCCACCGGCCTGCCCACTAGCCACATTGCTCACCACGGTCCTCGCTGTGGCTCCCAGGGTGGATCCAGTCGTCCGGGCCACCACCTGCGCTGGGGCTGGTGCCAGCGAAGACGTGGCGGTGGTGGCGGCGGTGGTGGTCGGTGCGGCGATGGTGGCGGTTGCGGCAGTGGTAGTGGCCACAATGACCGTGGGTGTGGCCGCAACGACAGTGGCAGCAGGGGGCTGGGAATGTTCAGCAGCCCTGGATGATGGGTTGGTGGGTAGGAGGGGTCCTGGGGAGCGGCTGGGCCCTGCCACACCAGATGGGCCTGCTTGGTTGTCCGTGTCCGAAGAGGAGGACAGATCCTCCAGATCCGTGTGTCCTCGTTGGGGGCTTGTAGGCTGGCTGTGCTGGCTGCTGGCTCCATCCCCAGCATCCAGCAGTTCGTCACCTGTGGAGAGAATGAGATTTGTTATTGTGTTGCACCTGGCGAAGTATGTATTTGTCGTCTGACATTGACAGTCCGTGCAATCTCGTACATGGGTTTCCCGGAGGCGTGTGTGTGGCTGTAGCATCTGTAGTTGTGTGTGCTTGGCAATGGGACTGTGTGCTGTGCACATGTGGCATGGGACGGATTGGCCATGCCGATGGGTGTGTTGCTGTGCCCCTACTTATTGTGACTCTGGTGTATGCGGGCTCCTGGCCCATCCTGGGTCTGGTTTGTACTTTGCTTTTGGTGTTCAGATGGAACGCTTAGGTACGCATATGGCAACATGGGGGCCATGCCCCAGATTCGCATTTGGGAGGGGATATGCTTTTGGGGTTCAAATGGAACGGTTAGGAACGCATATGGCAACATGGGGGCCATGCCCCAGATTCGCATTTGGGAGGGGATATGCTTTTGGGGTTCAAATGGAACGGTTAGGAACGCATATGGCAACATGGGGGCTATGCCCCAGATTCGCATTTGGGAGGGGATATGCTTTTGGGGTTCAAATGGAACGCTTAGGAACGCATATGGCAACATGGGGGCTATGCCCCAGATTCGCATTTGGGAGGGGATATGCTTTTGGGGTTCAAATGGAACGGTTAGGAACGCATATGGCAACATGGGGGCTATGCCCCAGATTCGCATTTGGGAGGGGATATGCTTTTGGGGTTCAAATGGAACGGTTAGGAACGCATATGGCAACATGGGGGCCATGCCCCAGATTCGCATTTGGGAGGGGATATGCTTTTGGGGTACATGCTGTGAGCCATGGGTGCCGAACGTGACATGTGTTGTGGCAGCATGACAGTGCATGGTTTGAGGTGTGTGCATGCTTGACATGGCCTGCATATTTGCTGTCTGTTGTGATTACTGGACATGGCATTGGACGCATCGTTATGAGTGAGTGATAGTTGTGTGCCAGCCAACGTATTGCAGTTGTCCCATCTCCTTGGTGTGCGTGCTGCCCTGTGCCATGTGCATCACTGCAGTGCTCGGGGGGTGTGGCCCATGTTGTGTGTTGTTGCTCACAGTGTGTCGTGCGCTTAATTGACTTCTGGCACATGGTTGGTCATGGGCATGTGTCTTAGCGTGACTGCTGTATGTGTGGCAGCTGTGCGGATGACATGCCTTTCATGAGACTGGGGCTGACGGATGGGATGGATGGTATGTTGTATGTGCATGGTGTGTCTGTGAGTTTGATGGGTTCAGTGGTGTTCGTGTGCATTTATGTTGTTCCGCTCTGTTGCGTCTAGTGTTGTTTGTCTTACATAGGCGTAGTTGTGGGGTGTGTTGTTGACAGGCAGTAGGGGCTACATGGACAGGACTTCAATGGTGTTTCGGTTGTGTGTGATGAGTTGCACAGTGGCTGCCGTGTGGGACTATATTCAGTGTGGCTTGTGCATGCAGACGTGGCTCCTTGGGTGTTGCTATGTCTGTGATGGGTCATGTGGGGTGTGAGTCTGTTGTTCATGTCCGTGTGCACATTGTTCACTTGTTCGTGACGGTGGGCGGTGCTGCGTGTTCGTCTGCTACGTGACATGTCCCATGTGTTGGTCGTGTTATGGTCCTCATGCCTCCAGTAATCCAGCCCTGTCCAGTTTCCCACCTGCAAGTTGTTCGTGCGTGCACTGTACTGGATGCCACATGGCTCTAAGCGGGGGTGCTCCATGTTGCAGGTCTGTGGGGGTGGGGGGTGTTGTGGGTCGTGGGGGTGGCTGGACACCCACTGACACCGATTGCTGTGGACCGTGATGTCTGCCTTTCGGCTGTCGTTGTGCACTGCGGTGGCTGACACGTGGCTGTGGGGTGTGGGGGATGCTCCTCCTTGCTGTGCTGTGGGACTGGGGCCTGGTGTGTGTTGTACTTGGGCTGTCCACCGTCCCA
This sequence comes from Calotriton arnoldi, assembly GCA_963921515.1. Classification (NCBI taxonomy): domain Eukaryota; kingdom Metazoa; phylum Chordata; class Amphibia; order Caudata; family Salamandridae; genus Calotriton; species Calotriton arnoldi. Next base: position 983,349 of record CAWUFW010001542.1, on the reverse strand, counting down.
CCCACTGCACTTTGTGTTCCTGCCACTTACCTGTTACTTGTCGGTTAGTGCAGCTGTGGCGGACACATGGGTGTGGTGGGTGCTCGTTGTGGCGCTTCTGGCATATTTGGGGACCTGTTGGTGGTTACGTGGCTGGCTTAGTGTACACATGTCCCCACGCATCTTACAGTTGTTCGGTTTGGGCTGTGTGTGGTAGTGTCTGTTGCATGTGTGTGTGATGTGTTGTGTATTGTGTGCTGGACATGGGGGTGTTTGTCCCTGGGAGCTGTGGCATGGTGGTAGTGCATGTGAGTACATAGCGGTGTGCTGGTATACATTAGTTTGTACTTACCAGCCTCCACTCCCCTGCTAATCCGGCGAGGATCTCCGGATGTATTACGACTCGCACCTTCTCCTCCCACGCTTTGAAGGTCTTAAAGAGCGCGGGATTCCCTCCGCCAGTGACGGCAGCCAGCTCTCTGTTTTTGCCCTCCTTCTTCTTGACCAGGCTCTTTACGTCATTCCAACGTTTGTTAATCTCGACTCTGTTCCTGGGCAGGGTCCCGACTGCATTGACCTGGTCTACGATCCGGTTCCACATTCTGTTTCTGGTGGCTAGTGGTGTGTGCTGGACCATGTTCCCATAGATTTGTGGGTACACCTTGATGATCTCGTCGACCATGACCGTCAGCTCCATGGGCGTGAACTTGGGCATTCTTTGTGGTGCCATGGTGTTTGTGGTGCTGGTGCGGTGTGTGTTGTGTAATGTGCAGGGGGTTTGTGGTGCCGGTGTTTGGTGGTGGTGGTGGTGGTGGTGGTTTGGTGGTGGTGGTGGTGGTGGTGGTGGTTGTGATGTGTGCGTTTCTGTGGTGTGCTGCTGTCCTTGCTGTGTCACTGTGTCCTCTCCTCTCCTCTCTGGTTTGCAATGTAGCAAGGGGTTGTGGTCTGTGGGAGTGCTGCTTTTGTACTCACCTATGTGGGTGTGTCCTCATGGTCTGTTGTTTTCAGGTGTGTTGTGTCTGGGGTTCTGGCCTTTGTATTTTTTGTTTGTCCGGGGGGTGTTTTCGGGATGTGTACTGTGCTTGTGTATTTGTGCGTGCCTTGCTGTGTGGACTTGTTGGCCATGTTGTGTGCTATTGGTTTTGTGTGCGGATGGTTTCTGTGCAGGTACGTTGGCGCCATGGCTTCTGCCGTGTCGATTCTCATCGGCGTTGTTTGCGCTGGCGGGCGGTATATTTGTGGTTTTCCGCGCTCATGTCGGTGCGATCGTAATGTCACGTGCGGTGTGTCGGCCGTGAGAGCGGGCGGTTTTGTGTTGTCGTGCGTGTTTCCGTCCGTGCGGGCGGTTTGACTCCGACTCGGACGTTGGCGGGCGGTATTTTGTGTGCTTTTTCCGCCGATGGCGGTTTTCGGTTTGTGTAATCGTAATGGCGTGGTCGGTGTTCAGGCGGTGTGTGCGGGCGGATTTTTGCCGCTTCCATGCCTGGCGGATTTATTTACGCCGGGTATCGTAATGGGCCCCTAAGTTATTGTTTGTGCTATGTATTAGGTGTCAGTTGTATTTGTATGGGTAAAGGGTGGGGAGTTAATTACAAAGAATTAATTTATTAGATAATTATTATTAATTGTTTAATTGAATATGAATTATATAAATTATGATTTTTTTTTTTTAAATATGTATATTAGGTGCGGGTTGTTTGTTCTCTAAGGATAAAGGGTAGGAAGGTAATTAAATATAATTAATTTACTATCAGGTAATTATTATTAATATTTTAATTGATAAATAATTATGTAAAATATGTAAATATTATAATTTAATAAATATATTTTAGGTGCGTGTTTTGTAGTTTGTATAGGTATAGGGTAGGAAGTTATTTGAGTAATAAAAAATGTAAAACTATTTAAATATTTATAAAAAGTGTGTTCTTTGTTATGTTATGTGTTAATTGTGTTTTGCTTTTTTATTTGAATAAATACTGTATTTATGTGTTATTATTTTGGAAATATAGTTTGGCATTTTAATTATAATATTTGTATTAATTTATAATATGCAATAAGGATTGTAATAAATATTTAATTTGTTTATTAAAAAAAGAATTATATATATAATTTTTCTATTTAATTATGAAAAGATGTTGTTTAATAATGTTTTTTGAAAGTGAATTTCTCTGTATTTAATGTTGCAAAGAGCGACTGGAGTGGGAATTTTACCCCTCAGCAGTCCAACACTTTCCCTACTGTTGCACTGACTGGAGTGGGAATATTACATTTTACCCCTCCATAATCCAACACTTTCCCTACTGTTGCACTGACTGGAGTGGGAATACAAATTTTACCCCTCTGCAATTCAACATTTTCCCTACTGTTGCACTGACAGGAGTGGGAATAAAAAATGTTATTCCTCTGCAATCCAACACTTTCCCTACTGTTGCATTGACTGGAGTGGGAATAGTAAATTTGTACCCCTCCGCAATCCAACACTTTCCCTACTGTTGCCCTTACTGGAGTGGGAATAGTAAATTTTACCCTTCCGCAATCCAATACATTCCCTACTGTTGCACTGACTGGAGTGGGAATTGTAAATATTATCAATCAATCAATCACGGCATTTATAGAGCGCGCTACTCACCCGGGAGGGTCTCAAGGCGCTGGGGGAGGGGGTAAGTTACTGCTCGAACAGCCAGGTCTTGAGCTGCTTCCTGAAGGCGAGATGGTCCTGGGTTCGCCGAAGGTGAGTGGGGAGGGAGTTCCAGGTCTTGGCCGCCAGGTAGGAGAAGGATCTTCCTCCGGCGGTGGTTCTGCGGATGCGTGGTACGGTGGCGAGGGCGTGGCTGGTTGATCGTAGCTGGCGTGTGGGCGTGTAGAAGGACATGCGGTCGTTGAGGTACTTTGGGCCCAGGTCGTGGAGGGCCTTGTGTGCGTGGGTGAGGAGTCTGAACGTGATTCTCTTGCTGACGGGGAGCCAGTGCAGGTCTTTCAGGTGTACGGTGATGTGGCTGTGTCGGGGGATGTCCAGGATGAGTCGTGCGGAGGCGTTCTGGATGCGCTGGAGTCTCTTTTGAAGTTTGGCTGTGGTTCCGGCGTAGAGGGTGTTCCCATAGTCCAGTCGGCTGGTGACGAGTGCCTGGGTGACGGTCTTCCTGGTTTCAGTGGGGATCCATCTGAAGATCTTGCGGAGCATGCGCAGGTGTTGAAGCATGAAGATGAGGCGGCGTTGACTTGTTTGGTCATTGATAGGGAGGAGTCCAGGATGAAGCCCAGGTTGCGTGCGTGGTCCGTTGGCTTGGGTGCGGTGCCCAGGGCCGGGGGCCACCAGGAGTCGTCCCAGGCGGAGGGTGATGAGCCCAGGATGAGGACTTCCGTCTTGTCTGAGTTCAGTTTAAGGCGGCTGTTCCTCATCCAGTCGGCGGCGTCTCTCATCCCGTCGTGCAGGTTGGCTCTGGCGGTAGTGGGGTCGTTGGTGAGGAGAGGATCAGCTGGGTGTCGTCGGCGTAGGAGATGATGTTGAGGTTGTGTCGGCGTGCGATGGCTGCGAGGGGCTCATGTAGACGTTGAAGAGGGTCGGGCTGAGTGAGGATCCTTGTGGAACGCCGCAGATGACTTCGGTGGCTTCGGATCTGAACGGGGAGAGGCGGACTCTCTGGGTTCTTCCGGCGAGGAACGAGATGATCCATTCCAGTGCTTTCTCTCGGATTCCGATGTTGCTGAGGCGCTTCACTAGGGTGCGGTGGCAGACGGTGTCGAACGCCGCGGAGAGGTCCAGGAGGATGAGGGCAGCTGTTTCCCCGTTGTCGGTTAGGGTTCTGATGTCGTCGGTGGCTGCGATAAGGGCGGTCTCGGTGCTGTGGTTGGCCCGAAACCCGGACTGCGAGGGGTCGAGGGATCCATTCGTCTCGAGGAAGGCGGCAAGCTGTCTGTTGACGGTCTTCTCGATGACTTTGGCCGGAAACGGAAGGAGCGAGATGGGGCGGTAGTTCTTGAGGTCGGTGGGGTCCGCCGTTGGTTTCTTCAGGAGGGCGGTAAGCTCGGCGTGCTTCCAGCTCTCCGGGAAGGTGGCGGTGCGGAAGGAGGAGTTGATGATGTCCCGGAGATGGGGTGCGATGGTGGCGTCGGCTTTGTTGAAGACGTGGTGTGGGCAGGGGTCGGTTGGTGATCCGGAGTGGATGGAGTTCATCGTGCGGGTGGTGTCTTCGGTGTTGATCGGGGTCCAGTTGCAGAGGGTGGTGGTGGCGGGCATTGGTTCGGCGGTAGGGTGCGTTGTTTGTGCGTTGAAGCTGTTGTGTATGTCGGTGATCTTGCGGTGGAAGAACGCAGAGAGTGAGTTGCAGAGGTCTTGCGAGGGGTGATGTCGTTGTTTCCGGCGCTGGGGTTGGAGAACTCTTTGACGATGCTGAAAAGTTCCTTGCTGTCATGGGCGTTGTTGTCCAGTCGTTCTTTGAGTGCCGACTTCTTGGTGGCACGGATCAGCTGGTGGTGTTTGCGGGTGGCGTGCTTGAGGGCGGTCCTGTTGTCTGTGGTCTGGTCGAGTCGCCAGGTTTTCTCGAGAGTGCGGCAGTTCTTCTTGGATTCCTTGAGTTCGTTGGTGAACCAAGGGTTTTCTTGCTTCCGGGTCTGCTGGGAGGGTTTTTAGTGGTGCGAGGTCGTCGGCGCAGGCGGTCAGCCACTTGGCGAGGTTGCTGGCTGCTTCGTTTGGGTCCGTTGTGTCGGTGGGTGTGTTCTGGCTGAGGGAGGCGGTGAGCTGCTCGGCGGTGATCTTGCTCCAGCTCCGGCGGGGAGCCTGTTGCGGGTGGTGGTGGGTCGCAGTCTTTCTGAAGCTGAAGTGGACGCAGCTGTGGTCGGTCCAGTGGAGTCCGGTGGCGTGGCTGAAGGAGATGTGCTTGCTGGACGAGAAGACGGGGTCAAGCGTGTGGCCGGCGTAGTGGGTGGGCGTGTTCACCAGTTGCTTGAGTCCGAGGTTGGCGAGGTTGTCCAGCAGGGCGGTGGTGTTTCTGTCGTTGTTGTTCTCCAGGTGGAAGTTGAGGTCCCTAGGAGGATGTAGTCGGCGGAGGGCATGGCGTGCGGGCTGATGAAGTCTGCGATGTCTTCGCTGAATAGTGTGCGTGGTCCCGGGGGTCTGTAGATGAGGGTGCCTCGGAGGGTGGTCTTGGGGTCCGTGTGTATCTGGAAGTGTAGGTGTTCGGCGGCGGTGAAGGTCTCGTCGGAGTTAGTCGAGATGCGGATGGTGTTCTTGTGTACGATGGCGATGCCTCCTCCCGTCTGGTTGACGCGGTCCTTCCGGGTGATCTTGTATCCATCCGGGATGGCTATGGCGATGTCAGGCGCTGAGGAGGCGTTCATCCAGGTTTCGGTGAGGAAGGCGATGTCCGGTGCTGTTGCGTCGAGCAGGTCCCAGAGTTCCACGGCGTGCCTGTGGACGGAGCGGGTGTTCAGCAGGATGCATTTCAGGTGGTTGCTGCTGTTGCTCGACTTGGCGGAGGTGGTGCACGTCAGGGGGCAGGTGAATCGGCAGGTTTGGCAGGTGAAGGGTCCGTGGGTGCGTCTCGGTGAGGCTCGGTAGCAGGCAGGGTTCCGGCCGGCATTGAGTGCGGTGAGTGTGGCGGCGTCGTAGGTCCGTCGAGTGGTGTTGCATCGGTGGGATCCAGGGTTCTGGCGCTGGGCGCGGTCCAGTCGCGGACGGGCGCAGACGGGCTTGCCTTAGGCGCGCCTTCGGCGCGCCAGCGGCGCGCCCGCTGCGCACGTCCGCTGCGCGGCCGTGCAGCGGCCGCCATTTATGGGGAGGTGGGAGGGAGGAGCAGCTGGGAGGCGGGAGGCAGGGGCAGCGAATGGGCAGTCAGGGGCGGGGCCGCAGGGACGCAGCGGCGGGAATGGCGATAGGCAGCGAGGGGCACAGAAGGAAAAACGGGGGGAGAGCAGGTAAATCACGGGCACAACAACAGTGGGGCAGCGAGGGGCACAGAAGGAAAAACGGGGGGAGAGCAGGTAAATCACGGGCACAACAACAGTGGGGCAGCGAGGGGCACAGAAGGAAAAACGGGGGGAGAGCAGGTAAATCACGGGCACAACAACAGTGGGGCAGCGAGGGGCACAGAAGGAAAAACGGGGGGAGAGCAGGTAAATCACGGGCACAACAACAGTGGGGCAGCGAGGGGCACAGAAGGAAAAACGGGGGAAAGCAGGCAAATCACGGGCACAACAACAGTGGGGCAGCGAGGGGCACAGAAGGAAAAACGGGGGGAAAGCAGGCAAATCACGGGCACAACAACAGTGGGGCAGCGGGGGCACAGAAGGAAAAACGGGGGGAAAGCAGGCAAATCACGGGCACAACAACAGTGGGGCAGCGAGGGGCACAGAAGGAAAAACGGGGGGAAAGCAGGCAAATCACGGGCACAACAACAGTGGGGCAGCGAGGGGCACAGAAGAAAAAACGGGGGGAAAGCAGGCAAATCACGGGCACAACAACAGTGGGGCAGCGAGGGGCACAGAAGGAAAAACGGGGGGAAAGCAGGCAAATCACGGGCACAACAACAGTGGGGCAGCGAGGGGCACAGAAGGAAAAGCGGGGGGAAAGCAGGCAAATCACGGGCACAACAACAGTGGGGCAGCGGGGGCACAGAAGGAAAAACGGGGGGAAAGCAGGCAAATCACGGGCACAACAACAGTGGGGCAGCGAGGGGCACAGAAGGAAAAACGGGGGGAAAGCAGGCAAATCACGGGCACAACAACAGTGGGGCAGCGAGGGGCACAGAAGGAAAAACGGGGGGAAAGCAGGCAAATCACGGGCACAACAACAGTGGGGCAGCGAGGGGCACAGAAGGAAAAACGGGGGAAAGCAGGCAAATCACGGGCACAACAACAGTGGGGCAGCGAGGGGCACAGAAAGGAAAGGGGAGACAAGCAGACAAAACTGGCACCGGGGCCACAAGCGGAGGCGATCTTACCTACAGGAGCAGCGGGCAGACAGCACAGGCGGAGCTGTGTGGTGGGGGAGCGACCTACCTGGCATTACCCTTCTGCCATCCGACACTTTCCCTACTGTTGTTATGTCTGGAGTGGGAATAGTAAAATTTGACTCCTCTGCAATTCTACACTTTCCCTACTGTTGCACTGAGTAGAGTGGGAATAGTAAATTTAACCCCTGTGCAATTTAACGCTTTCTCTACTGTTGCATTAATCGTAGTGGGAATAGTAATTTGCAGTTTTCCTGACTTTAATTTTTTTGTACTGTTTTTAAATTGGAGTTGCTATACTATGGGGCCTATTGCGATGCCTGTCAGACGCACGTCTGACCGGCATCATAGCGGAAGCAGGACTGCCCAGCAAGGAGTTGGAGGTCCCGCATCCCAGATTACGATCTGACCTCCGTGTTGGCGCTTGGATCCTGTATTTTTTCCATTGCGGCTTATGCTGCCACTCGCAGCACGAGCCGCAATGGAAAACATGCAGATTTTAAACATCCCTGCATGGTGTGGCAGACACCATGCGGTGCCTGCCAAACGGTGCTGGGATGTTTAGGTGGGCACCACTGGTGCCCCTCAGGCCCCTTCCGGTGAGCCAGGAGGGGAGGGGGGCCTTGCCTGGGGCCCACAAAGTCACTTTCCGCCTGCCTTTTCCTGGCAGGTGGACCGCAATGAAAGGGCAGGCAGAAAGCGAAATTGTAATCCTGACGTCAGAGCAGAGGCTGGCTCCACTTCCATTTGGAGATTACATTTCCAACCGCTGCCCCGACGGGCTCCGTGAGCCAATCGAAAGCAGAGCAGTACTCCCCTGTGGGTTTCCCTCCGACCGCCAGTATCGTAATACGGCGGACGGACGGAAACCTCTGATGTCAGGCGGAAAGTCTCCGACGAGCTGTCAGATGGCTTTCCGCCTGACATCATCAGTCCCTATATGTTTTATTTGTGGAATTTTATAGTTTCGTTTTTATTAATTATATTTATATTATTATGTTTCTGTCTAGTTAAAATTATATTTTTAATTAATGTTTTTAATATGTAATACATTTTTAGTAAATAAAATGTTGCATATTGTTTATTTTGTATTTGTAATTTTTTTTTGTTATTGGGTATATATAAATATATTTATATGTTATATTGTTATATGAAAACATAATAAATGATCAAATTAATTTAAAATTATTAGTTTAGTAATATTTTAAAATTAAATATATATAATTAAATGTATATATTATATATGTGTGTTAATTTTTGTAAATAATTCTTACATTAATAAAATACATGTAATTTTTATTATATTACTATTACTTTTAAATATATTTAATTTTTATTATTTATGTTTTTATATTTATAAAAAACAATATTTTTGACAACTATATTAGTGACATCGATATTTTTGTTTCAATATGAAATGTTTATACTTTTGTGGTCTATATTTTTGTGTTGATAATTTTGTAGGTTGATGTTAGTGGCCTCGAAATTCTGTCAGTAAACCAACTTAACCACCTGCACTGAGTTGTTTTGCCAATGTAAATCTAGGTAGTTATCCTAGTGAGGGGTTTCTACATTACATCCATCCTTTATCCATGTTTTACTGAGTTACATTTAAAATGTTAAATCTCTCATTAATGTGATTTCTCTATTACCTTGTAATTGCCAGGAGAGCTTAATAGTCTTTGGGCCTTATTACGAGTTCAGCAGTCCTCCTGCAGCACCGCCACCGCTTTGCTGGCAGGATGACCGCTTAGCCCATGGTGCGCCAGCCCGCTGGATTCTGAGTTGACAGAGCCTGCAGCACGTTCCTGCATGGTGTGACATGCACCATGTCGTACATGCCACACCGTGCAGGAACAGATGTGCACTTCCAAGGGGGCGCATGCACCCCCAGGACCAGAAGCGGCCTTAGTTGCATCTCCACCACCCTTTTCATGGAGGGCTCACCACCTTTACTGTGAATTGAAGAGCGACATTGATCATAGCTCTGTGAGGCTGTGATTGCCATTTGCATATTTAAGACAGTAAATCGTCTAATTAAATTGAACACAAAAGCTGATGTTTTACCCATGCTGATTTGGCACCATATTTCCCCTCTTAAATAAATGGGCTTGCATCTGAGTTATATAAAATACAGAGTGTGGTAGTATTTACTTTGGTCAGTGATTAACTGAGAAGATACCATCCACTCTTGAGATGCACCTTTAAAAAACACTCTTTTTCCAGTACCATTACTCAGTGGTGGTTCCTCCGCTAAGGCGGAGAAGCATCACCCCACTGCTCATTGAGCAGTGCAAAAGAAAAAGAAAATGATAATAACAAGAAGTTATTATCATTTTATTTTCTGTGCCTCTCAAAACCATGTTAGGTGCAGGGTGGGGCTGGGCTCCCCGTCGTCAGAGGGAGCAGGAGTGGTTTGCACTCCCTAAGTGCGCATGACGGCTTGGCCGGCCCTCTGGGGCGGGCCAAACAGTCATGCACACTTAGCATGTTCTCCACTGGGCTGTGTTGCACAGTCCGGTGGAGAACATGCCCAGCCTCCCAGTACTGCCTGAGCGGCCACACAGGCCGCTCAGACAAATTACGATGCTGATTGGCTGGGAGAGTCCGGGAGCCTGGGTGCTTCCAGTGCTGCAGAGTGAGGACGGGCAAGAAACATGCGGCGTTACGTTTATTTGTAATTTTTTTTCATCCCACCGTCCCCATTCCGAGACAGCCACCACTGCTATTAGTGTGCAAATCACATGGGAAAACAAACAGGCTCACATTTTCTGCACTATAAACTAATTTAAATCATTCCCAGAATTTGTTTGAAACTCCTGAATATTTAATTTTTACCATTGTGTTGCTTGACTAACTTAAAAAACTCAAAACATGGGCCCATGTTTATCGATGCATTTCCCTATGGACACAAGTGAGTTACACCATTTGATATATCAAGCCCCAGGTGTCAAATATATTCCCTAATTTCTTAATTTGTTTGATACTCTTTTTCCCTTCTTACTCAATATTTCCCATTTATGATATTGCATAAAGTTTTCGTTGTATGAAAACAGCAACAACTTAAGCTAAAGAAACTAGCAGTTATCACTTGAATTTTAATTTACTTCCTGTGTTCCTAATCAATATTCTTTATTAAAGATATTACAGAGTGTCGCTATAGGAACACAAGAGTTTAAACTAAAGATGATGGCTGTTAGCACCTGAATTTCTTCTTGAATTTCACCTTTGGAGAAGACTTGATGATGATGTTCTTTCAAAAGACTAACATTTTAAAGGAAACTAATTTAGAAACATCTATTTTTAGCAAGTGACTAATTGCTCTCACGATGGACCTGATTTAGATTTCAGCGGACGGGTTACTCTGTCACAACAGTGACACTTACCCAGGGGCGTAGTTTCAGGGAGGGGTATTTGGGGTGTTACACCACCCCTAATAAATGTATTTTCCATGAATAGTTGGGTACATATGCTTTCAGTCAGGTATGGTGAGGTGTCTATCGGATTTCACCAGGACTTTTTACACACACACAGACAAACGCGCACACACACACACACACTCTCTCCTCTCTGTTTTGAAAGTCCTCAGAAATATTGGTTATTTAACAAAATATTGTGTTGTCTCTCTTAGTACTCCTACCAATCAGCATTCCTCTCCTTTTTCACTGACCTAATGAACCCTGCTTGTCATATAATGTATTTAAGCATTATATGCCTGCCTGATTGTTGGAAAATCTGAAGCTCACACCCCTCCAATCTTACTGACCAAGCTACGCCCCTGCAGATATCCTGTCCACCGAAATCTAAACCCCGTAATAGCCTATGGGATTTATATTTAGGCAGACAGGATATCCATCACCGCTGTGACGGAGTAACCTGTCTGCCGAGATCTAAATCAGGCCGTATGTCTATAGGAAAATATACAGGAAATTGAGAGTTCGACCGTCGTGTGACAGTCAAATCAATAATTATAATTCAATAATACAAAATTACAGGTTGATCTAAAACGAATACATAAGCTATGACACTGCTGCACTATTGCAGCCATGGTTTATTGTCTGACTGGAATCACACAAGACATCTTGGTGCCATCATTGCCATCAGTGGGGACTTGAAAACCACGCCATGGTAAAAATGTGCACACTGTGGCCCAGGTGCGTATCATAGTAAAATGAGGGCCGTATTATAACTGAAGTAAAAACAAATGATTTAGGGCAGAAAACTCCATCTTCTTCTCAAATGACGTAACTAATAAATGTTATCATTGTTACAATAGTAATCCTATCGGACAAGATTAAGTTAGTGGCCTCCCCATTCAGGATTGCAAGTGATCATCCTATCTCATCAGGCTGGGATACTCACAGGAATGTTATAAAAAGCTTGAACAAACTGCTATGGCTCACCAGGGGTACAAACATAAAAGACATAAGAGCACCTGCCTGCTGGCACTATGAAATAAATATTAGCAATATGTTGCTTCATTTCAACCATCAAATTTAGGGCCTGAATTAAAGTTTGTTAGAGTCACAAGCGTGACGGATATCCCGACCGTCTTATTGCAAGTGTCAAAGGATATAATGAACTTGTAATACGGCATACGGGATTATCCATCATGTTTGTGCCAGTTTAACCTGTCTGCCAAACTCTAAATCAGGCCTTTAGATATGTTTTAGACATGCACTAATTTCGTATCTAACCATAAGATTATCAGTATCTGAAAATACATGTTTTGTTATGAAAGAGAAACGTTTCATGCCTTGAAATTGCTCCAAACAAAAGCTTGTCATTTTCTCAAATATAAACTCTTTTGGATCAGTTTTTATTAATTGATAATGCACATTTTGTTCCTCAATATGAGCCTGTCATTTTCAGAAAGTGCTCAGCTACACAGTTTTTAGGTCGAGCCTAGAGTAGCGCACATGCGATGCTCTGCGAGACTTTATGTAAGGGGCTTCCAAAAGCTGACCACACACTCGTGCACAATGGCCTTTTCCGTGCGGTTACCCGCACGGCCGCCATGTGTTTTCAATTATCGCGCCCGGCGGCCGTGCGGGTAACCGCAAGCAAAAGGCCATGGTGCACGAGCGTGTGGTCACGCCTGCTGCTCGCAAGCGCCCGCACCACTCGCGTGCTTGTTTTTTTTCCTTGCCGACGCTGCAGCGGCTTGTTTAAATTTGTATTTCTTTGGGAAGCAAAAGCGTGCCTTTTGCCTTTGTTTTCGTCTCCGTAAGAATCGCCCCACTCCAGCGAAAGGCGCGGCTCGACAAACTCTATTTTTACAATATTTTATGCTTTTAATAAGCAGCACGGCACGTACGCGCGCGCCCGAGAGGAGGCTTCTCAGTTCTCACCGCTCAGACTCCTCCCCCCCAGCGCGGAGTGGTCTGAAAGCGGATGGCGTAGTCAAAGGGAGACTCACATGGGCAAAACACTGAGAAGGAGCAGTTCGAGGACGGTAAGTCAGAGATATCAACTGGAATAACATTTACCTCCTGCTGAAAGGACACTGCAAACATCCACTCACTACTGATCCTAAGCTTCAGAAGTGAATTTAGAGCCCGGCGAGTCTATTCTCCGCAGTTGGGAGCCGCTCCACAAAACAACATGTACACGGCAACCCGTTGAGTCTATTCGCTGCATTCGTAGACGTGGAAATCCACAACCCTTTCCCCTCCCGAAGGCCTTAAACGTTAGTAATTATATAGCTGCCGCCTTCCTTAATGCCATCGCCCCGTAGACTTATAATCCAGCCAGGCATGCCGTTGACGGCTTCCTCAACGGGACATTCTAAAATGCTCCCCGGACTCCAGAACACAGAGACTCGTTCAAGACCCCACTGTTAAACCTACACCTTTCAACCTAACGCGCATGAGGCACCGAAGCCCATAGAGGCCCCAATCCACTCATTTGCGCCTACGCACCCCTGACTCTCAAAGTCATATCGGTATGGAGCCTTCCATGAAACTCCAGCCTGTACCCAGGACACCAGAAGCGCACTAGACCTTAAAAAATTATAAGGAGTGGGTGGTTGGAGGATGAATTTCATAGGCATTGTACAGCGATGTCTTTGGGGTGGAAAAGTCACGGCCCTGTGCACTGGTAGACTTCACAGTCTGGTATTCTTTGTAGTCGTCTAGGGAGCATTCTGTTTAGTCGCCTATATCTCATATAACTAGGGTGACCACATTTTTAGGAGGGGGGGGAAACCGGGACGGCAACAGACACAGAAATAGCACTACATGCTTGCACTCCTGTGAACATATTCACTTCTCGTTTCAAATATATATATATCTATACACACACTCTATTGCATGACATTTAAACACTACCCCCATCTTCCCCCCGCTACTTTGTCCCAAGGACACGCATGATGCCTGTCTTGGGTGATGGGCTCTGTGGACGTTAATTCGCCCCAAATTAAATCCTATTGTGCTGCAGTGAATGAGACCAGGCAGTACATCAGGGTACCCTTATCAAATAAGCTCTGTCCTAGGTGTAATGGGGAGGGCTAGTGTAACATGAGCCTGTACAGCACCATTAAAGTGTGGGTGCTCACCCACCTCTCTTTAAAAACCGGAACATGTATTTATTTTTTCAAAATGTGTCGGGACAGTCTTTGAAAAACTGAGACTGTCCAGGCTAATTCTGGAGCTCTGGTCACCTTACAAATAACGGATTTCTCTTTCCTCTCATCTTTTGCATTTTAGCTTTGATTGTGTAGCATGTACTAGCGCTCGTTGCCTTAGGCACTTAACTACATAGGTACTGCTTAGGCCAGATCTGGCTAGGTAAACTTTGCCTTTCATTTAGTGCAATTACCACGTTAGACTGGGCAACAAGCTCAAACACGTATAGTCTATATAAAGTACTGAATAAAGGCTTGGTATAAAATACGCTTTATAATGGTTAACTAATCCCCCAGCCCGTGGAATCGAGGTGTTTTGTTTGTATTTTTTTATAACTAGTCATAACCGCTTCCCTTTACTCATTGAAACCCATTACAAAAATGCGTCACACCAGTGAGTGACTATAGTAAATGTATTCTGACGTTATAATGCGCATTTAACAGTGCAAGAGTAAATAACTGTACTATGTCTTCAGTAGACCTGTTAAAACTAAAAATGTGCTCCTTTTTGAAATCTCGAGTGGTTGCCATGGGGGAATCTAAAATAAACCCAAGAAGCAGAGTTAGAAGTCCACACAATGCATTCTATAATTATGCATCTTGAATAGGGCTTCCAGGTTTATGGTATTTATTTTGTAACATTTCAATCTGTATTTATCCGTATTTTTGGCAATTTTATCTGTATTTTTTAACTTTCATTTTGTGAACGAATGATGTTATAAAATTGTACATTTCCACATTTAACTGATAAACGCGCACTCATACTCTGATAATTGTTGTTCATTAGCAAATTAAGCAGCCAAATAGAGCATACCAACACACCCACATACTAGAAATGTATGTTAACATAGGCCAATATTTAAGGAAATTCCATCCTGTTTTTGATTTCCCCATTCTGTGTAGTTGTTCAGTTGTTGACCTGGAATTCATGAAAGAGCACGGAGAGTCACTTAAAAGAAGCTCGATTTTAAGTTTTTCCGCGTTTAAAGATGAAAGGAGACAGATCCGTGTGTAAAAATTGAAAACTGCGAGCCTTAATCATAAAGTTTTGAGATGTGGGGGGAAGAGGTGTAAGTTTCCACTACATACATCACGAAAGTGATCCCTTGGCATGAAGGGGATGGAGTTTGCTCTTTCACAATGGATGTTCGTTTATGCGTGTTTTGACTATTCTTGTAGTCATACCTACATATTTCAAACCGCAAGGGCATGTGATGAGGTAAATGCAGTTTTTCGTATTGCAATTGGTATGATGTCTCTGCTCCCATGGCTTTTGCAGCCCAGTGTCAATTGTCTTAGTTGTCTGGGTGAAGGGAGAGACTGTGCATGACCCGCATGGATAATGTCCCTTAACATGAGGGATACCCCACAGAGTGGTCTGGGTCTCCCGAGGTGCATTCTGACGTGCATGTACAAGTAGGTCTCGCAGATTGTTTGTGCGCTTGTAGAAGAGTCTTTGGATGATGGCTCTCATAGAGTAGCAAGCTATTCCTGTCGAAGTTTTTTTTATAGTTGGTAGTAAACAACCTGCCTCCTTCTCTCGAAATTAGTAGATCCAGAAAGGGTATAGATTGGTCTGAGATAGTACTGGTAAACTTCAGAAAGGGGTTCAGCGTGTTCATCCAGTTGCAGGTGTCAAACTCCTCTTTCCAGAAGATAAGGATATCGTCTACATACCTCCGCCAGGTATAGAAAGGCAGGCCAAATTTGGAGGGAAGCTGCTCCCCATAGAAGTACCCTGCACCTAATGGTAAAGTTTTCCTTTGAATTCGAAGAAATTCTCCTTGAGAGCAGGGCGGTGCATTCCAAAATAAAGCTCGTCTTTTTCTTGGATGTCTCTGTAGTGTCACAGAATTTATTGAGAGGCTTAAGGAGGGTGTCATCCCGCCCCCAGGCCACCCGATTGTGTCTGGCATAGATTCGCTCCTTGACCCTCACGGTAAATTCTGTGACCATTTTCTGAGACACATTGTGATAAAGACTCCCACCTACTTGAAGGACACTACAGAAGTGTTGAACCTCATACTGAACTGTACGGAGCCAGAAGGTATTGATCTCTTGGTGACATTAGATGTCGATGCTTTGTATACTAACATCCCCCAGGATGCCACCCTAGAAGTTCTAGAGACTATCCGTACCACAGATACCCCATGGACATCCAAGACATCGACAATCTTCATTTTGCAATGCGCTGCCCTGGCTCTCAAGGAGAATTTCTTTGAATTCAAAGGAAAACTTTACCATCAGGTGCAGGGCACTTCTTTTAAAAAAAAAAATATTTGAGCAAGAATAAGCAGTTAGGATATCTAACTGGACAAAGACATAATTTGTATGCAACATCATTGATTACATCGTGATGTTACGCCCTCTTACAGTGTGACATAGAGCTCATACTTCGTTGACACAACATAATGCTCTATATACATATCGTTGAACTGAAACATACAGTGTTCTTGTCTTGGTGCCCTACAACAAGTTAATCCTCCCTCCCCTTGCTTCCACTTTTGCATGTCTAGGGCGGCCATTACTGCATCTGCCATAGTTCACGTGTTCAGCAGGTGATTGTTTTGTGGCAATGTCTCCGTGTGTTGTCTCTTGGGTGTTCGCTACCATCGGTTCTAATGTTTCATCTCTCGTTAAATATGTCCGGTAGCTCTCCCATATGTTTTTAGGTCGGCTATGTAGGGGAAGCAAATCATTATATATCTCAGACTGGGTATTGCAGTATGTCCTGTCCCTGTGCCATAACTCAATTGTGGGAACTGGGCCTTTGGCCCATCTCATTGCTACACATTGCTTCGCTAATAATAGCCTACTGTTATCAATTTACGGTACGGTTTCCCAATCTTCTTTGTGTATCCTATAGGCTATAAAGGGATCTATCTGTGTTATCCCGTAATCTGCTCTAGTTCTCTGAAGATAGCCTCCCAAAAGTTTGACTTCAGGACAATGCCAGGCAACATGCACTAAGTTAGCTGTTGGGGCTGCACATCTGTGGCACGCCGCCGTGCCCAGGAGTCCATTTCTGTGTACTCTCAGGAGTGTAGTAAATCCTATTAAGATACTTGAACTGTATTAGCCTGTGCCAGCCATTTTGTGACACTCCCTTAATCATTTCGCAACAATATTTCCAGCTCTGCTCATCAATGTTTCTGCCTAGCTCCCGTTGCCATTCTTGTCTAGCTTTGGTCATGAGCAGTCTGCGTGCTTTCTGTGCAGCGGCCCAGAGTTTAGTGACAAGCTTAAGGGGCTCACTGTCTTTTAAAATGGCGGTTAGTGCGGGCATGTCCAGGGGTTCTAGCATGTCTTCTCCCAGGGTTGCCCGCAACGCCTGTCTAAGCCTATGGAAGTGGAAACGCGTTGTACTCGTTGGGACTTCCAAGTCAGTCGCAATCACCTCCCAGCTTTTCACTGTGCTCTCCTCAAATCCCCCATTTTTGTGCCTTTCATCGTCGTTAAGGCCGCTGTTACCTCACACGCCTGCCCTAGTCCAGATCATGAGCATCAGCCTATTGGCGTCCAAGGGGAATACAGAAGTGATCCTGCCTGCTTTTCTAATAAACTCCACCAGGCAAACACTGTGGTATTTAGAGTGTCAAAGCATCCATATCGTCTCGGTGGGGAGAACAGCCTTTGGGGTAGTGTTCCAGGTGCGGCGGCAGTTCCCTCTATATAGAGATGCGCTAATTCAGGGGGTCCGTGTAACCAGTAATGCGCAAAGGAGCCCTGCACAGCCCTGTAATATGTTTCGAGATCCGGAGCTCCCAGTCCTCCCATATCATATGGTAACGTGAGAATCTCCCATTTTGCTCGCGGTTGTTTCCCGGCCCATGCCAGCTTAATTAAGTTGGAGCATAATGTTGTGGAGAAAGACTTCGTCAGCAGGATTGGAATGTTCTGAAATAAAAGTAAAAATCTCGGTAAGACAACAATTTTCATAATGGCTATACGCCCCGCTGGGGATAGTGGGAGCTTTATCCACCGGTCGATGTCTTTTTCTAATGCGTGCATTGCTTTCCCATAGTTGTCTCTTAACTACTACTTAAGACTCACAAAAGATATGTTTTCCTTAGACCGTTTTTTAAATTTATTTGATAAGGAAAAGTATTCTTTTATAAGGACGAGAACCCTCACTCACCCGAGGGTGACATGCTTCATCATGGGGCTCCCTCCTCACATCGGGGCCGCAAGGTCCCGGATGTGGGCTACAACTCTCCACCGAATAAAGTAGGTGGAGAGGAGCCGAGGTGTTTTTAAATGGGGGATGCCACTGAGAAGTGAGTGAGGGGCAGAGTGCAAAACAAAAATAGGTGAAAAGTTAAATCTACCTCCAGGGACTCAATATATTTATTCAATGGTACCTTTGGATAGAGTTAAAATTAGAGAGGACAAGGGGTTCAGAGCAAATATACCCCCTTAGTGGTCAATATGTTTCTGCCTTTACTAGACTCCAGCCAGAGTTCTTAGGCATTCTTCAGGACCAGAAAACAATTTGTCACTCTGCATACAGTCAATGAATTAATCAGATGTATATACTGGCCGTGATTGTTTGAAGTCACGAAAATGATGGGCGATTAATACACCATCTCCATCTGAAAAAGAAAAATATAAAGATCGCCTTGTATAGCTATGTTGCACGTGGAGTTCCCAGGGCACATCAACATTTTACCCCCTTAAAATTGGTGACATACAAGATCACTCAAAAGCCAAAAGTGGGTTACCTGATGGAGGATATATGTTACCTCTCTGCAACCATATGGTGCCCCACGGCATACTCGGCTATTGGAACTAGAAACAAAAAATACAAACAATGGCAGTGTAGTGTGGGCAGCATTGTATACATCTTATGCGCCAAATAGGTAGAAAGTCAGTTAGCATGAAATCACTTAACATCATTATCACAGGTAGAAGACCAGTGAGAGGGGCCACATTAGAATAGATTAGAGGTAAACTGCACAGGTGAATATTTAATCCTCTGTTGTTTATACATTCCCCTCTAAATGAAAAATAATAAATAAACAAGCATTGGCATAGCCAATAGGTCTCTCCTTTGGGACCTTATAAGTGTTTAGCCATGCAACAGTTGATGTTGTTGCACCAAGGATATTGTGCTGGATAACTAAACACTTATAAGGTCCCAAAGGCGAGACCTATTGGCTATGCCAATGCTTGTTTAAAATATCCAGGTTTTATCATCACATGCAAGGAATGACCTAGCTCGCCTCAGACTAAACACAACTTGATTAAATGCTACCTCTCAGAACCTAATGTACCTCATTCTTCCACCTCATTATTCCGATGTCAAGCTAGAAAAGGGGAGGAAATGTAATTATACACAAGAGTGGGATTAAATGTTGTGTGATTAGCTCTGATCATTATCCCAGTTCCAATTCCTGTCCCTAAAATTCACTCTATCGAGGGCACCCATAATTAGACTAAACACCCTCTACCACCCTCCAGGTGATAACTCTACATTCTTGGATGACTGCTTGGATGTCTTCACAAACCATTTTCTGGTCTCTAACTTCAACAACGTTCTAGACGACCTGAGTCTCCACTGGGGTGATCAGAGAGCTACATAAATACATTTATTTCAGCATTCCTGCAGAACAATAACCTTTTTCAACTATGCTACAAACCCACTCAAAATAAAGGCACCTTTGTTGACCTTTACATCTCGAATAACGCTATAGTGACTAGTAATGAATCTAATCCTGTGTTCTGACTCCTGAACGCTTCATAATACCAAATGTAAAACCTTTGGTCAACTTAAAGAGAAGGCTGTATGGTATAGGGACACAAACAACACTGGCAACTACTTTCTGTCTTGAGATCTTTCTCTGCCTTTCTTCCATTTTCTCTAACCAAGATGCCAGTGTTGCTCGTGTCAGTCACAATCTCACTATGTACAGCTTGCTTGACTATCTAGCACTTCTCAAACAAAAAAAGAGGAGGCCAAAACTCTTTCCCCTTTGGTTCTCCAAAAATTTATACTAGGAAAGAAAATCCCCTAGAAGGTTAGAAAACAAGGGCAAACATTCTTCCTCAACCTCAACCTTTCACTGATCAGGAGAAGTTGCAGAAAAATATCTGATGGATAAATTTACTCAAACCATTGTTAGAAAATTCCAGAGCTTGTATTAAACTCTTGTTTTTTTATTATCAAACTGTTAAACAATTCCCCCACCTACTTTAACTTTTGATAAACCAAGATCGACATGCAAAGAGGGTGCCCAATTTTTTTATTATGTTATGCAGGTCCTCGTTGCCAGCTTGTCGCTTGCCTCTAGCGGACGTTTTTTCTTTTCGTGTTTTCACTGTGTTCCATTGCAACATTGTATCTGTTTAGCCCAACATCGTAAGCGCCCTGTGACTCTGTATTTACTTTGGTAACACTGTGATTTATTAGCCTGTTTTAACTCCTGTTTAACATTGTGAACATTGTGAACTGTTGTTTTATTGTGAACTTTTGTTATTGTAATTTCCCTGTTTCTGCCACTCCCCCTGATTTTCCCGCTGTTTTCACCGCTCCTTCCATCTGCCACCCAGTGCCCCGCCCCCCAGGACCTACTTAATAGGCCGCACAGCTACACTGCAGCAGACCTCTGAGCCCTGGATCCCGGGTGCATCGACAACAACTGCTGCCTCACATCTCCATGCACCACCAGAGGACAATTATCCTGCCAGCACTACCGCTTCACCTGCAACACCGAAGCAACCAATGCCAGAGATACCGCAAACATGAGTGTGTCCACCACGCTGAATAAGGCCGCCATGGCACAAATCCAATGCATTCTACTTTTACGCACAATCGCTCGGCAAACATGCCAGTAAAATCTGGGACACGTTCTCATCCCTCTCCCCAGATGCCACCTTCCTCACCGAAACTTGGCTGAACACCTCTTCTGCGCCGGACATTCCCAAAATCTACAAGATAACACACCGGGACTGAACCAACAAACACAGAGGGGGAATTGCCATCATCTACAAGGACACCATCTGTTCCACGACCTCCTCAGATGACTCAACCCCGATAATGGAGCACCTCAACTTCCAAATCCACACAGACTGAAAAAGCATCATCAGAGGCACCCTCGCCTACAGACCACCATGACCACGCCCTATCTTCTGCAACGCCATTCTTTACCTCACTGCCAAATCACCATTGAATCCAAGCACTATATCTTCCTAGGGGATCTTAACTTCCACCTTGATGACCCCTGCAACACCATCACAACCGCCCTCCTGGAAAGCATAAGCAACATCAGCCTCAAGCAACATGTCACTGACCCTACCCACATTGCAGGACACATGCTCGTCCCCTTTTCATGTCCAGCAACAGAGTCAAGTACAACCATGTCTCACAACTCACCTGGACCCACCACTACAGTGTCCATTTCACCATCTGAGGACCTACCCACACTCTAACATTGCCCCCCTACTCTATGCACAGAAACTGGAAAACGATTTCAGAAGACCAGTGGACCGATGCTCTCAACTCCCACCTCCCAGACACAACACCCAACCTTGAGCAGGCTGCAAAGAACTTCTCCCAGTGGATCACAGAATGCGCCAACACAGTCGCCCCTGCCAAACCAACCAAATCCAAAAGACCCTCCAGAAGAGCCAGCTGGTTCACCGCAGAGCTAAAATCAACCAAATGCAACTGCGGACAACTAGAACGGAAGTGGCGCACCAGAAAACAGACAAGAGACCACACCACCTTCAAGACAGCACTCAACAGTACCACGGCCTAGATGCCTAGAAGAACGCCCTACTGTCACGTGGTCAGAATTGGCCTAGCAGAAACATAGCCATTTACATGCTCGCGATTCTTAAGTTGCCTTCTCTTTTACACACGATGACTTTTGACATACATTTGCGTGCATTTCAATGAAGGATAACCTTCTCTGAATCTGCATTGCTTACATTTCTACTTCGTGGGTACATTATCACGACACCTTGAGCATTTAGTACAAGGGATAACGTTCACTGTACAAATGTTATATTTGTTATTTGTCTGGTTGGAGACACCGCTATCCAACTAGAATAAAACATTGCGGTCCAAATAGGGGTTGAGACATGGCCACATGGGTACTGTTATTATAAACACACAACCACTTCTGTGTTTAGGCAGAGAAGCACTCAGCTGGCACAGCAAGGTCACTTCACACCGGAATTCCAGCTCAGTTGATTCCTGTTTACCAACACGAGGGATGCCAAGCTTTACACAAAGACGGACAGCCTGATTACCCTTACCCACATGTAATGGAGAGTTAGTCCACCCAGCAGGGATTTGGCAGATGTCCCACCCTAGGCAAGACTAGGTTAGAGAGTGCTAGGTAGGAGTAAAATATACAAGTATTTATATGCCTACATATATACACTGTCTTAGCACAATGGTGAATGTGACTAGTGACTTTCAACTTACAGGCCCTGGGAACACTTTTTACCATATAATAGGGACTTATTTGTTAGGTAAATGTTCCAAATAGGAGTATACCCAATTTCAATATGTTTTAGGGGTCGTAGCACATGAACTGAACCCTGGTTAGCAGAGTAAACAAAACAGCAATTCAGGCCACAAAAATTGTGGGTGACCACACAAAAAGAGGCACTTTCCTGCACTTCCATCATGTTTCAGGATTATCCTTTCTAGGGGAGGTGTAGAAAGTTGTGTCACCTCTCAGCTTAACCACAATATCTTGGCCAATGGGTTCCTTCATTCCTTTCAATCTTGATTTTAGCAGGGATGCAGTATGCAAAATACCCCCCTCAAAATTGTGAATGGTGCTCTATAACTCCTCAATACAGTGAACTCCTGCCTCCTTGTGCTTCAAGATCTTTCTGCTGCATTTGACATGTTCAAACACTCCCTGTTGTTCAACATCCTGAAAGAAAAAATGAGCAATAAGGGAATCGTTTTTAAATGGTTCACATCCTACCTATCCAACCGATCACAAACAAATAAAATAGGAAATGCTCTCTCTCTAGTTTGGTTTACTTACACTACAGGGTCCCCCAAGGCCATGTTTTGTCCTCCACTTTGGTAAATCTCTGCATATTGAACCGCTGTGCATCCTGAAAATTCTGGCATTCTTTATCACCAATACTCTGACTATACTCAGTGGTATCTTGAAATTTCTTCCCCACTAATTTTTCTCTCTTCTCCAACACCCTGGAGATCTTTTAAAATTGGATGTCCTCTTACTACTAGAAACAAACTCACATAAGACAACATTTTTGCTCATCCCACCTAAGAAGTTGAACCTTCCTTTGCTATCTTTAATTGCCTTGATCCAAATTCTTGACTTCCATCCCTCTAGTGTGGATAATGCTAAATTGCTGAACGTTTTCTTGATAGCAGAGTTAATCTTCAATCCCAAATGAATGCCCTGGCATTGTGCTCCATTAGCAACTCAGACTATGCTGGGACATTAGACAGTACATCCCTGAGCAGGGCCTGAAGCATGTAGTTCAAGCTCTATTTCGCTCAAAGCTTGGCTTTTGCAACTCACTACATACTGGTGTATCCAGAGATCTCCTCACCTCTCTCAGTGCTGTGCTGAATTCTGCAGCTCAATTTGTCTTTGGCTGCAATAAGTTTAACCACATTTCTTCATGCTTTTACTGCTACAGTGGCGCCTCATTGAAGCACAAATGCAGTTCAAGACAGTCTGCCTCACCCACAAAGCCCTATATACCAGGGACATCCAGCTATCTAGCAGAAAACATGAAACTCTCCTCACCAGATCACACTTTCCTTGCTTCTTGAGGTGCTGGCTTTCAAGGAAGAGAGAACTGAGGACCTGATTCACAAAGGGCCTCGGCACTCGTCTTGGAGGTCACATAGTTGTGGGGGAGACTCCATTCTTGGGGCGGAATCTCTGCAAGGAGAATTCTCAGTGCAGAGATTCCACCCCAAGTGTGGAGACTCGTTCACGACTGTGGGGCCTCCACCACGTGTACGGAGGCCCTTTGTGGATCAAGCTCCAATTCTCTTTCTCTGGAAGCATAAGGAGACTTTTGAATTCTATTCCTCCAGCCTATCATCATACAAAAAGTCACGTTTGTTTGAAAGAAACTTCAATGCCACAGCCTAATTATTGTATTGACATCTCCCTTGATGCTTCTTTCTCATCTTCTTACTGTATAATGGATCCATAGCTTTCTCTGCTTTACTGTTATTTATGATAGGTTCTCATTGTGAAGCTCTGTTATGCTTTTAGTCCATGGCCTTGTAGTTTGAATCTACACAAATCAAAATATGGAAAATAAATAAATCAGTGATGACCACTATTTTGTAAGGGATACAATTATGCCAGGGTGTATAAGCTAAACATAGGGATGCTAAAAAATGTCAAGAGTGGACCTCATTATGCTGTGTTTATTCACCTTTGAGTCAGCAGTGACACAATTAAGACAAATATGCCGACAATAGATCAAAAATTGCCACCATTATTCCAAAGATGTCCACAATTAGCCAGAGATGGCCCAAATATGTCGAAATTACTATTATCAAAAGCCCAATTTTCCTTGGCTGTGTACCATAATACCAAGTATTCTCAAATGTCTCAAGGATGGACATCTTTATGCCATTCGTGATCACCCTTATTCCAGGGCTGGCCACAATTAGGCCAAAAGATGCCAGTGATAGTCAGCACTATGGCGGGGGCAAATGTTTTCGATGAATACCCAAAGTACATTAAGAAGGGTCATCTTGTGCTAGCACCACCATTTTGCAAAGGGTGGCTATCTTGTTGCAAGGATGGCCACCATCAGATGACCCCTGTGTAACAGAGGACCTCCAGATGCCATGGGTGGTACCACCTTCTAGGCACTGACACCAGGAATTGACAGTAAGTGATAGACACACACTTTTTGTCTGAAGAGAATAAAAAATACTTTAAACAAAGCAGTGATTTGGTTTGTTGAGTGGAGCATAAATCATACTTCTTGAGTGCAAACACATGTCCTATCTCCAGTCTTTCTTATTCGCATCAAACTTTAACTCATCTGACACAGTTTGGGGGATTTGTTCATTATGCAACTATCAACGTATATCCTTATTTAGATATAAGGGCAATGTAAGGACAAGATATGTGTTTTGTTGAATTATGCTCACGAGGGCTCTGTATTCGAACATTCGTGAGCAGAACTCCAAACAACGGTCAGTTGTGGCAGTTGGTCACAGCAGGACTAGGAGGACAATGTGACATTTGTTGTCTCACGCATTTATACCCTTTACTAGTATATTTATAATTAACCTCATTCTGAAGATTCACCTGCTTGCAGTGCAGGGGCAGCTCCTCTGCTAAGACGGAGGAGCGTCGCCCCACTATTTTCAGCAGTGCAAAACAAGGAAAAATAAAATGATAATAACACGGATGTTATTATCATTTTATTTTTCTCTGCTGAGGCAGTTATGCGGGGCGGGGCTAGGCTGCTCATCGAGCAAGGGGAGGAGTGGTTGGGGCACTTTCTAAGTGTGCATGACGGTTTGGCCGGGCGTCTTGGGCCGGCCAATCAGGCATGTGCACTTTGCATCTTTATCAAATAAACAACAGAAGAGTGCAGCCAAAAGAAAAGAAAAGAAGAGCCGGCAAAACAAGTCACTCTTGTTTGTAAAAAGAACCCTCACTCACCAACCTAGTTGGTGACATGCTTCATCATTGGGTTCCCACCAGAGAGGCTGAGTGCCTCCCTGGTGTGCTACAATGCCTGACTACAGCGGAGCAGGTTTTTTTGGTGATGCAAGTGTGAAAAGGTGAGTGGAAGTGATTTGAAAAAAGTGCTTTGTTCGTCCGTAAACCAGCTTTATTCGTGGAGAACTATGCGCCACTTAAAAACAGTGCGTTGGATGTTTCAAAAACTGGTTAGATTGACCATATACATCCGTGGTGTTTAAAAAAGAGGTGTGGTCAACATGTTTCTGCCTCCATTCGCTTTTTGTGAGGCTTTCGTCAGGACCATAACACCACGGCGGTATGCGCACGCTAAAGCGCACCCTAACCTGTGGTGTTGAGAAACCGGTATGACTTACGGTTTGAGTAGAGCCTTCAGCATTAGTGAAAGCTGTATGAATTTAAGGTATTAGGTAACCATACACCATAGGTCCTGGTGGGGGGCGGTGGCTTGTAGTCACACGTACACCAAAGCCCAGCGCCCGTATGGAACCTGCATACTCCCTTCCTGAGGACCCCGTGGATGTTCTCCACCTGGCTGTATTACAGCGTGGGTGGAGAACAGGCATAGGCTCATAGCACCTGTCTGAGCCCGAACCACAGCGTTCAGACCAATCACGATGCTGCTGTCATGGTGACAGCAGCGTCATGATTGGCTTAATGGAGCCTGGGTGCTTTTTTTTCTACAATGGTGATGTTGGACCGGGTCAAGGTCACACTTTCAGGCCAACCACGATGGAGAACAGGTTGAATACAGTCACCAGGTTTAGCCCGCTGAAGTTTCCCTTCTAGATTTTGTGGCAAGAGTCCCATTTGCATTGAAGAGGGCCGCGAGGAACAGGGAGAACATTGTGAGAGGCTGACAGCAAAGTGCGAAGAACCGGTCCGTGGCGGCATTGCTGGAGCATTGCATAGGCGGTCCCTGGGAGTGCCCGATAATGCAGTGCAGAGTCAGGCTGACGGAGCTTTGCATTGATTTGCGGTGCGAGCAGCGAGGTCTCAGTGCGAACTGGCTTGTTCCCGTCACAAGGAGACCACAAGCTTGATTTCAACTCCCTTGAGCCATGTCAAGGGTCCAGGCCCTCAGATGCATCACTTTGGTTTGAGGAACTCACTGCAGCTGGGTCCAGGGGATGTGCACGGTGTTGGAGAGCCTTTTATGTCCCTGAGGCTCAGATCAGGAGGCCAGCAGACTAGCCATTTGAGTCACTCTAGGGTCCTCGGTTCAAGATGATGTTGCAGGTCCAGTACTTCTTCCCCAGGCAAGAGGGCAGCAGTCAGCAGGTAAGCACAGCAGGGCAGCAGTACCTTCAGAGCAGCAGAGTGGCAGTCCTTTCAGCATCATATATGTCCTTCTTCCTAGCAGAGGATCCACAGGTCCAGAAGTGTACTGAAGAGTTGGTGTCTGAGGTCCTGTATGTATACACAGTTGTGTCTTTGGAGTGGGGAGAAGCTTCTAGATGTATGCTTTGAAGTGCACAGATGCTTTGCCTTTCTGGCTCCAGATTAACTACAGGGGGTATGCAGCCCTTTGTGTGAAGACAGGACACAGCCTAGTGTACGTGGGGCTGGGCCAGCTCCTTCCTCTGATCCTGCAAGTGATGGCCCATCCAGTCACACCTAAGCTCCCCATTGTGTGTAGCTTTGTCGGTAGAACACACAAAGCCCAGCTTTCAGCTACACCCAGTCATGTGACCCAGAGACAGGCTGCAGGCACCAAATGTCAAGAAAATGCCAATGTTCAAAAAGTGGCTTTTTCAAAATTGTAAGTCAAAATCCGACTTCACAATAAGTTAGGATTTTAAATTCCTATTCCAGGGACACTAAGCATGAACTGGTTACCTGTTCCCATTTGGAATTTACACTTATAAAATGTAATAAGGTAACTCCCATATTATACTATGGGAGAGGTAGGCCTTGCAGTACTGAAAAATGGATTTAAGACTTTTTCACTACCAGGACATGTAAAACTTAAAAGTACATGCCCAACTTTTTTAATACACTGCACCCTGCCCTTGGGGCTGTCCAGGGCCTACCTTAGGGGTGACTTATATGTATTAAAAAGATAGGTTTTGGACTGGAAAAAGATTTACTTTGCCAAATTGGAATGTCAGTTTTAATACTGCACACACAGGCTGCATTCGCAGGCCTGAGACATAGTTTAAAGGGCTACTTAAGTGGGTGGCACAATCAGTGCTGCAGTCCCACTAGTAGCATTTAATGTATAGGCCCTGGCACATGTAGTGCCACTTCACTAGAGACTTATGAGTAAATTAAATATGCCAATTGGGTCTAAGCCAATGTTATCATGTTTTAAGGTGAGAGCACAAGCACTTTAGCACTGGTTAGCAGTGGAAAAGTGTGCAGAGTCCTAAGGCCCACAAATACGGTCAGAAAAAGTGGAGGCAAAGGCAAAATGTTTGGGGATGACCCTGCAGGAAGGGCCAAGTCCAACAATCGCTATTTGATCTACCTCATGAATATTAAGGAGGTAGGACGCAAATTGTGATCCACTTCAATTTGCTGCCATCACAGAGATGGTGGCCTGCTGGAGTTAGCAGACCACTATGAGAGTGACTGTTTTAAATAAAGCATTTTTTTTTTTTAAATGCAGCCCTTTATTCTTAAAAGAAAATAGGAGGCTTTTACAAAAAAAGAGAAAAGTTTCAAAAACAATTTTTTAGGAGTGGGCAGTGGTCCCATGGACCACTGCCTACTTCTTTTTTTAGACCATTCTCAAAGGTGAAGGGTCCCCTGAGAAACCCATCCCATTTGCGAACCGGATAGTATGTCCTTTGAGGTGTTGGTAAAATATTAATGTTTTACAACTGCATTATGGTTGCAAAACATTAATACATTCCATAAGAAATCGCTACTTGGAAGGAACATCCTAAACACGCTCCTTCCAAATAGGAATTCTTTATGATTTCGTAAACCCATTTAGTGATTCTGTAACATGTTACTGAATCCCTAAATGGGTTTAGCACATTTGAACACCACATTTTCTTGTCGCAAACCATGGCTTTACCGAATTGCATAGTTTAAGACAAGAAAATGTGTTAGTACATCATGCCACTTAGTCCTCGATTACGAGTGACTTGGCCATTAAGCGATTTTTATCACTACTGATAAAGACCTGGGAATGCTTATTTGTTGGATGTGATAAAAGTGCAATTGCTGTTTTCCCACAAAAATGGGGCGTAACATGAGCCTCATGTCAAACATACATGTCAGATGCAAACTTTAAACTATGATGAATCTTGCCATCTGGCTCTTTAGAAAACGAATGAATGTGGATTAGCTTCGGGCATTTCCTTTTAGAGAAAGTTCAAATGAAAAAGAAATAAAAATATTTCAAAATGGGTAAACAAAGAAAACAAATAGCCGTGGTTTGTTGATATATGGGGTTGCAGTCAGCTTTCCCTACTCAATGTGTCCTCACTAGTTTTACAATTTAATTTTCACATTTAATACATTTCTGCAGGTCTCTGATCCACAAAGTAAATTGCTTTGTTTTAAATCATAAATGTTGTTTCAGCAAAATGAAAGAGGTGAAAACACATGCCCTTCGATCTGTTGATAACATCAGAGGAAGTGACGTCACAGAATAGTTGGTCCAATTACATCATTAGAAACAACATCACATAACCTCTGACTTGCTGTCAGTGTGCGGTGTTGCTGTATTTCAGACTGGTGCATTTTAATACAATTCTGGTCCATTGTGAAGTCGATATGGTTCAACGACTCGTGCGCATCACATGTTCGCTTTCTAGTTACCCGTAGTTGGGGGTACAACTCTCACTTTACCAACTCTCAATAAGTCTTCACACTTTCCAGTGCTTTTTAATAAAAAGTTAAGATTCAATAATAGAGGTGCCCTCAATACAGCTGAGAGCTGTGCATAGTGTCCAGTTGTGGAAATGTATCACGTGACGCCCCGAGCACTTCACATATTGTCCAGACGCAGAATGCTATACCCGAAGCGCACAATCATCAACGATAAACACTTTATTTTCGACCTGAGACATTGTATTGAGTGTTAATAAAGAAAACCCTGGGAAACATATTGGGTTTTCAAACTAGCCCAGCATGTCAAAGTGCAATGTGCCTGAATATCGAATGACGTAATTCAGAAAGCATGAAATGTTGCTCCCTAAGCACAACATGTTATCTCTCAAGTTAACTGTGGCAATCATAGTTAAAGATGTAATGAAGAATCAAGAAGCAGGGGATTGCCAGATATAAGTAGCTTTATTCAGGAGAGAAGATTCCCTCCAGCTTACAGCAAACCGGTTCCCTTGCAACTGCCTACTCTTTCAAAACCACCTCACATTCTTTCACCTGAACACTCCACTCCAGATGACATAATGGAGTTCCGTGGTCAGGCTGACATAAGGTTGCCAGGATACCCCAAACTAAGCAAGCCTGCTTAGTTACTACACACCTCCTTCCCTTATCAAACAACACTAAATACACAAGTATAAAAGAAACACATACCTAGGTACTAGAGGGCAAGAACTTGATAACTAAAAACAGTCTTGAAGTCAAAGGAACAGGCTTACATTGTAAAACTATGGATACAAGGGCAATAAGAAAGCAAAAAATAATAATATTAAAGTTGCTAACGTATCGTGACACAGAGCATGCCAGAGCCTTTTCTTACCTGTAAGAGGGACATTTGGAGAAAAAAAAATATATATATATATATATATCTCCAAGAAAATCCCAATGTCACGACAGACACTCCGGCGTAACACACAGGCACAGACTCCGAAAGCTGGTGTGAAAAGAGTGAAAGTTTATTCACACATCAGGAAATGGTCCAACATGACGCGTTTCGGCTGCCAAACATGCAGCCTTGATCACATAGCGCTCATTGAGGACATGTGCAGAATATATACAGGTGAGGGTGATTGGCTACAGAAGTCTGCTTACTATGTCCATTGTAGTGAGTAGGCATTTTACTACATCTAACGCCAACAGTCATGCGTGTGGTTTTACTACAAGAGGGAAAGCATGTGTCAGATGACATAGCAGGGCATATAGACAACAGGGAAAGCAGCCTGTGCAGAGAAAATAAAATAAAAAATGACAACAACTTATGGCGGCTAGTGTAGTCCGAACGAAATACATGTTTAGAAACGAAACACCTCAACTTTAAGCCTCTCGCGCTAATAAAACAGAGAGACAGTGCAATCTGGCAAGCGCTGGTGGAAAAGGTACGATGAAGGCAAAAACTTTTCATTTAAAGGCTCATGTATGTCATGTATGAATTCCACTGACAATTTAAGTGCTCGTAAATCTGAGCTACAGGGGCCCGAGAATGAACCCACCAGTGAGTCAGGAAGTGCAGGACTACGCCACGAATTAAAAAGATAAGCAAAGGTGCCCAGAAGCTACGTGCGCCAAAGATGTGTAATTGTCAAAGGAATGCTGTTTGCTTAGAGAGCCCCTGTTGTAGAGAGCTAAAATGTACCGAACTGAATGCCTGGTATCCCTATGTCAACTAAAAATGTGACAAAGCAAGCGTACTACTGTAAATGAGCCTTGAAGTGGGAACGCACATGGTGAGAGGGATTAAGGGGAAGTGCTTAAGGTTGAATGGAGGAGGCGTGCGTGAACGAGTGCCCAGAGTATTGAGTGATGGTATTGTAACCAAAATTAAAAATCTCCTCCCATTCAAGAGACTAGTGGTATAAAAATGAGTGTGTGATGCCATGTTGTAAAAATAGGTAACATGTGCATCCAAGTCAAACGAAACCATACCAACTATACAGTGTTCATCTAGTCAAAATGACTATTAAATGTGGTGACTAAGGCGCGCGTGTAATTCATATAATACTTGTGTACAGGGCAAGTAAACAGTGACAAACATCAAAATAATAACTCCTTCAATACAGGGCGTCTGCTTATGTCTGAAAAATTATGCACACAATCATGCAGCGTATGTAGAAAAAGCTGTGGGAGTTAAAGTAAAACGCATCATATCGTACAATCAAAACCACAGGAAAACACATAAAAGGACATTAAAAACATAAACAACTGTAAATATTCACAGAAAGTGATAGAGGTCCTCACTAGTGTTAAGGCCTGCAGGTTGTTTAGTGTTAAATTGCAAGATGTATTTACTTTCAGTTTGTCGTAGCAGTTTTTCCCTATTCCCACCCCTTCTGAGTGTAGGGATGCAGTCAATCACTGAATACCTCAGGTGTTCTAGGTTGTTTTGATGTGTTTCCTTAAAGTGTCTCGCCACCGGGTATGTGGGGTCACTATTCACAATGGCTCTGAGGTGTTGTAGGATGCGCATGTGTACAGCTAACTTGGTACTCCCAATGTAGCGAAGCCCACAGTCACATTCCAGAATGTAAATGGCGTATTCTGTTCTGCATGTCAGGTGTTTATTGATGATGAGTGGTGTTTGTCTGAAGGTGGAATCAAGTTGTGTAATGTTTTTTCCAAATTTGCAGGCCCTACAGCTATTACATTTAAAAAAAACCTTCCTGTCAGAGAGCCAGTTGGCTGTGTTCTTGATTTCAGGACTATTTTTGACGAGAGCGTCACGCATGGATCTAGCCCGTTTATAAGTGATATCTGGAAAAGGAGCAACCAAAGGGCCCAAAGTTGGGTCGGATCTAATGATGCCCCAGTTTTTGTTAATAACTGATCTTATAGCTCTCTCTTCAGTGTTATGGGTGATAATGAGTCTCATGCTGACCGTCTGAGTAATCTCCTTGGCTGGGATGCCGCTATTATCTGGTTCAGAGGTGCCAACTGTGGACCCACGCCCTTCAGTGGAAAAAATGATTTGTCTTTCTGCACTTGAGTTCCCAATCCCCGTGAGGAGAGCCTCTCGGGGTTGGGCATTAGCTCTCTTCATCGCTTTGTGGATGTTTGCTAGGGAGTAGCCTCGTGTTCTGAATCTCTTAGCTGCCTCCTGTTGACATATCAGCAGATCAGTGGGTGAGCTACAAATCCTCCTAATCCTGAGCATTTCTCCATAAGGGATGCTGGCTATTAAGTGCCTGGGATGGAAACTCGAGGCATGTAGGACTGAGTTGCCCGCCGTGGGCTTTCTGTGTAGCTTGGAATGCAACGAGTCATTAGCTATGTATATCGTGACATCTAGAAATTCGATGGACGTGTGACTCATATTAGCATTGAATTCTGGATTCAAGTTGTTACTGTTGATCTGCGTGATAAACGTGTTAGCACTCTCAATACTGCCTTTCCAGATTAAAAACACATCATCGATGTACCTTAACCAAGTAATAATGTTGTCTTGCCAAGCTGTGATGTGTTCTCCCCTGAGGACCTGTTCCTCCCACCATCCTACATGGAGACATGCATAGCTGGGTGATAAACAGGCCCCCATGGCTACTCCCCTTAGTTGTTGGTACACCGTTTTGTTAAACAGGAAGTAGTTATGTGTGAGGCACCAATGAATGAGCTTGAGGAGCATCGCATTGTGATTATGGCAATGTATAGGTTTCTTGTCTAGGAAGTGTTTACAGGCATCCAACCCATCAGTGTGGTGAATGCTAGTATACAAAGAAGTGATATCAAGTGAAATTAAAACATAGTCATTATTCCAAGGGATATCTTTGATCTTACAAAGAAAGTCACTAGTATCTCTGATGTAGGAAGGCTGGCTGGAAACAAGATCTTGAAGAAAGAAGTCCACATATTTTGATATGTTTTCGCACATACTCTTGCGTGCAGATATGATGGGTCGCCCAGGAATCAGGAAGGAGTTTTTGTGCACCTTAGGAAGGAAATAGAGGAAGGGTAAGACAGGTGATTCTGTGCTCAGAAAGGCAGTTTCTTCCTTACTCAATAGTCCTTGCGTTCTGTAGTCATTAAGAAGCTTCCTTAATTCTTTGTTGGTGACTGCTACTTCTTTGTGATTTGAGATTAGATAGCAGTCTCTGTCCAATAGATGTCTATTAGCTTCCTCACGATACATCTGTCTTGGCCAGAGCACAATATTTCCCCCTTTATCTGACTTATTTATAATTACTTCATTTTCATTTTGAAGTTTAGTTATGAGTCTGTGATATTTAAGGTTTTGTTTATAGAGTCTGGCTGATTTCCTTGATGTTTTGAGTTGCAGAGCTTTAAGATCATCAATAATCACATCATGGTATACATCAATGGCGTCTTTAGGCATCATAGGCCTAAATACCGAATGTGGCTTAAAAGGACTTGGTATTCTAGTGTTGATTGTTATACCTTCATTATGGCAGAGTTGTTGTGTGCTTACAGGGGCGTCAGGAGTTTCTAGTTCAGACAAAGTGCGGATTACTGAAATGTCTGCGACTGAGAGGGAAACATTCATAGGTGTCATGCCTGATGTTGCCACTTGATCAGCCAGGTTACTTTGTTTCAATTTAAAGAATTTCAACAGCTTTAATTTTCTGATAAACTTAAATACATCAATGCGAGTGCTACTGTAGTCGAAACTGCTCTCGGGGCAGAATGTCAGCCCCAGCGACAGAAGTTGTTTTTCCGCCTCAGTCAGAGTAATGGTGCTCAGGTTGACGATGGTTTTGGTGTTGGCGCCTATTGCGCCTCCAGTTTCCTCGCCTCCTGTTGTTTGATTTCGGTCTTTCTGCTTTTTCTTCTTTCGCGCCGCCTGCGGTTCCTTCGGCGCCTTGTTTCTTTGGTAGTCTCGGCCGCAGGGTTTGTCTCCGGTCGAAGACTAAAAAATTAATCTCATCTCCCAGACCGATGTCAGATGCACAAGCCTCATTTCTTCCACGCCATCTCCCTCCATCTTCTGAGTCGGTGCTTAATTCCGCTGCTGAGCTTAAGTCCGACATGGAGGTTGCATCTGCTCCCTCTACATTAGTTGTTGGTTGATCTTGTGCTTGCTGAATAGGTTTATTCAGTCTCTGTTTCCTTATGGTGTCATATTTACGGGCGAAAGTGAAGATTTGGCCACATTCGTAGTCTTGTTTGTCCTCGCGAATTTGAAATTTTTTCGCGCTTTGATCGAGTCCTCATGTTTTTTGAGGCGTGCGTTGATTTCTTCTTTGCCCTTGGAAATCTCATCTTTTGCTCCATTAGGTCAAGCACTTGGTTGATCAATTCTATTTCTTTTTGTGTTTTCACTCGGTCGATTTCTGCATATTTGATCAGAATTATTACTAATCGCATGGATGCATCTAGGTTGCTGATCGCCCATTCTTTCAGCATGTCTGGGTTAGGGTTCTCGAAACTTGGCACCAGCATGATTCTTAAGCCGCGCGGGACGCGCCCTGCATCTTGATACTTTTGTAGTGACTTAGCCTCCCACCATTTGGTAATTTCTGTTCGCATTAATTTTTCTAATGTTTTGAGTTTTGTTTTGAGGTTGTTGTTACTTGTGCCAACATTTATTTCTGCACGCCTTGTCTGATTAGATACTGTTGGTAGGTTCTCAAAAAGCGCTTCAGCAGCTGCTTCCCTCTCTCGCAGCGCTTGGTCGGGCATGATGTGGAAATAAAATACTGAATGTAATTCCTGCCAAGTGAATATAAGCGTGAATGCTGACACACTTTAAACAAGAACTTGGTGCTCCTCTTCTTGTACCTGATATACGCCCTGAGCGCTGCCGGTACTCACCACCTGTTAACGGGATACTGGATGGGTCCTCCGACTCACTCTGCACCTCCGTCACGGTTGGGTCGCAGCAAGCGCTTCTCTGGCTTTCAGGGGGCCGTGATTTGGCAAGTTTCTCCTCCCGGAGCTCACATGGAAATGCGGCCGTTTGTAAATCACCTTGGCCCAAAGTTGAAACGAAGAGGGGGTCTGTGAAGCAGAGACAGCCGTACTCTGCGAATATATCTCCAAGAAAATCCCAATGTCACGACACACACTCCGGCGTAACACACGGGCACAGACTCCGAAAGCTGGTGTGAAAAGAGTGAAAGTTTATTCACACATCAGGAAATGGTCCAACATGACGCGTTTCGGCTGCCAAACATGCAGCATTGATCACATAGCGCTCTGTGAGGACATGTGCAGAATATATACAGGTGAGGGTGATTGGCTACAGAAGTCTGCTTACTATGTCCATTGTAGTGAGTCGGCATTTTACTACATCTAACGCCAACCGTCATGCGTGTGGTTTTACTACAAGAGGGAAAGCATGTGTCAGATGACATAGCAGGGCATATAGACAACAGGGAAAACAGACTGTGCAGAGAAAATAAAATAAAAAATGACAACAACTTATGGCGGCTAGTGTAGTCCGAACGAAATACATGTTTAGAAACGAAACACCTCAACTTTAAGCCTCTCGCGCTAATAAAACAGAGAGACAGTGCAATCTGGCAAGCGCTGGTGGAAAAGGTACGATGAAGGCAAAAACTTTTCATTTAAAGGCTCACGTATGTCATGTATGAATTCCACTGACAATTTAAGTGCTCGTAAATCTGAGCTACAGGGGCCCGAGAATGACCCCACCAGTGAGTCAGGAAGTGCAGGACTACGCCACGAATTAAAAAGATAAGCAAAGGTGCCCAGAAGCTACGTGCGCCAAAGATGTGTAATTGTCAAAAGAATGCTGTTTGCTTAGAGAGCCCCTGTTGTAGAGAGCTAAAATGTACCGAACTGAATGCCTGGTATCCCTATGTCAACTAAAAATGTGACAAAGCAAGCGTACTACTGCAAATGAACCTTGAAGTGGGAACGCACATGGTGAGAGGGATTAAGGGGAAGTGCTTAAGGGTGAATGGAGGAGACGTGCGTGAACGAGTGCCCAGAGTATTGAGTGATGGTATTGAAACCAAAATTAAAAATCTCCTCCCATTCAAGAGACTAGTGGTATAAAAATGAGTGTGTGATGCCATGTTGTAAAAATAGGTAACATGTGCATCCAAGTCAAACGAAACCATACCAACTATACAGTGTTCATCTAGTCAAAATGACTATTAAATGTGGTGACTAAGGCGCGCGTGTAATTCATATAATACTTGTGTACAGGGCAAGTAAACAGTGACAAACATCAAAATAATAACTGCTTCAATACAGGGCGTCTGCTTATGCCTGAAAAATTATGCACACAATCATGCAGCGTATGTAGAAAAAGCTGTGGGAGTTAAAGTAAAACGCATCACAGTGGTGGTCGCCAATGTGTGTAGTTATACAGCTATAGTTAGGCCAGCATTTCTAAGACATTTTATATTTTGCTAGTAACTTTGGTGTCATTTGCCAAAGCTGCACACATATTTCCCAAAATATTTCATCCACGTGGAGAGGTGTGGTGCAGTGGCCAGGGCAGCTGTCTTCGGAGCACAGGGCTCACGGTTCGATCCCCGGCTCCGGTGGCAGCTCAGCTCAGCACCATTTGACTCTGGGCAATAGCTCACTTAATTTCCACGACGGCCCCCAGTGCCTTGAGACCCGTAAGGGTGACTAGTTCGCGCTTTACAAATACGGATTTATTATTTATTTATTTATCCACTTTAGCTCCCTCATGTAAATTTTTACACTGATCAGTCAAGCGGGGGCCAAGAAAAAAGTGAGGGTCACAAAAGCGAGATTTCCCAGGTTAATTTCCATATGAAACTTTGCTCAATGATACAGAAAAAAAACAGCTGAACAGAATTGATCCAAATTTGGCAAAAAGTTAGAACTTTCCTCAGAAATCATGCTTTTTGTGATTTGGTGTAAATTTGTTCAGCTGTTTTCAAGGAGTTATTGTATAAAGTGGGCATGACCCTTGGAAAAAGTTAGGTATCTCTGGACAGTTGGTCCAATTGTACCCCTGTTGTAAGGCACTGCAGGACTAAAATGTAAAACAAAAAATCCAACCTGATTGGTCGCAGGAGCTTTTCCTACTGTTGGCCATTTCAGTATTGAGTGCCTGGTCTCGGCTCGTAGTACCAAAATAATCTGATTGGTTGGCCTCAACATTGAACAATATGTTGTGGCCACTATTAAAGGACTCAGACTGAATTTCAAGAAAAAAGGGCTCAGAAGATGGGAGGATGAGCACACTCTGAACCTCAGACCCATGTGGGGGGAGTACGCTTTTGTCAGTGGTACCGAGTGCTACGTTGGGACTCAGCTCTGCCCGTATGTCATACCATGGAATTTCTGCAGCACTCGGTACCTTGGGAGTACCGCTATATTGAACATAATAATAATAAAACATTTCATTTGTAGTTAAGGTTCGGCAGCGGAACTTGGTGCAGGGTTTGGCAACAGTCTAGGTCTTGCTCCCAAACTCTTAAAATACTGAAAAACCACAGAATTTGCCAATTATTATTTAGTGTACTAACTATAACTTGGGCCACTGCCATGAAATGCTTATTTCTCTACATTACACATGACATGTTAAATAAAATCATTGATGACATCTCAAATGATATCATTGATGACATCATTCAGTCACTGTTACAGCATCCTACAGCATTTGTGCACTTTCAGGTAATTCAAAACGCTACACCCTTGCCTCATTTTCTATCACGAATGTCATCAATGACATCATATATCATAAATGTTGTACTCAGAGATGTCATCAGTGACATGTCATGAGTGATGGAATATGTAAGGACCTAAGCAGTTTGTGATGGGGCGCAATTATAGTTAGTTAACTAAACTATCAGTTAAGAACCTCAGTGGTTTTCCTCATTTAAACGTTTCTTCTTATCTCATTTGAACGCCTAACAACAACCCACTTTAATCTCTTCTTTTTTCAGTGAATATATGTAATATATTTAAAGTTTTAATAATAATTCTTCCTTGTCACTGGGGCACAATGCTAACATTGCTGTTTAATCGCCAAAAGCTGAAGTAACTATATCTTGCTTAGAAAAAAAAAATGCACAGAGAACAGATTTTTGTAGGGAATAATAATCTAACATGATACCCCTGCAGTTCCCAATGGCTTAATTGTGCAGCATTACACTTTAATAGCAAATAACTTCAACAGTCGGTCTCAATAGCTCAAACACAGCCATTCACGTAAACTAAAGCTATGACTACAAAATGTGGTGGCTCAAAAGATATTTTAGAAGAAACCTTTCAAATGAAACTTTTACTTGATGGGACATTTCTGAAACATATAAAGGCAGTTTCAAAGATAAGAGGTTTGCTCATTTTGGAAAAGAATTAAGGCAAAATGTTCCCTGAAACTAAACAATAACATTGATATTATCTGCAAAGTAACAGTCTGTGCAACTGCACACTCAGGAGTTGCAATGTATTAAATGTACTTTGCGAGTCAAAATAAGCCTCTCCAGCTCACAAAGTGCCATATGCGATCCATTCTTAACTGCAGAGAGGGCGCATTCAATGGACATTCATTTCTGATTTGAGATTTGGAATTCCATGCAACAGTTGTTTGCAGCCACAATTGTGGCCCCAACCATTGAACAAATACCAGCACCCAAATTGAAGTGGCTATCTGATCCGCAATGGGGAAACTGTTCACACGGGATACTTTGGCAGTTATAGAAATTAATGCTTAAAGCCATGAGGATATATTGGCTATGGATCACACTGTAATTTCGTCCTGTGTATTTACTCTTACCGTTGGAGTAAATTTATGATTTTTGGGGGATTCACAGTGGATGCCAGGAGTACTCCTGGAAATCTTCAACAGCTGCAGTTTACTACCAAAAACTCCGGATTTTTATTGTGATTTCCCAAGTGTACGTATATCAACAATGTTTTAGTGTGTTAACACTTTAAAAAGTGTCATTTGTAATTTTCTTTCTACAGGGAAATGATTTTTTCCAATGGTTAACCAACTTCTCCTTATCACTGTACAATTCTGGAATGTTCCATCCTCATTCAAACCATGGATACATACTTATTCATGCCCTGTTAATACCCATTAATTTGCATGTTTGTGGGTGTTCATTGACTGTACAGCACATCCCCACCTGGAACACCCTCTTCCCTGACCTATGAGCACATTTGGTTGAGTAATACTACATGCAAGTAAATTGATTTGTGGCTAAAGTCAAGATTTATGAATATAATATATGTATTTATGTTAGAAAATAAGTCATTTGCTCACTAATTTGTACAATGGCTTTGGTATTTTGTTCAAAGTGTAAATAGCCATCCTTAGACGACATCTTTCAAGAAAAAACTACTAAATTGAGGATGAGGAATAAAGCAGGACGGAATGCAGGTGGATAAGCCTGAGCAGCCAATGTTATTGTGAATAATGTCTTGTTATGATGACGCCCCAAAAACAATATTGTTGATGAGAAATTGGCGTTTAAGTGGGGCAGTAAAACATTTACGCAAGGGAGGCAGTAAAATGTGTAATGAATGTGTGTTCCGTGGGGAGGGTTTAAGTTAGACTTTTGAAAATGGGGCACAACGACAAAGGACCAATTCATTTGTGAATTTAAAAGATGTATGGACAACAATGAGATATGCTTGGAATTCATAAAACTGAGAAGTAAATGCAGTGGCATAGTGCAAAATGATGGGGACCCCAGTGCAGAATGTGAAAAGGGGCCCCTTATTTTTCCATATCTCACAAATATTGATTAGTTTAAATGGCCCCTCCCGAAAGGGTTGAGGGGCCCCTGAAGGGATGGAGAGCCTATGTGCTCCACAGTGGCTTCGGAGGCAGTGGGTGATTATACCAACAATTCTGTACCTGTGTATTACTCATAAAATGGTACGATACTGTGATTTTTAATCCATCTTTAATGTAAAATTGAATAAAAGCATTGATTTAGAGATACATCTTCAAAGAACTAGGCATAAGTTCACTTAAGGCCATAGAAATTCAGAAACATGTGGTAACTATTCAATTGTTTAGAATCATCTCAGGAATGAGTTTATTGATGTTGTATCTGAACATATTTCCAGCCTCATTGTTGCTCTTGTCTTTCATCCAAATAGCATAAATCCACCATGTCCCATCATTTTACATGAGTTTTGTAACCTTATAAGTAATTCCGGTTTCACCCTCCAGGGTCAGCTTCGGTTCTCATAATCGCCAATTCAGGCTCAGCATGTAGAGATGTCAACATTGCTGAGGCAAATATTCAGATTGATCCAGTTCATGTGTTCAGTTCAGTTGTTAAAATGTATTTCTCTATGGCATCTACCTAAATTTTTGATGATATATCTCTCATGATATATGCGATAGCTGGCAGTGAACCATACGTATACCCATGTCCGTGGAGGTAGATTACAAGATGTGAAGTTCAGGTGATAAAAACTCTCGGAGCCTAAAGCTTTCATTAAAGGTATCATAATAGTGCACCTGGTAAATACTGATGCCAATGGGTGAGGTATTTACAGGGTGTTGTTTTGCTACATCATTCTGAGATACCCCGAAACTGGTCCCAGGATGCTTGTTTCAGGGCCAGGGAGGACTTGGCTTGGCAGTTTGGGCTGGACTGTTCCCATAGGCAGCAGGGTCAAGACTGATTTGCATATGGATTTAACCCAGATCTGTGACTGGGGATGAATGTTTGACAATGTTCAGCATTCCGTCCATCATCTTTTTGTCTTGCTATAGATTTTCTAAAAGGGACATTTTCAGAATGGCAATTTAAAATCCGATTTCACCATAAGTTGGGATTATAAATTGCGGTTCCAGAGACACCAAACTTGAACTGGTCATCTCTTCTCATTTGGAAATTACATTTTATCATGTAATAAAGCAACTCCAATGTTATCCCATGAGAGAGATAAGAGTTTTTCACTACACGGGACTTGTAAGACTTAAAAGTACATGTCCTACTTTTTAAGTACATTGCTCTGTGCCCTCTGGCCTGTCCAGGGCCTACCCTAGGGGTGACTTGTATGTATTAAAAAGGACAGTTTAGACCTGGAAAAAGGTCTTTTTGACAGCTGAACATGGCAGTTTAAAACTGCACACACAGGCTCTGCAATGACGGGACTGATACATGTTTAAAGTGCTACTTAAGTGGGTGGCACAAATAGTGCTGCAGGCCCACTAATAGCATTTAATTTACAGGCCCTGGACACATGTTGTGCCACTTTACCAGAGTCTTACTAGTAAATTAAATATGTCAGTTGTGTCTAAGTCAATTCTACCATGTTCCAATGAAAGAGCACAAGCACTTTAGCACTGGTTAGCAGTGGTAAAGTGCACAGTTCTAAGGCCAGCAAAAATGAGTTCAGTAAAAATAGGAGTAGTGAAGGCAAAAAGTTTGGGTGTGACCCTGCAGAAAGTGTGAGGTCGAACACCCAGAAGCCAAAGTACTAGTGGTGTGTTGAGAAAAGCTTATTGGATAACACTTGGTGGCTCTTCTTCTCCTTCTCCTCCCTTTCTAGATGGAACAACTGACTTATAAATGTCTCCACCAGAATGGTTTGGCTGATGGAGATGCTTTTTAGGGAGGTGGGTCAATGTTCCATTTTTGAGTTGGTGATCTGTATACTTCTGTGGGCTGCCTGGCAGGAAGAAAGGCCCCACTTCACCAGGCTCGGCAGAGGTGATCATTTGGTTAGTTGTTGGATGGGTGGTTGGGCTCCATTGTTCACAGAAAAAACCTCCAGATTACTTCCTACCTTGCCTGATCCCCTGAAAGCCTCCATTTTACATCGTAGACAACTCTAAAATTTGATCATGGCTATCATGGTAGTAAAAATGGTCATCCGTCGCTTCAGCCATCATAAATCCCTACACACCTAAAATGGCAGATCTAATTCATAACAAAACTATTTTTCAACTACTATGCAAAGAGTAGCACTATAAATATAAAGATATGAATTTGCTCATGCACTTGCACAATATCATAGTCATGAAAAAGAGACTCTTGGAGGCAAGCTAACAGTATACCACTTAGTAAACACTTTGCATAAGAACAGGTTCAATACAAAAGGACTCTAATTTCAATATACTGTGTGTTGCAAATGGCAATGTTTAAGGTTTCAAGATAAAAATCAGGCAGAATCTTTATCTTTAAATTTGTGCAGGTGGTAAAGGTCAAATAGTCCTGGGTTTAGAGAAGGGAGTTGTTATACCAGAGAGAAACTGTAGGATGCAACCATCCAGGCACACAGTCAGCTCCTTTGCTATATCACAATGTCCTTCACTGTGGAGTCACTGCCAAACTTGCCCAGGTACATTTATATCAATGCTACCAGAAGTGAAATGTTATTAGCGGGGGGGACCAGTAGAGTCACATCCCATTATCCCGCTTTCATGGAAACGTGATCCCAAATAAATGATGGAACACTCACTTCACGTTGTGCAGGTTTGAAATGTGAGCCTGCACAATTGGTATTATAGAAGGGGATGAACAACCATTTCTTACCGCTTTCGGAATACATAAGCACCTAAGAAGCAAAACACGTAGCACAAGCTCCCACTGAAATCCTTTAGCACTTCCTTAGTCTTGCACCAGGAATTTTCAGTGAGAATTTATATAAAATCTGAGCTAGTGGGGAATATCCTGACACAGGAGAGCAGATTATAGTTTATTAATTTCATTTGAATCCAAGATCAGCAGAGAGCATGAAAAAGCTTATCTGCTAATTTAAGCCATTCAATTTTCATAGGGGACTCAATACTGGCGAAGATAATTATGGCTACTTCTGATATATTTTACCTATTGAACCAAGTATCACAAACAACTCACATGCATGGATCTCATTCAAATTAAATAGGGACACATTGAATCATGCGAGCTGCAGACCAATACCTGTAGCTCCTTTTCTGGTTTGTGGTTGCAGCATATTTGCATTTAAATGAAAAGGCTCCCTCTGTAATAGAAAATCATGCTTTCAAATTTGTAGAAGCCCTAAATCGGCCTGGTTCATTGTCAAGTAATATCTTTTAGCTGGAGCAGTGCATCATGCATCTTGTTGCTTGATCAGTCTGCTCCCTTTGGTACTGCCAACCATGCTTTTCTGCAGGAGAGGCTCAGGTTTGTTATTGGTGCACTCAGAAAAATCAATATGCTGTTCATTTTCTTTGGAAAAAAAACATATTGAAAGTTTGCATAGAACTAATTTAGACACAAAATACTATAGGGCCCGATTCTGATGCGGGTTGGAAAAGCTTCCGACCGAATCGGTTGGGAAATGGTTTCCGACCCACTTGGATCGGGAAAGTCCGACCGGCGGAGTAGGATGCATCCGGATGCTTCCAGATACGATTTGGTTGAACTCCCATTGACTTCAATGGGAGCATTTGTTCCTAACCGCATCATAATTGGGCCCTCGGTCGGGAAGACACGTTCCCGATCCGATTTGGAAGGAGCAAATGCCGTTAGGAGGCCTTCCTAACCGCATCAGAATCAGGCCCTCGTTTGGGAAGCTTTTCCAACCCGCATCAGAATCGGGCCCTTAGTCTGTGGGATCCTGCGTAAATTTCCATGTTCACCTAGTGTTTTTCTGTTATAATGCAACCCCTACATGAACTTGTACCATCTAGAACATGTGCGTTTCATGACTGTGCTGATGATACTTGACTGTTCCTCTTTCTGTGAGAGAAAAAAGGAAGAATGCTTACTACTTCAAACCCCGATATTGTAATGGAAACCTTGTCTGAATGCCAAATGGCCTTTCCTTAATGGATGTAGAGAAGCTATCATGATGCCCAGCTCAAATATACTGTAGCAAACCTATCATTAGAATACATGTGTATGGTTGGTTATTTGGTCCAACACTGCATACATTTAAGACATTCAATGTAACTAGTCCCTTATTTCTTAATAGAAAAGCAAATTAAAAAAGTATGTCTCTAAATACGTAAGTATTATTAGAAAGATCTATCTAGGCTAGAAAGTCCATTCTAGGTTGAAACCAGTGGTGAAAAAGAGAGATTCAAACAAATACATTCATTGGTTGGACTATAGAAATGTGCTCTATTTGGGACTTAAAGTGCCACACCTTAACAAGCAGCCAAGCGATTCATCACTCATAATGAAGAATTGTAGCAAAAATGTGAAACATTTCACCCAACTTGCAAAATTTGTCCTGGCTATAACAAATAAAGTCTTGTCTGCGAAGATCACTCTGTTACAGAATTGTATCTGAGCTTCAGTCCCCCGACACCAAAACAAGTTACTCAGTCCCCACACTCCATTTGCTTGGAGAGCCTTTTTAGTGCTAAAAAATCTGTCAGTGGCTTT
This sequence comes from Calotriton arnoldi, assembly GCA_963921515.1. Lineage (NCBI taxonomy): Eukaryota > Metazoa > Chordata > Amphibia > Caudata > Salamandridae > Calotriton > Calotriton arnoldi. The sequence goes on along the minus strand of CAWUFW010001542.1, from coordinate 939,044 downwards.
TGACACCATTGACCATAACACGCTATTCTCCGCCTTATTCACTAAAATGGCAGTCAGCATCCTAGTACTGTGATGTTTGCACCTATCCTCCCCGGAAGTTCACAGTTTGTTGAACTATTTTTTACGTCTCCTACTGTGCAGATAAAATGTAGTGTAACTGAGAGCTGTCTTTTCATTCTGACTATTCACTCTTTACATGAAACCAGTTCGTCAATTTCTCCAGAAAAAAGAGATCCTTATACACCGATACACTGACGATATTCAGCTCCATTAAACCCATTTGACTTTACAGCCCTAGAATCCTTCCTTAAAAACTGACAAACTGTATGAGTTCCTTCTCTCTGACACTAAATACAGCAAAATATGAATTCCTCTCTTCATCTACATGGAAGCACGACCACCAGTCTAAAAAAATGGCTACTTCAGCTAAAACTCCTTGGAATCACGCCTAAATTGGTCCCATCTGCCAGATCGTTAGGTTTCACTAGTGGGAACAACACCTCGCTATGGAATGACACATGGTGGCCCACAGAGCTCGGCCCACCCCCCGCTCCAACAGACCATGCCGCAACCCCTGTATTATCCTGGATAGGAAGCTACCCATGAAGAAACAAGTCAACAAAGTCTCATTCTGCCTGCTTCCACACCCTTTACATGCTTCAAAAGATTTTCAAGTGGCTCCCAGTAAACACCAAAAGTACCATCACGCAGGCCCTCATCACCAGCAGACTGGACTACGATAACACGCTCTAATTCGGGATCACTGCACGCCTCCTGAAGAGTCTCCAGACAATCCAGAACTCAGTGGCAAGACTCATACTCGACCTCCCCAAAAGGACTCACATCTCATCTCAAGAAACTACACTGGCTCCCGATTCAGAAGAGATGCCAGTTCAAGATGCTGACCCACACCTACAAGGCCCTGCACAACAAAGGATCAGCCTACATCAACAAATGTCTGACCCTCCACCAGTCGACCAGACATCTTCGATCAGCTTCCCGCCGAGCCAACAGCAGATGGCACTCCTTCTCATACCTGTCAGCCAAGGTCGTGGAACCATCTCCCACTGCACCTCATAACCACACCGTCACTCCAGCAATTCAGAAGAGAAGTAAAGACCTAGATGTTTGAATAATCCAACCTTCACGCAGCAGCAAACAGCTCCAGCGCCTCAAAGACCCTCACAGGTGATTTGCCGCGCTCTATCAATGTTTGATTGATTGATTGACCAAAATCTCACAATAGTACCTCACATTGGCAAACTTATGAAAACTATATACTTCCTTAAATTAATCGTAAAGTCTAAATACAGAAAAGGTTCATCATGTCTTATATTTGAATCACACGTATAACAATAAATGCACAGTTCTTCATAATAATGTTAATACTATATCAAGTTCAAGTCAAATCAGGGAGAGAAAAGGAAGAAAAACATTATTATACATTGTTTATCATGCAGTTTTTCGCGAGTTATCAGATCCTATTTAATTTAATTAAATGGTTTGCATCCTCACAGACGTTGACACCAATCTTAACCCCTTGACCGCGGCGCAAATTCCGCCGCGGTGCTGGAGAAATAATGAGTAGGCGGGGTTCGGACGGCCCCCGGCCGTCCTCTGCACACGCCCACTGTGACGTCGGACGGCCCCCGGCATGCAAGGGGTTAAACTTGGTCCCTTATAGACCTTAAATTTTGCCACACATATATATATCTTTCACCTGATACATTACAGCTGCTGTCTCAAAGGTGTTCCAGAATAGTGTCCACCAATGCTCTGTCTTATATGGGTCACAACTAATACATTGTTTCTCAATACATAAACAAGAAATAGTGATAGCAAAAAGACATAACCCCTTGCTGAGTCTGGGATATTCCCATCAATACACATCATTATTGCCCGTATTACCATTTCAATCTTAGAATGCTCAATAATCCTTAACTTATTTGTTATAGCATCATAGAATCCTCGCAGAGCACTGCAATTGGCAAACATATGAATATTCCCCACATCCTCACACATGGGTCATTTAGAATTGTTTCACAGTTTGTTTTCCTTTAAACAAATTCAAAGTGGTATAGTTTAATCTATTCATTATTTTAAAATGTTGTAATGTCATATTTGTTGCTTGAAAAATAACACAACCATGTTAATCCCTGTAGTGTGGGTGTTGGCTGATGACTGCACTACCTCCCGAGTGTGGCATTCAGCTGATGGCAGATGATGGGAGGGTTTCAGGAGAACCTCCGGTGCAACCACAGGAGGCTTCCCTAACCTACCTCCTTGTAGGGGCCAAGGTATAATTGCTTCCACTTGAGCCACCAACCCCCACCCTAGCCCATCTGTGACACTCGTGCACCGTATGTCTCACTGACTTCACAGATGGGAAACTTAAACCAGTGGGCACCTTAAGTGCCCAATAGTTCACTTCCTGATTGGTATCAGGGGGCATAACTCTGCCTCCCTGCACCAATCAGTGTGGGAGAAGCAGTGTTGGAAAGGGGTGAACATCCTTTTTCCAGTACTGTCTCTCCATAGGGGAAACATGCTTGAGGATCACCCTAACAGGGTGATCCCCATGCAGGGATTCACTTCCATCTATCCACCATTGATTATACTGGGGGAGCTTCCCCTGGGGAAATGGCCTGTGCTGCCCCGACTCACCCTAAAATCTATCAAATCTTTCTGTTCCCCTGGAGGCAGATGTACAGATAGCCCTACTCTTCCCACTGTGGGAAGCAGAAAGTCTACTAGACCCCAGGGATATAGATTTTAAAAAAAAGAAATAGGTGGGGATGCCCACCCTGGACATAGAGCCATGTGACCAACCCAAAGGGGGCAGTATAGTTTTTCTAGCTCCTAAGAAGGCAAATTGGGAATTTGTAACCAGTCTGCCCCCCGGGCTAGAGCTTCACACCCATCCACTCTTTCTTTTTCTAGTTTTTGGCCCACTTGGGCAATTGATGTTCCCTGTATTCAGTCAAACGAGAGAGAAAGAAAAAAGGTCAGACTGTGACTAAGCCAATATTGACTTAGTTTGCTGTCCTTCCTCGTGAATTATTGAAGTATTGTTAACTTGGGCACTATATGAATTTGATCTACCTGTTAATTTTTAAAAGTAAATAAGGGATTGGGATGTGATGATGGAAATTACCATAATGATCAACATTTGTTTGGTTAAATGTATGAACTTTGCACCGAATCACGTTTGAATTTTGTACTTTAATTGTAAGCACCGTTGCAATTTATGTATGTATAGCGGCATGTAATTTCAGTGTAATGTAGCTGCATTGTGGATAATTTAGGCTTTGGCGACACAACAGTTATAACTACAATTTCTTTTTGATAATTTGTTTTAACTGTAGGAAATTATTAATCTGTTTGTATATATTTAATTCTATGTATGAATCATGAAAAGCCAATATTTATTTGTATCATGCTGCTTTATGACATTGACTGTTGATGCGCATAGCATGTATTTCATGTTTATGAACTAGTGCCCATATGTTTCCTGAGGTGGGGGGGTACATTGATTTGAGAAAGGCATTCACGCCAAAACATAATATCATCTGGTATAAACTCCACACTGAGAAACAGCAATCTTGGACTGTCAATACGTTTCTTAACTTGAAATGAGGAAAGCTGTCATGTAACACGCACATTGGAACTTTCAAAATATATATAGCATTTTTGTACTAGCCTATGACTTTGGTGTTGTTTGACCAATCTTCATGAAATTTTCCAAACAAAAGTTTCAAAGTAGGCTCTGTGCCACATGGAAAGTGTGAGGGTGATCCGTGCAGTGGTGACCGAGAAATAGGGGCAGGAAAATAGGGTTCGTTTGTAATGTTAATTCCCATAGGAATGTGTTGTCGAGCCTACAGCCCGAATTGTTTAATGGAATTGCACCAAATTTGGCAGAAAGGTAGAAGTTGTTAAGCAGATTGTGCTTTTTGTTATTTGGTGCAAATCCATCCAGTAGTTTTTGAGAAATGTAAACCGAAAACAATTGCACGCTCTCACGGGAATGCTCTGATTGGCTGGATGCAACCTGAACAGATAGTTGCAGCCACCATTTTATCATCTGGGAACGGTTCCCGGGGCTGAAAATGTGTCTGAAAACTAACATAAGGGGTCAGGGTGGAGATATTCTGACCCCTTGTTTGAGAAATGGGTGTGTTAGTGACACAAGTTATGTGTCCAAATTTCTTTTTTTAATCATGCATGATATTCGCGACAATGCCGCGACCGGTAGCGCGGCCCCCGATGTACCGTTGCGGGGATGTCACGACTATCATGACGTCAACGCAAATATTGGTAAAAATATATATATTTGTACACACTCACAAACTCACTCAGACACTTATACTCCCATTCACATATCCACTCACACACTTTTACATCAAGTCACATACCCACTCAGATACTCATGCATTCTGTCACATACCCATTCAGGTACTTATGCACCCACTTACAGACTTTCTCGGAGAGTGATGCACCCATGTACAGACCCATTCAGACTCACACACCCACTTACTGACCCACTCATGTATGTTCTCACATACCTACTGAGAGACTCATACACCTACTCACAGATCCACTGAGACACTCGTACACCCACTCACACACCCATACAGTCACTGCTACATTCATTCAAAGACCGTCTCAGAGACTTATGGCTCAGTCAGTCACTCATACACTCAGAAACTCACACACCCACTCTGAATTTCACTCAGATATAAACGCACCCACTCACTCACCCAGTCAAGGCTCATGCATCCACTCACAGACCCAGCCAGACACTCGCCCTCCCAGTCACAAACCCACTCAGACACTCCTGCATGCACCCATTCACTCACCCACTCAGAGACGTATGCTTTCACTCACAGACCCATTGAGACACTCATACACCTACTCACAGATCTACTCAGACACTCATACATCCACTTACAGATCCACTCAGACACTCACACACCCATACAGTCACTCACACAGCCGCTCATAGACCCACTACGAGACTTATGAACCCAATTAATTATACACTCAGAGACTCATGTACCCACGCACAGTCGCACTCACAGAGCCCTGCACCCACTGACAGAACCACTCACACACTCACGCTGCAAGTCATAGACCCACTGAGAGACTCATGCACTCACTCACAGATCCACTCATACCTTCATGCACCCACTCACCCACCCATTCACACACCCACTTAAACACTAATGTATCCACTCACACATCCAGTCAGACAGTCGTGTACTTACTTACAAATGCACAAAGGCACTTGTAAAATGGTTAAAATTCATTTTGCAGTTATAAGTTTTGAATGTGGTGGTTGCTATTGAATGTCTGCATTTGTTTTGTCATTCTGCGACGTATTTGAGGTGATTGCGGCTACCGATTACATCACGATGCCCGGCGTCTCTGTGAAAACGGAAAATAATCTTTAATGACGAGTTTTCTGGAAACTCACCACAAAAATATGAGTTTGAAAAGTACACTAATAAAGCTCTACTGTAGAATGTGTCTATGTATGTCTTACACTTTGCACAAACCATGCGGTCTTCGCGACTACCGACGCCACCGTGATGACGTCAGTAGTCACGAATATGAAATTTTTTTGTAAAGGTGGTTGTCTCCTAAATTGATCACAGAAAGAAAAGTTAAAACAATATCTTACTAAATATTTAGACTTAAACTTTATTTAAAAAATGACTTTAATTGTATTTTTCAGTATGTGAAATACATTTGCTGATCACAGATTCTCCACAATAAATGTGACAATTTGTGCCGACTCCAAAAATTCTTAAAAATAAAACCAGTTATTAATGCACTTTCTGATAAACACATACCACATCAAAATAGGAGTGGTATACAATATCCAAGTTTAGAAAGAAAATACAAAAATCTTAGAGGCTCACTTAAAAAAAATGCCAGTTTCAATAAAGAAATAGAATTTTTAAAAAACTTAGAAATTCACTGAAAAAAACATATATTACAGGGACGTTATAATTAGAAATTAGCATTTTAAAAAACTTAGAAATTCACTGAAAAAAACAAAGGTTACAGAGACGTTATAGTTAGGCTGACATTTCACTCGTACAAACCAGAGAAATTCAGCAGTTATAGTTAGCTGAGCTAACCATAACTCGCACCCCCCAATGCACTGCTTATGACCTCACATATTACATCACTCGTGACATGGTCAGTGACATCATTGATGACATTGAATTTGTTGACTTGTGACATACCCTGGTCCGCCTGCTCAACCGTGTCTGGGTGGAGCAGGAAGGTGTAGGACACAAGACTCCCTGGCTGATCTGGGTTGAACAATAAAGCAGCCAGCTCTCTCACCAGCTATCGAGAGCTGTGCCAGGCAGGATGCTGGCAGGGACTCTGGGGCTCTCCGGCAGTCCCCAATGTAGAGAATGTTGGGTGTGCATTTTGGCGCCGGGCACTTGATTAATAAATACAATTTAAAAAATATATGTGTCTTAGGTGGCACTCTGTCTCTTCCAAGGTGTTGTGTGTATGACCCTGGGAGAGGTTTTCTTTCTTTCAAGAATTCATGGAGCTAATGTGTGTGGTTTTATGATTTTTGGCTGTAAGGACCTTTGTTGTGGAATCCAAAGAATGCTTGGTAGCATACATGAAGTTAGACAAAAGCATTGTACACAGTATTTGGATTAAGAAATTATTTATTGACACTGACAAATATAACAGTGATCAATTGATTTAATTAGGGAATACCTGTGGAAAATAATGTCATACTCAGATATTTGATTGTGCTTACATTAACTATTGATAACATATTTGCACATTTATGATTGTGATGACTTCCTGACAGAGTCAGTAGGCCATATTTTAATACTTGAACCACATTATACACTGTTCAACCTACGTCAGGGGCTATTGGGGGTTTAGAGTTTAGGCGCTGCTTGAGTGTCAACTGTAACAGGGTATTCCCATTGGTATTTCCACCTACCAGCCTATATATATTTGTGAATTAATGCTTAGTGTTAAGAAGGATACGTGTGATAAATTACTTTAAATACTTTTTTTCTTTTTATTGGAAAAAACAGAATGTGCACAATGAATTATTGAATGTTGTTTGGAACATGCCTAAGGACCTTGATACTAGGATAAGGCATCCAGGACCTGTGAGCAACCCCTGGGTGTTATAGGTTGGGCAGACACGGGTGGCTGGGTACGGAGCCTGGCATCAGGATTAAAGACACAGTACATCATTAAAAAACAATGAAATTCAGTAAAAAAAAACACAGTTACAAAATGACTTATGGTTCAGGCTCAAACACATAAAACCACTGAAATTCACCAGGGTAGCAAAGGGCATAACACACACCATAACTTGCGCCACCTCTCATGTTGTTATCTTGATTGCTTTTCCTTGTGTCTGCACCATTGCCAAATTGGTGTTTTGATCACGGAAGGTAGTGCATGCTATTGCATTTGGGAGGATTCTCGCTGCTGCTTTAGAGCTTTATAGAGTGTTATTCTTTAAGAATTCAAATAAAATGCAGAGTACTGGAAAGTATACAATTAAACTTTTAAATATATAGATATCTAAAGTCAGTTTGCACTTTTTAACATACACTATTCCTTTGGGACTTGATGTGCAAAATTTCCATTCGCAGTAAGTGACGGTAACCATTTTTTGCAAACCAAACTATACACTAATAGGTCAGTTCACAAAATTTAGAATCATAGAAGGTTGCAATCTGACCTACCTCATCAATATTAAGGAGGTTGTTAAAAAAATGTGACTCACTTTGATTGGAAGCAATCACGAGGATGGTAGACTACTGGGGTAAGCTTCCCAAAATGTGCATCATTGCATTTAAATAAACTTTTTTTTAATACAGCTGCATTTAAAAAGAAAATGTTTTTTTTTGCTTGAATGTTGGCAGCACTGCTTACTACTCAACAATTGTTTTACATTCACAAATGGGAAGAGATGAATAGGTGACCACTTCCCATTTGCAAAAGTGTTTTCATTCCTACTCGGGAGTCAGTAACTATTTAATGTTTTGCTACTAGATTTTAGTTGCAAAATATCGACACATTACATAATGAATCACTATTTGAAAGAGATGCCCTTAACAAGCCCATTTAAAAAAGCAGTTGATTATGCAATTCTAAATCCATTTTGCAATTTGGTCAGCAAAATGGGGTTAGTAGATTAAAAATAAGCCATTTTGAGGTCTCATGCTGTGTGATTTTATGAACCGGCAGGCTTTATGATCGCAAAATGGGTTTGTACATCTGGCCGCTTATTCCTTGGCTGCTTTCCTTGCTGATTTTGTTGCTTAACCATGGTAGCATGTTACTTAATGCAATGATTCTCTTTCAGAGTCTGGTATGAGTGACATTTTCTGCCTTAGCAAATTAGTACAAACAGTGAGAACAGTTATATTAAGGCAGAGAGGCTCCTTTTGGATCGATGCTTAATTCAAAGGCAGGCCAGAAACAGCATTTGAATTCCTATGAGTTTGCCTAAGGCGGCCACTGAAGACAACATTACAAATGGCAGATTGTGAGATTTTCTTTGCAGTCACCACACTCTGAGCCTGATTCACAAAGGTAAACTGAGACAAAAGTCTAACTTTACGACTTTAGGTATTCACAAAGGGCATTTACAAGTAGTAAAGTTAGACTTTCGTCTCAGTTTACCTGTTTCTTATTTTTTTTACAATGGTATAAAAATACACAGAGAGGAAGATGTTTAGCTACATATCGAAACTGGAATCTTCTATCTGAAGAAAATAAGAGGTCCTTAACCACTCTTTGATCATTAGTCTATGCCCCTCTTTCAAAATGCTTGTACTGCATAATGTCCTTAGGGTAAGCTTTTCTTCTCTCTAAATCAAGCTAAATGACCTCAAATAATGTTAGTATAGCTTGAACTCTTGTATCTGCAGTGTTGGTTTTGGTGACTTGGGTCAATTAGCTACAACTGGAGATCCTCAATATGTATGGCATGTCAATTTTAATTGTGATGGGGCTACTAACAGCTGTTACTCGTTCAATTGGAAATATGTGATCTATAAAAACACCACTGAACAGTTTTGTTTCACTAAGCGATTTAAGAACATTTGAATGTTGGGATGTACATTGAAAACAAAGAATTGCTCTGGCATTCTAATGGCCGGTAGAAGCCTGGAGCACCAACATTCTAATGTTTGTTCTCAGCTGTTGCTGTGAACAAAAGGCCTCACCGAGCCCTAGGGGATTTCCATCCCCTTGGCCTCCGTGAGGCCTTTGTTTTACAAATTAGAACATTCTGCCCTCTGGGGTGGAATGTTCTATTAGCCTTAGAGCCCTCCGTAATAGGCTCTATTGGCCATTAAAGTGCCGCTTCCTTGTTAAAGGCCTTCGGCTCGGGCCTTTAATGCTGGAACGGGCCTTTAATGGCTGGTAAAGCCTGCTATGGCAGGCTCTAATGCTATATTGGCTTCTGATAGCTGCTAAAAGTAGCCAACATCCCCAAATGACACTCTGGAGCAAAATGATAAACTTCAAGTGGAATCCTACCCAAAATTGTTGTGGCCCATTATTTCCTCATTTCTATGAGGATCATAATTGTCTCACTTGTAAAGCACAGGCAACCCAACTCCCTGCGGTTACCAGTCCCCCTGGTATCAGACACTCCAGGAATAGAGACAACAGCCACAAATCTGGCGCCCTAGTAATGAGGCTCTAAGTGTTTTACCTTTACCCTATGGTAGGCATGCTTATTCAAGTGTGATCGGATCATTGAGTGGTGTAATTGGTAGACCTTACTTTTTAATGAAGTGTGATATAATAAAGTGCTTTTATTGTGAAATCTGACGATTGAGAGTGCATTTTTTAATTACTCTTTGGAGATCTGTTTCGAAATTGTCTAGATTTGGGTTAATTGAAAAACCCAGAACATTGGTCGTGTATGTTATCTGAATAGCACAAATTTCAAAATTTAGTGCTGCTCTGTACCAAGACCTCTTCTGTCCTGAATGACCTTGAGGGGGTGGTTCATGGTACTGGAGGCAGCGAGCACATGTCCAGCAAGTGGAACTAGCACAACAGCCAAGTAGATTAGATGGAAGCAGAGTTGATATAGGATCCAGGAATGTATAATATAGGAGATTGTTTCCCTGTCTATGTTTTGTTCCAAAGTGCTGCGGTTACAGTACATTTTCACACTTATTCTCGAATGGCTCTGTCACCCCCTTATTAGGAAAAAACATGCTGAGGAAACTCAGTATTTTGGAGAAACTTTATTATGTTGATTTGCTCTGTGATCCCCACACATTCTTTACTTCTGTGGACCATCTTCGGACTATGTGGATAAATATGCCAAGGTATTACTAACTGCCATCTTGTTGCCAATAAGAAGGCGGTGTTGATGGAAGTAGCGATAGTGGCAATCAGTTTCCATGCTTCTACTGCTGGCGGTGTGCCAAATAATCCTTGCTACGTAAGAATCGGAGGGTGTTATTAGCCATTGTTGGGGGTATGTGTGGCGCCAGTAAGGGAACACTGGAAAATAAACTTTTCAGCCGTGCTTGCACACGTCAGGCAAAGTTGTCCTAGGGATTATCATGATGCCTTTTTACCACCATGCCACTGGGAATACCCAGGAGTCCTAAGGGTTTATGGTTGATAGGAGATACAAGGACATTCGCAATGTGGTGACTATATGGCCTTATATTGCTCTGTCATTATCAAGAAATGGCCCAGTTATTACTGTAATCAAGGGCAATTAAAGCAACTGGCTGTGGTGGGGGAAAGATGAGATGGTGCTGGGGATAGGCTTGCCACCACTCAGGGCTAATTCAGGACCAGCATTATAATATGATTGCGTTTTGTGCATGTAAAAGAAGACACATTTTCTCATGAAATGGTTTTCAAAGAGTATGAATTCCTCTTTATTGCTGCTTTAGAGTGCTTGGCTAATGGGGAGTGATTGCATGTAAATGCGTAGATTAACGTGCTGGATTCTAAGAAATATGTTGTATGTCTTTGATAGATGGAAATAAAAAGCTAACCTCCCACATTGCATGCATTAACATACCAATCTGGCTATTAATGCAATTGTTCTATCACCTTGATTTCAATTGAAAATAAGATTGCAATCATTTGGCTGCAGCAGCAAACTAGGGTACTGTTTTGATGAGATTTTGCCTGCAAATAATGAGCTTTTGATGTGGAATGAGCAGCAAATTTCACTGCTAATAAAGGTAAATCAGCCCTTCTACAACACAAGTACAAGAAAGGTACCTCTGAGTCAGCTAATGCAAGAAGCAAATTATGTAAATTGTTACTGCCTGCAAAGAATTTCAGATTTTTGTTTGATCTCTTTAATATTATGCCATGCTCATTTCATGCTCTTGAACATGCATAATTTGTTAAATCAAAGATGCTCCTGTAAGTGGCTCTGTTAACACACGTTTGGATTTTATTCTGTCCTCTGAAACAAAATTGCATACCATTCTACAGTTTTACTTTTCTGACTAAGATCACCTCAACGAAAACATTCTGGCATCTAGAAGATTTTATTTCGCGTTTCTACATATATTCTCTTAAGGAAAGGGTGATCTGTGGACAAGGGCAAGCTTAAGACTGAAGCAATAGCATGACATTTCAAGACTGATCACCCTATTAACACATTAACAAATGTACATGGTATTAGTACATTAGAATTTTGGGAGCGCCATTGAAGACAATGATGTGGCTCAGGGTTGTTATAAGCCTTCTTCTACCATATTCCAATGGCTGTCTTTCTGTTTTTCCCTTTTTAATTTATAACATCTGCCCTCAGTAGGTGTAAGTTTGTACTAGCTGTATAGGCCACTTCACCCAGCTATACCAGTTGTAAAAGTCCCTCTCATTCTGGGCTCTCATCTGTGGCTCAAGCCTATATCTCAAGTTCAGGGCCTTTAACAACTGGCATAGCCAGTAGAGAGATACATTTTTTTAAATTAAGACTTGGATACAATAATGGGCAACTAGTGAATGCAGATAGTGGGGGTGGTCGCGTGAAACTTTCCTACACATTGTGTGTGTGTCCAAAATTGCTTAAAACATGTTGTGCATTACTAAAACCTTTATTTCTTAAAGCCGATGTAAGATCTGCTCGCCAGGCCCTTATTTTATGTTTATCGGGTGTGTCGATTCCATTGATTTGCCAAATGATAGCGTTTTAAACGATTGCCGAAAAAATGCTGGTCTCTGTAGTTTAAATTCACTTGTTTATGCCTTTTCTAAAGGGAAATTTTATAGGATTGGATAATATAGGGTTATTGCTTTTAGGCACGTGGCACTTTGAATTCTTATGCAGTTTGACTCAATGATTCTATTTCTGGTAACCTTTGGAATTAGACTCTAAAGATAATGTGAAAGCACAGAGACTCTTTATTGTTCATTTGCACGATGGTATATAATGTGTACAGCTTTATTGAATTGTTTTATGGCCTTCTATATTATGGTCCTACGATGGTCAGTTTTTTATCTGCTTGTGTGATTAAACTCTATAGACCATGTGTAAGCATTTACGCACTTTATTGTCCATTTGCACAATAATGTTTACAGTTTTTATAGTATTGTTTCGGGAACTACTTGATCATTATATGTACTTTTACTGTGACCAATGAACAACTGTGTAAAGATGTGTATATATGGTATCAATGTCCCAGTACGGTATGTAAACATTGAAGCATTTTTTGTGTGCAGTTGTATATTAATTAGCGAATTAGGGAAATGCATATTGTCCTAGTTAATTAACATTTCAAATATTTTAAATGATTGAGGAGCTGCTTTTTTACATTATACCAATGTTCTAATTGTAATGATATTTGTTAATCAAACAATAAAGATTAACAAGTATGGGGCAGTGTAGTTTCATACGCAGGACACCACCAATTAACAAGTGGCTCACTAGTATAATTGTTCTTTTGGTAATGCCACACATCTGGTGTGTTTTGTGTAGGTAGCATATGGATTGCCCATGGCATTTTCTGACAGGGAGGCCAAGGGACCTTTGGTATAGAAAAGAGCCAAGATTAAGGCCCTGATTTTAAGTTTTGCAGAGAGTTAACTACTTTGCAAATCCAACAAAGTAATCTCTCTGGCAAACTCTTGGATTGTCCACCAGATTTAGGGCTGGGTGGCCCATCAGTATGGAGACAATGGAACCTACTCCAGGTCCGTCACTTGCATACTCCTCCGATGGCCTGATATAGTCCTGGCAGTCAGATGTAACACCTCCTATTGTTTGCTCAATTACGTTTGGGCAGATGGATGGCTTTTTTTTGTTGTCCGTTACTGAGGGATAATAAAAATAAAAAAACGTATCCCCAAACCATGGGAGAAAACTCCCACTGTGGGGGCCCACTTTGGGAGTTTGTTTATACAAAACTTTGGAAAAGTTTGATGGCCGGCTGCCATGTTTGATATTGCCATCCATAAAACTTTTTCAAAATTGACACGAACCACCATGACAGCATTTCTTGCCAGTATATAGATGCCTGTGGGGCTGGCAGACATCTCTAAATTTGGCAGGTGAAGTAAAGGCAGCGTGGTGGATGTAAAGTCCTTCACTACCCTGTTTTCCTTACTCCATCAGCAAATACGTAAATCAGGCCCTTACTATGTTCCTTGCTGTGATGCAAGTATTTTGCTTTGGATTTTTTTATTTTCAGTTATCAAGCTAATTTTAAGGACAACTGTAAATATCTAGATCATGTAATATGCATATAGGATATTTACTTGCACAGAAATGCCCCACTGAGTAAATTCTTTCACAAGTGAAAGACCCACTATTGTGTAATAGAAAAGTAGTTATGTGCTTCTAAAAAATGCTTTCGTACGTGTAAGTCAGTGACTTGGGTGCATTTTTGTTATTATGTATAACAGTTTAGCTTTAGTTTTTTGAAGCTCTTTCAGTAGATATGTCTCAATAGCACCAGGGCGAGAGGTGAATGACTTTGGGCCTCATTCTGAACTTGGCAGACAGTGTCAGTATAATTGCTGTGGTAGAGTACTTTACTCACACCATGGCAAGGGTACCCCACCCATCAATTTTGGAGATGTCTGCCGGCCCCAGTGGATATCCTTTGCATTTACAGGAACCTCCATGATGACGTTACCTGTAAATGCATTACCTGTGTTGCACAGTCAACATGACGGTGCCACACTGCACACCTTCATTTTCTTTTTTTCTTTTTAATAACAGAATCCCAAAGCAGGATTTTATTTTTGAAAATAAAATAACCCCCTCAGTATGGGTTTGTTTGCTTCATGGTATGGAGGTCATTGAAAGGTTTTTACCTTTACATACTATCACATTTTTGGTGGCGGTTTTATAAATGTCAAAACTAGCCATGTGTCTGCCCGCTCTAAATCGGACGGTTGGACACATGACCAAACCTCCAGCTGCCCTTTCTCTGTCGAGCCATTCAAGGGGCATATGGGAAGCAGAGATGAAGTGGTCTTCACCGTCAACAAATTGAAGGCTTACTCATCTGTAAATCAGGTGGGCGGACCTTCAGTTTGGTAGAGAGGGTACTCAGTTGCTATTGCAATAGAATACCTTCTCCGCCAAACTCTAAATCAAGCCCTCTGTCTCTTCTAGTTTGCAGTAGGTTTACATTAGGTTCTAATTAGGCTTAGATACTCTTCCTTGGTAGGTCAAGTATAGCTAAGACCCAGGATCTTTGTTTTAGATCTCACTGCCAAGGGAGCTGTGTCTAGCACAAACTTTCTTAGCATGAAAAAGGGACTGAAGAGATAAGGAATATAGAAATATTTCAAGAAAACATAATTTGCTGAGTCATCTCAATATGATTAATGGACGTGATTTAATATTCAAAGGTACAATATAAATACAAAGTTATCTGGCATCCCAAATGACTTCTCCTTAATCGCCTTGGCCAGTATCCTCTCATTGATTCTGTAGTCCGCAAAGTTCACCAACATAGTCCGAGGATACTTAGTTTGGTAAGCAACCTGAGCTGGGAATCTTTGAGCCTGCATGATCGTCAAGTCTTAATTATAATCTGGAATCACGTAAGCCTATATTAAATTTTCAGCCAAGGGTATACAACCAGCCGCATATGCTTTATGTTCTGGAATTCCAGCTATCCGTAAGTTGGACCTCCGTGCATTATTCTCCATTTGCTCCTGTTTATCCTTGAGCCATAATATCTCCATTTCCAGCTTTTCATTAACTTCTTCAAGTGAGTGAACCTTATCCTCACATTCAGACACTTTTTGCTCCATCTCATTTACTCTGATAGAGAGGTTACCTAATAGTATACACACACCGAGTTTAGCCACTCTTTTAATTCATCTGCCTTTGTCTGTGTTGTTTTAATTGTTTTAACCTCTTTTAATACCTTCTCTAACATGCTAAATAAACCTGAGGCATCTCCTTCTCCCCCAGCCTGTCTAACAAGATAATCTCCTCCACATTGTGTGGGTCTCAGCTGCTCTTTCTGTGTTGTAATTGTCGCACACTGAGTGCCAGGATCATAGCTCGCTCTGGCATCTCTCTTGGGTGGGGATTCAGTACCTGGACCTGGGGAGACTCTTCCTAGCTTCTCCCAGCAGCTTTACCTCCCCTCTTGATACTGTTCCTGCTGACCTGGGATAATGGATATATCGAGGTCCCATCACATCCTCCTTCAGTATTACCAGGAAGCCAGATAACTTTGTGTTTCGAATCTTCTCGGATATGACAGAAGAATCAGCTTGGAGGCGAAAAGAGTTTAAGAACATGATCCCAAGGTTTCAAGAAGCTGGGGCACAGGCTTTGATAGTACAGTTCTCTAAACGTAAAGTTTTGTCTAAAGGTGTATTTCAAACATTCAGAACTGTCAAACAAGCCGCTATGTTTTTGAAATCAATTATTTCATGTGAAAGCTTGGGCTGTGGTTTCCCATCTAGATAAGAGGCGGGCTGGAGGGAGAAGTGGGGTGCTTGGCACTCTGACATTGTGCTAAATGTTTCAAAGGAAGGGAGGACGTGAAGAGTGGGAGAAATGGTGGGGCTCCCACCAGGGCATGCGGAAGGGGATGGGGAAGGGGATGTTGGAGAGCAGTTTAAAATGATATCCAGACTAGTTAAACTAGTGAAGAACTCCATTGGGCAAGAAAGCAGAATTGGTCAGTTAACAGGGGAAGTCACCTAGGCTGCGATGGTGCATCTGAGGTGGTGTTTTATGCATATTCCAGCACTGATTGTCTTCAAGTATATGATGCACTTTAGCACCTTTATGCACCATAAGGTAGCAAAGTATTCAAGTGCATGAGGGGGGTGTTTCTGGCATGTTCTGAGATTGTTTTTCAAGTACATTATGCACTTTAGCACTTTCTGGCACCTTCTGACACTTTTAGGCATGCTTAAGCACTTTCTGGAAGAGAGATAATAAAGTGGGTATGGGGGTACATGAGTTGCTGACTTTAGCTAACACAAGGCGCACTTTAGTAGCTTGATGCACTTTATGTGTATTTATCACTTTAAGCACTTCATGTGAACATTCTTGCTCGCAGAAATAGGAGGGAGGCAGCAATTTAAAGTAACATATTGAAGATTATTTCATTTAATACTAATGGGTTGATTAATAGAAAGAAAATGTGCTCTATTGGAACTTGGATAGAGGAACATAATTCATTGGAAAACCATATTTCGTTGGAAAAGGCTAGTGAAGCTCCCAATGTTTAAGAAATTGATTGGTTATAGAGGTTTTTCACCCACCCCAGTGATCTATTGTGAAGCTGAAATTATTATAGCTCAAAATTTGAATGTGAAAGTTCATGACTGGGCGAGCGACACACAGGGCCTCTGGTGTTGGGTTAATTGCTCAGTTTCCTTAGTGCAGTTCACTTTTATCAGATTTTATCCCCCTGTGGGGAGTTATTCCAGTCTTTAGTGAAAGTCCTGGGCGAGATTATTACAGGTGGAGATTTTAATTTTCTGCAAAACCTTGGGGTGATCGCCTCTTCAGGTTTTAAAAGGCAGCAGAAGCCCAAAGTAGTAAAATCCATGCAAAATTATTGAAAGGTTCCTTCTCTTGTTGATCCTTGGAGGGAAGCATTCCCAGAAAGGAGGGATTTTAGATGCTTTACGGGCAGATTTAGAGCTGCCTCTTGAATTGATTCTTTCTAGTCTCAAAGAACCTGGGTTTTAAATGTTTCTAGATATTTCTCAATGGATTTTCGGATCACTCTATGCTTGAGTTGGATATTTTGGGTGAGAGGCAAAGGTAAGAGGTGGGTTTTTTCAATAAGCAATATCTGCAGGAGGAGGGATGGGTTAGAGTATGTAAGGATGAGATTCAAGAATTTTTGACAAGAAACCATGGGTCGGCTCCTCCAAAACTTTGTTTGGGAATGCTTTAAATGCTTATCTATGGGGGCAGCTGATATCTTAAGATGTGGCCATTAAAAGGAATGCAAAAGACTAAAAATTGGCCTTGGAGAAACTTGTTAAAGAAGCAAATGATAAACTTTCCCAGCAATATATGGAAGAGAATAGAAGGGGGTTCCAGAAAGTTAAACATGCATTGAGTGACTATTATTATGCCAAGTGTTATTTAAACAACATGGCTTATAGGCAGAAGATCTATGAGGAGAGTAATTATACCAGGAGGTTTATGGCTTGGCAGGCCCATAAACAAGCAGCTAAGAATGCCGTACACACTTTCATAGCTGCCAAGGTTCCAGATTGCTACGTGTGACATTTTCGTAATTTCAGTGTAATTATGAGTGACATTCAACGACTATGAGTGACACTTTCCCGCAAGCAAAATCAAGCAAAGAAGACGAGGGGAACATATATGGAAGGGCACTCATCTAGTATCCTTGTGAGCTGATCGTACAGTAAAATAATTGTGTAACTGTGCAGTACATTTTAAGTGTTTGATCTGGAGGGGCACATACTGAGGATTGAAAACGTATCACAGTAGTTGGGGTTCGGTTTGCTAATAAGAATACATTTCTAACCAAATTAATCCCTTTTAGCAACATTAGGTTCTGTGATATGCATGAAGCACGTTCTTTGCAGCAGGCACACTAACCCTTTACGCTACTGGTGAGTCAACTTGCACTGGGAAAATCTCTGATCTCTCCCAGGAGGAACATTAAACCCCACATTCTCTTTGACTTAAGAATGGAGTCAGTGCTGGGAAAATAACTTCTGCTGCTCGGCCTGTACACTGTAGCTGCAGCCTGTGGGGTCACCCTCACTGCAGACCGCTGCTTAGACTGTGGACAGTGCTGTGATGTGCTAGAGACAGTTGCCAGTCCGAAGAGAGCAGGCCAGCACAGTGACCTAGATGATTCTGACGCTCCTCTCTGCATACCATAGAGTTCTGCTTTGCATCTAATCTACAGCAGTAGTTTGTGATTTTTTTTAAGGCAGGAACAGCATGCTTTTTTTCAGAGAAGGGTCTGAATTTTCTACATCTGTTTAAATGCGTAGTTCATTCATGGTTAAGCATTACTCTTCGGAACGGATTAATTAGGGAGAATGGTACCCTGCCTCAAAGCTTATTGCCCCATGTCAGCTGTTTGTGTCTCTTCTACTGTTTAACATTTTTTATGTCTGCGTAACAGAACAACCTCGAATCTCAGTCAACCCGATCTCCTTTTGTAATAACTATAGTAGCTGACCTCAGCTCCTTTAGGCCTCTGCAACAGTGGGAGCGAAAGTGTGAACAATGTATGTTCTGATCCTTTACGAGAATCTCTTATTGATAGTTCTTCGTTTAAACTAGAATTTCATTTTAGCACACACTGAAACAAATCAATGCAGGATCGACAATTTAATCTTCGAATGTTTCTCTTTTTTTAGACAACATTTACAAGTGATCAGGGGAAGCACTGTATTATAGCGCTAAGTTTTGGCGCTTTTATCTTAAAAAGTGATCAGAAATCAAATGTGAAATACTCACCACATTTGAAGAGGGCATGGCGTGGCTGGCACGCAGTCTTCAGAGCCTTCAGGCCCTCGGCACATTCTCTTACCGTGATTGCCCCTGGAGAACACTCCCTTCCCCCCTCCCCCCTTCCAGCAGGGGAAGGGGGCACGTGTCAAGGAGGACTCCCTTGTCCTTCAATTTAATTCTGGTTGCAGAAATTCCTGGTGGCCCGGGCTGGTTGCAATAAGATTTTGAAATTGAAAATATTCTCCCTGCGCCGACTGGAGCCTTTCAGTCCCTGACACAAGCGAAACTTCGTCCTTTAGCAGCACTAACACTGCATGTACTGCCTGGCTCTAACAAACTACGCTGTGTTCAGCAGGCCATACGGCTGCACGCACGTGCGTGCTATAAGGACCAATTAGTGCCGGGGGAGGTTGGCAGGTCAGCCTACCTACTACGTACTACAAGCAAAACACCGTCCAATCAGGATGAACCATCCAAACATAGAGGAACTCGCATAGGCTACTGTGCCCGTCTGTTTTGTGTTTCTGTAACCTAACGAAATATCAGACTCTACGAACCTCAAATACCGGTAATACACTCAGCTTTGAAGTACGCTGATTTGCGTGACAAACATTTTCACATGCGGGAATGCGGTAATGTAACTTAAAATGCGTTAGTGTCACACAGGATGTGTGACACTTGGCAGGGCTGCACTTTAAAATGTCCCTTAATTGGGCTACGTAGTAAGGAACAAGGAAAGATTAATGAAATATTTCTTAAACATGACATTATAATTAGATCTACTGTTATTTTCAGGTAGTTGATAAGGCAGCACTGGAGACATTATCGAGGGGGGGGCTAGAATTCTCATGCTTTCAAAGGAAGATAGGCAACAAATGATTAGCCCCTTTTCTTAGGAGGAGTTGGTTGAGTTGGCTAGCAGCTTACCAAACTTTAAGGTCTACCGCCCCAATGGTTTTCCATCAGAATTTTATAAGGAATTTTAGATGTTTTAATGGAGTACCAGCGTAAAGTATTAACAGGGGAGCAGTGCTTAATTTGTAAAAAACTTAGTGCCAGGGCCCTCGACAGGAGGACACTCGAGTTTGCAGCATCCGTTGCCCCTGGCAGCCCTGCCAATGACAGCACCAACACACTACTAATCATCACACTCTTAAAAGTGTGACAGTTCATACTATTACAGGCCCCCAAAGCTATAAGAATGGCTTTGAAGACAAATACTAATAATTGGAAATTGAAATTGAAATAATAAACAGAAGTTGTTGTGCTCGTACCTAAATTGACAGACACCACTACCATGTAGCAGACAGTCATAAGCCCCGGTGCTGGCAATTAAGTGCCGGTGCTGAGCACCGGAAAGCACTGGCACAAATTAAGCACTGCAGGGGAGAACTGCTGGCTGCAGTGCTCTTATAACGTCCTAGTTTCAAAATTAAAGACAATTGATATTAGTCTATTATTGAGCAGTCAAAACTTGGTCACAAATCTAATTGAGACTCCAGATCCGAAGTGACCGAATGTGTGGAAAAGGTTTCTTGCATCATGCAGAGGAACTGATACTTGTCAAAAAGCTATCAGTAAATGGGGAAAATATGAAGGATTTACAAAGACAAGGGAAGTGTGGGGTACAGTTAATAAATTTAACTTTACGGTGTTGAGAGGAGCCAACTGGTGAAGAATGCAGTTTTATGTGAAATGGTTGCTCTATAGAACCCAAAAATTTCTCTGTGAGATTAATTTGTCACTGTCAGGCTGCTGTTTCAGATTTGAATTGATCAAAGCAGCAAACTGGTCATTTGGCAATGTGCAGCTATCCGAGATTTTTGGAAAACAATATTTCTGTACCTGGTGCAAGTGTGGCAAATACAGCTGGTACCTAGAGCTTCAATGGTGCTGTTAGGCTATAATTCTACCTTGAGATTACCCTCTAGACATCAAAAGCTGCTCCATGTTTCAATGTTTGTTGGCCAGACCTTTGTTGCTGCAAAGATGGAGAACAAAACTAAACCTCTCTATTGGAGAATTGATGGGGAAAATGAAGCAAGTAAGAACAAAAGAGTTATTGTATACTACTCGATGTCGAGAGATTGCAAGATTTAACAAAAAGGGGGCCCAATTAATGGTGGATTCATGTTTTGTTAAGGCAAGTGTAGGTAGACCGTTCCTATACACTTCAGTACGTATGACTTTAGAACAGTAATTTGAATAATGTCTTATAAAACGTTTTAACTGCTCTATGAAATTGCATGATATTGTATGCAATTGAATGAATACTGTATGAAATCAATTATGGGTTAGTTCTTTTTGTTGGTGTTTTGTAACTACTTAATCTGGATCTCAAAATAAAAAAATTTAATATAAAAAACTTACACTATAAAAGGGTACTGATGGGTAAAATTCTGTGCAAAGAAATCACTGAGAATTGAAGCTGATTAATTCACAGCCATGATCACCTGAAGCTTTAATGCAAAATAGAAACGGCAGATGAAAGAGGGCAAGTATGTGTCACACCTTATTTTGCTGCCTGTAAACATGATATATGGCCCCATGTGACCTGGTTACCAGCCCTATCAGAATTAGAAAATTCATAGGAACAGCTGATCTGTTTACATTCACTTGCAGATTTAAGTTGCTGAAAGTGAACATAGGCAGCCATAATTAGTAATTACCAGAGAAACTGGACCCAAAGTCATTGAGTCACTCAGTTATTCCATATTTCTTAGCGCACCCACAGGGTCCTTCTTGTAAAGCGCCAGGGTTTCCCCGCCCCCAGAGTTACTGGTACCAATGGTATCAATAACTCCAGGAGTGGGAAAATGCTGGCCGATTTCCTGGGACACTCGTAATAAGGGGCTAATGTAGCCAATTTTGCTATTGACATTCCACCGTCTTACTGTAAATGTTGACTGTAAACAAGTACTATGCGTCTTGTTTTATTTAAGCCTGGCCTGAAAAGGTAGATGTGGTACATCTGCAGACCCCTGTAATCTATTTTTTTCTTTATTTTGCTGCTGTCCTCTATATGAACGTCGATGATGGTAGTGGATTACAGTTCAGACACTGTACTCTGCTGAACATTGTTTCTCTGCCACTTGTGAAAAATGCCTGGGGAGGTGCTCGGTGCTGGGGTAGGCATTGCATTTAATTGGATGCAAATGTTCATGAAAAATACATGCCATGCAATGTTGTTGACATATATCAAATGACTGCGATGGCAGCCAGGAGAATATGTTTTAATAATTAGCTGCAGTTTCGTGCATTTGACTGAAATGCATACTTGGATGACATCAACTCTTCGGTCAAGCAGTGTCTTCTTATCATGGAGAGACTGTCAATCAGTGCTGCAAAGGTCGGTCGAACGGTTTCAATTGTAAATCATTGAGAAAGCAGGCCTATTTTGGTCTGGGGTAATTTGTTGCTCAGCCTTTGTCCATAGTATTGACTTTCGCTGGCTCCCTGTTGTGAATGTGTGATGTGCATAGTATCAAGAAACGTGATCTTAAATCCAGGCAGTTGATTATTGATTTAGTATGAATTAGATTGGAAGGCAACAACGTATGTCTTTTCTGTTTAATTCAAGTGAAAATTAAACTTCCTTAGGAATAAAAGGAAACATAAGCAAGGATAAACATGTTTTTAAAGCCCTTTTATTCTTTACTTTCCAGTTTTATGAAGTCCTCTTTTTGTTGTTCTCGCTGCATTTCAATTTTTAAACAAAGAAACACTGATTCCCTTTGAACAACCATAGCCCTAATGCTTGTCAGCGTCTTCAAGGCTTGAAACAGAACTTTAAACAAGGATAACTTTAGATAAAAGGGGCTTCGCGTATGCAGAAATGCCAATGAAGTATCTAGTTTGACAGCTGTCAGACATAGTTTGGAATTAAAATGGGTGTTCCTGCAATGTGCTCTTAACCAACATTCCTGTGGAAGGAATGGGTGTAAAGTCCACAAATTTGCATCACGTATTGAACAGTAGTTGGGAGAGCATGCAGAGTGGCGATGAAATTAAATTGCACCTGGTGCAGACTCATGCCACCTACCTCACTACATATGAGGTTTCTAGACGGAGGAGATGGGTTCATGGGTGCATGCGTTACTGTGACCAGAATCTCAGACTGCTTGTGCACACTCATTTCTGTGACTCCTTTATTAATGGATACCCATCTTTAATTGTAAGTTGTCAATGCATTCACATAATTCTCCTCAACCATGATAATATGGACCATCTATGGCAAAGTCATGGGTGACTCATACAAAATATGGCCTTCTCGCAGCTCCCAAACCTAAACATTCTACCTCCACCCCACAGTTCACTTCAATAAATATGTGAAATAAATACCTGGCATCCTGCCAGCTCTCCCCAACCCTAACTTCTGCTCCTTCCCATATATGTTAATTTAATTTGCTAGGATTTCTGTTAAACTCAACCCTCCTTCAGAAGTCTTTAATTTTTCACATATATGTTAATTTAATTTACTTACCATTTCACAACCTTTCACCACCCTCCACTTCCTCTGTGCATAGCTACTGCTGTAATGCAGTGAGTAGAAATGAAGGCACAATGCTCGGTTGTAACTTAGCCACACACAGCTGCTACCAATAGAGCAGACATCTGCTGACTCTCATGAGATTGTACTGAATGACTCCCGGGAGCCAGGGAAAATACCAAATAGCAGTATCACCCAAAATGCCACTGCTTTCCTGAAGGCAGTGGGAGAAGAAGAGAAAGATCACTGATCACAATCCAGGAGAGGCAGGAAAAGGCAAATTCCTGTGTTGTGACATAACAGGGTTAAAAGACCTAGGGGCATATTTGCAACAGGCAGCGATAATTATCGCTGACCTTGTATACCGCATTTTCTTCTATCGCTGGAATATTTTGCCAGGCTAGCGCTGTATTAACAACGCTTAGCGCCATGGCGATGTATATTCCAGCGATAGCGCCCTTTTCCATGGAACATCGCTGGTTTTCCAGCGATGTTCCATGTAAAATGACTATATACTTGATGATACGACCCTGTGGTCGTATCACATGAATCCACCTCCCATGTTAAGTATGCCTTAGTCAGGAATTTAACAGACGTTAAATTCCTGCGTTAAGGCATACTTAACGCGATTAAAATAATCGCTTCCTCGCATTGTAAATATCGCGAAGCTGCCTTCGCGATATTTACCCATGTTGTTTCCACAGACACGCCTACTTTGCATCTCATTAGCGATGCGAGGTTAGGCGTCCTGAAACGGGAGCAAAATCAGCAAAACACGCGATAGCGTGTCTTTGCTGATAAAGCGATATAATTATCGCCGCTTTTCGGCCGAAAACGGCCGCAAAAGCGGCGATAATTTTTTATCGCCGCATTGTTAATATGCCCCCAATTTGTGTGTTCAATGCTGTGATGTCTCAGCAGTGAATTATCTGAATTGAATTACTATTTTCCTGCTGTTGGCTTCTTCTGGACGCTGCACACAAAAAGCCTTCTTTAAATGCATTGTTCCACTTTTTCTCAATTAATTGTGTTACAGTGTCTGTAAACACAGTATAGCAGTAGGCAGTATCACTAGTTTAATTCAACCGGAATGCTTTTTGTACTAAAAATCAAAATATAGATATGCTTCAAAACCATAATAATTATCTCATGACAAACCAATGTAGGAGTGATCTCTGACAACTTTCGTCTTTTGCAGATAATTTACGAGTTTACCCATTACCCGCTACAATAAAATACATTTGGAAATGTTCATCCCCCAGTGTATTATTTTCTATAAATAAAGAGTCAGCAAAAATGTATCATGTCCCATGTGAGAGACCTTCTCTCTCATACACTTGCTTTGTTAAGGTGAGAATGTCAATGATTAGCAGGACTTCAAACATAGGCCCTAATTATGATGTCTGGCAGACACCGTTTCGGCATGGGAACTGACCAACCGTAGGTTGACAGTTCCGTACACACTATTACAATGCGACCGAACATGGTGCGGTCGCAAACTCCCATTTCCCTATGGGAGCTTATGCAGTGGTCAGAAACCAACTGCAGCACAAGCTCCCATAGAGAAATGGGAGTTCCTGTAAATCCCTGCACCGCGTAGCACTACACGTGGCGTTTCGTCATTTTAGGGTGTGGCAATTGGTAAAAGTTGGATACTTGGCCACCCAATTTGTTGAGTTTATGGATTAATGAAGAGAGGGATGGGTCCCTGTGATGGCTCTCAGTTTTAGAGATGGCCACTTTAAGTTTGAGGAAGTTATCAAATTTTGTACGCTCTAGATGGAATTGTGTTTGTAAGTTTATAAAGGATAGTGGTGTAGATATAGATCCAAGTTGTTGCGGGAAGAAGATTCCTTTGTTAATCCATGTTGGCCAGTATAGTGTTTTCCCTTAGTACTTAATATTCAGATTGTTTCAAAGAGAGGCTAGATTAGACATTCGTAGTTGTGATGGTAGCTTTTTTGTCTATGGTTAATAAGACATTTCTGGTGTTATTGAATATGTATTTAGAGTTAGGGAGGTGTTTGACGGTGGATGTAAGAAGCGTTAGTGGTTCTAGGTTATTTAAAATCACTCTCTCTACTTCCAACCACACTGGTGTGTAGCTTTCCGGGGTTTGGATCCAGTTTAAGCCCTGTTTGGCTAAAAAGGTGGTTTGGTAATCTCTGAAGTTGGCTAAATTGACGCCTCTTAGTGTGTTGTGTAACCTGAGTTTTTTGAGTGCTATTCTTACCTTTTTGTCTTGTCATATAAATCTCGAAATTTGTTTATCCAATTTTTGATGGAAATCAACAGATAGGAGTAGAGGGAGCATACTGATTAGATAATTAATGATTGAGGTAAACATCATTCTAATCGTCTCTATTCTGCCCCACCAAATGATTAATTTGGGTGACCAGGTGTCTAGGAGGGCTTTTGCTTTTTAAAGGGTGATTTTTTCGTTATGTTTAATAGTGTCTAAAAGGTCTCATCCAAATGCATTCCCAATATATTTGATGTAGTGGTTCTGCCAGGTGAGGCCCGAGTTTTCTAAAAGATCTTTGGTAGCATATAGGTTAAGAGGCTTAACTTCAGACTTATCTCTGTTTAGTTTGTAGCCCAACACTTCTGAGTGTTTTTCTATGGTTTCCATCAGAGCCCAAATAGAAGAACCAGGGTTTTCCATGATTACTAAGATATCATCCGCATAAGCAGAGAGTTTACCTAATTTACTTTTTAAGTAGATTCCAGCAATGTCGGGGTTATTTTTTATGACTAGTAGTAGGGGTTCTAATGCTAGGAGGAAGAGTGAAGGGGAGAGGGGGCAGCCATGTCTCGTACCTTGTAACTTGAATGGGCTTGAGAGGGATCCGTTGATAAGAATACCAGCTGTTGGGTTCTTGAAGAGGGTCATGATCGTCTGTATGAAGGCTTCACCTATGTTGAAGTCTTCCAAGCAGTGTCAGAGAAAGGTCCATGATACTCTGTCAAATGCTTTCTCTGCATCAAGTGTAATTGCGACAGAAGGCATGGTCTATAATTTTGCGTTATCAAGGACGTGGCATTAAAGGCGGATATTGTCAATTGACATCTGATTCTTTAGGAAGCCAACTTGCGAGTTGCTTATTAGTTTTGGAAGGAGGGTGTTGAGACAGTTGGCTAAAGTTTTTGCATAGATTTTGCAGTCTAAGTTTATTAGGGATATGGGCCTGTAATGTTTGGTTATTTTTGGATCCTTTCCATCTTTTGGGATTATGACAATGTTTGCTTCCGCCATCGTACCCGAGATAGTTCCTGATTTAGCGATGTTGAAGCAGAGTTAGCATGGTTGGTTGAAGTAAATTGACGAGAGTTTTGTAAAACTTGGCTGTGTAGCCATCTGGTCCTGGAGCTTTGTTTTCTTTCCGTGTGCCTATTGCGTTGGATGTCTCAGTCATGGATGTGGGTTTACATATTGAGGATTGTTCTTCCTCCGATAGGTGTGGGATTTGTATTTGGTCTAAGTAGTTTTTGCAATGGGCTGAGGTGTTGGTTTGATCATTCATATTTAGCTTTTTGTAAAACTGCTTAAAAGTGTCTAGTATTTTTTGTGGATTAGTATTGGTCATATTTTGTGTTTCTCTGATTGCTGTGATCTTTTTTTGGTTTTGCTTATCCTTAAGGTTGGAGGCTAGCATATTCCCTGCCTTGTTAGATTCGCATAGTTTGAGGCCCTTAAATGTATCCAGACACAAGCCCTTTCACTTAGAATTATTTTGTAATCATATTTTTTCTGTGTGATGAGTGATAGGGTATCTTTATTCAAATGTGCTGTGTGTCTCAGTTCAAGTTGCTTGATTTTCACTTCCAGGTTCACTAGTTTGGTGTTATTCAGCTTGTTGATTTTTGCTGTGATATATATATATAAGGATACCTCCTACGGTTGCCTTGAGGGCGTCCCACAATGTTTGTATGTTCATACCTGGGAGGTCATTGTCAACAAGGTAGTTAGATATCATCTGTTCAATTCTTTTTGTGTCTTCTGGATTTGTTAAAACTTCATTATTGACGTACCATATTTTGGTTGGGGATTTCTTGTTGGTACCTGCTAGTAGTGTGTTGATGCAGGAGTGGTCAGAGATTGATTTTGGAGATATGTTTGATTGGTGGATTAGGTGTGTGGGAGCCAGATATGAAGATGTAATCAATTCTTGTGTAAGAATTGTGTGGCGCAGAGTAGAATGTATATTCTCTGGAGGCGGGGTGTTGTAAACACCAGGTGTCTTTAAGGTCATATTTGGAGCATATATTCTGAAGTATTTGATGAGATTTGGCAGGTTGTTATCTGCCGTTAGATTGGCGGTTTAGGATTGTATCTAGTGGTAGGTTAAGGTCTCCTCCTACTATAATGAGGTCATCTTGAGGTAGAAGGCCTAGTTTATTCGATATCTCTTTCCAAAATGTTGTGTCATCCTTGTTAGGGCCATATAGGTTAAGTACATGAAATCTGTCCTCCCCTCTGCGCAAGGTTGAGATTAGTAGTCTGCCCTCGGAGTCTGTGGTGAAGGACTCAAGCGAAATGTTGGAGTGTTTGGACACTTAGGTGATTACTCAGTTTTTTTTATGTACTGCCGGAGAACAAATTGCCTCCGATATCCAATTGTCTTTAAGAAGCACATCTTCTTTATCAGTGATTCTTGTCTCTTGGAGGAGTATGATATCTCATTTGGATTTATATATATAGTCCATTATATTGCTTCATTTCACTGAGTGATTTAGTCCCTTCGCATTTAGGGAGACAATATTAAGATTATGTTCAATGCTTTGTGAAGCCACATTGGTGGGTAGGATGATTTGTGACTGTTAGGTAGAGGAGTGTATGTGGTATTTGATGGGTGCTGCAAGTAAGAGAGACTTCGATAAGGGTGGTCTGTTTGATGGGGTAAATGACTTTCCTATTTTTTTGTGGGTTAGTAGGGAATCTTTTAGTAAGGCTGTTGTGCCATGTTTTTCAAGAGGTTGGTGTACTTTGGGGATTTGGAATGAAATAGGTAGTGAGAAAGTAAAGGTAAGAGAACAAAGCATAAAATATACCATAATAAAGCCCCAACCCTCTGTCCCTCCCTCCCACACCCCTCCCGGAAAACTTCAAATTCAGGAGTAGCAACGATGAAGGGAGTCCATCCTCCAGCACGGAGCATTATCAATCTAAACGTTAGCACCATTTATACAAACAATGAGTAAACGAGGAATAATAACCATGGTATTAAATTCCAAGTGCCTGTCTTTATCTTGTTATTCTGTTAGTCGGAACATGTGAGGCTTGTGTTCTGGTATTGTGAAAACAACATCATATTTCACCAAACAGTGTGATGACTTTAAAAAATATATATTTTGTGAGGATTGGGGCTAGGTTCCCTCTATGCATATACATGTACCATACGGAATCTGAGGATGTAGAGTTTCAGCGCTATGTTTTAGTATATATAGTTATGGTATAAGGACAAGTGGTAGATGACTTCATTATGTATAGATAAGGTTATTGTGTCACTTGGCCAGATAGTGTATGTAGTTTTGGGGTTTGTGCTCGTTTACCAGACAGGTAAGTGATTCGTCTGGTTGAAATTCTCTATATGACAGTGCTCTATTGTGAAAACTACAACATATTTCACCAAACATAGTGTGATGACTTTTTCTAATATGGAGTGAGGATAAGGGCAAGATTTCCTCTATGTATATGCATACACCATACAGAATCTGAGGGTGTAGGGTTTCAGTGCTATGTTTTAGCATATCTAGTTGTGATATAAGGGCAAGTGGTAGGAGACTTCATTATGTATAGATATGGTTAATTGTGTCACTTGGCCAGATAGTGTATATAGCTTTGGGGTGTGTGCTCGTTTATCAGACAGGTAAGTGATTCTGCAGGTTGGAATTCTCTATATGATAGCGCACTAAAACGCTTTTAAACGTTTAAGTTGAACTACAGATAAAACTTTAAAGCTCACTTTGATTCACATAAACTTACAAACCATACAATACAGTAATCCTGTTGGGAGAAAAGAAACAGTTCAGAATACTTATCGATGCTGCTCACTGAGTGCATGGTCAAACTGGTGTGTAGTTACATAGGACCATTTGTGATACATCAGTAGTGTATCAGTTAGCGATGAATAGGTGAAACTGTCCCAGTTTCCAGAAGGGCAGGCCTTTTATGATTTTCTTTTGTTAAAAGAAGGAGTTGAGAGTTCAATTTCTGGTCAGATAGTTCATCTAGGAAGTTTGACTGTTCTGAGGGTTTGTCAAAGAAGTGGCTTTTGTCCTTGACTATTACTCTGTATCTTGCTGGTCCTATAAAGGAAAATTGAAGATTCATTTCTTTCAATCGGTTGCATAGGGTTACAAAGCCTCTTCTGGGTTCAACAGTTGGTTTTGAGTAGTCCTGTGAGATGTGGATATTATGGTTGTTCCATGTGATATGGTGGTTTTTGCGAACCTAGGCTAGGATAGCTTCAGCATGCTGGAAGCGCAACGGTTTGCAGACTATTGGTCTCGTAGAGAATTTGGATGAGACTTCAAATGTAGTGACTCTATGGGCTCTCTCCAACTAAAAATCCTTATGGAATTTCCGGTCAGTGACTTGCAGGATCCAAGTCTCCAGGAATGATATGTATGAGTTGGAAGTCTCCTCAGAGCCCTCCGGAATTCCAAATATTCTTAGATTTCCTTTTCTGTTTTGGTCTTTGAGGTCAGAGGTATCTTTTTTCATGTGTTTTGTAGCTATTTGAAGCGCTTTTAGGTCTTTAATAGTTTAGTTGTTTGAGTCTTCTACTTCACTGATCCTCTGTTCCGCATCCGCTATTTTGTTGTTAATTGTATTGATGTCCGCTCTAATGGCAGTTAACTCTAGTTGCATGGAGTCTGTGTTTTGCTTAGTGGTTTTTGCAAGATCATGTACCTCCACTCGTATTTTCAATATCATAACCATCGTATTTTTAATGTCTGCCTTGCCCTTGATGGGCGAGTCTGGAGATGGAGGTTCTGCCTTTGAGCGTTTATAGTGTGGTTTCATTTCTTTCTCTGCCATCCTTATTAATTTTGGTTGTTGATTGTTGATTACCTTCAGTTAACTTCAATTATTCACCTCAGTATGAGATGATTGGATGCGTTATTGCAATCCGCTTTTGGTAGCTCTTTATATGCCTCCTTGTTAGAAATGGGATCTCTAGTTGGCAAGGGCTTGCACCTTTGTCCAAGTAGGGACCCTTCTTCCTAGTCAGGGACCTGCAGAACACATCCACACATTCCAACCAAGTGTTGGCATCAGACTTCTTACTGGACCTGAACTGATCCCTGTACTTTTCAGGAGTAAGACCATACTTCGTGAGAAGGGCATCCTTCATGTCAGCATAGGTGAGGTGATACCCCTTACCCAAAGCTAGCAGAGCATCCCTTGCTTCTTCAGGGAAAAGTGGCCACAATCCTGCTCCCCAATTCTCCTCAGGGACCCCATTCATGTGTATGGCTGCCTCATAACCCTGAAACCACCTTTGTATGTCATCCCCCTTCTTGAACTCCTTGCCTACATTCTTGGGAATTGTCACAATCCTGTCTGCCTTTCTGGACGAATTGCTGCCACCATCTGAGCCTGACTTACTCCTAAGTTCTAGCTCCTTCAGTTCTCTCTCATGCTCTAAGAGCATCTTCCTCTCCTCTATGGCCAATCTCTTCTCCTCCCGCTCACTCTCCAGCCTGAGCTTCTGCAGCTCGAACTGCCTTGCCTCCCGCCTGTCCTCCAGCTCCTCTGGGGACAGACCGCTGCTGCCTGACCTGGCGGGTTCCCCCTACCCAAAAGCACATCCACCCTGGAAATAGGCTCCTCCACCTCCTCACTGAGATCACCAGGCTGCCCATTGGCATGTCTGGCTGCTACCCAGGCCCTCAGCGCCTTCTGTAGCTCCTCCTTCCTTGTGAGGCCTTTAATTTGGACTTTCAGGTTTTTACAAATCGCTCGTAACTCCTTTACGGCGTAGGATTCCAACCTGTCCTCCTCAAAGATAACTTCCAGAGATGCAACGGATGATGCAATTGATTCAGGCATGACGAAAGTCGTGAGTTAAAAACTGGCAAGATCAAAAATAGGCCAAAAGAAAAAGAACCAGTATGTGGTACGTAATGGTCTGCGATATGGTAGTAGTGCACACCAATCACTGTAAGTCAAGTGCAAACACAAGTCCTATCCCACCGCTGCCACCCAATGTTAGAAATGGGATCTCTAGTTGGCAAGGGCTTGCACCTTTGTCCAAGTAGGGACCCTTCTTCCTAGTCAGGGTAAGGGTTGTTACACTCGTGAAGTAACCCCTGCTCACCCTCGTGGTAGCTTGGCACGAGCAGTCAGGCTTAATTCAGAGGCAGTGTGTAAAGCATTTGCACATAACCAACAGTAATACAGTGTAAGCACTACAAACGGACACCACACCAGTTTAGAAAAATAACCAATATTTTATATACTCAAGACAAGACCAATTACGACAAAAATCCACAATACTATACTTTACGAATGAATATTTGATACAGTAACTTCTTCTTTGCAGGAATAGCACAAAAGCAAAGTTCGTACGAGTCGGTAGCTCCGTCCGAGCCTACCGTGATGCTGAAAACCACAGAGTCTAACAGTTCCAGCCGACCGCGTCGATACGGGCCAGCAGAGTCGTGAACAGACTCGGTTACAGTACCTTTCTCGTTGTGGCTGGTACGGAGTGTACGAGCCGGTCGGCGTTCGTCGCGGTTGCGGTGCAAGACGGAGCGATGCAAGGTGCGGTGTCCCTCGATGCGGTGCAGGCAGCGGCTCGATGAGCGTTGTGCAGACGGAGTCGGTGAGTCCAAGGCGTGCGATGCAGGGTGAGACGGTGCTCGATGCGGTGCTGACAGGTTGCGATGCAGGCGACCTAGCCGGAGTGCGGGAGCTGGCGTCGGACAGCGGTGCGAGTCGGAGCGGTGCGTCGCAGACGTGCGAGCGGTGCCCCAAATGCGGTGCGGTCACGACTCTTGAGCCAGTTGCAGCGACCTCGTCGGTCGGGTCCGGTTGGTTCAGTGAAGCGATGCGATGCGATGCGATCTGCGTTGCCCACAGGTCACGGTGCAAGCAGCGGCTCGATGTTGGCGGCGTCGGACGTCGCCCACGGTGAGACCAGGGTTGCGATGCGAAGCGGGGCGATGCGGTCTGCGGTGCAAACAGGTCACCGGCCAGGGATGGATTCGGTTGACGGAGTCGGTTGCAGTTCCCTTCCTCTGTGGCAACTGAAACAGCATTCCAGAAGCGGTACCCAGAGGCTTGTGAAGTCTTTGCAGTCCCTGAGACTTCTTAACAGGAGGCCAGCTCGGTTCCAGGCCCTTGGAGATACTCAGCACAAGTTTGTAGAAAGTTCCTTCCTTTCACTGCCCAAGGCAGAAGCAGCAGCTGCAGGCCAACCCAACAAAGCAACAACACAGCAAAGGGGCAGTACTCCTCCTGGCAGCTCTTCCAGCTCTTCGTCTTGGCAGGTTCCTTGATTCCAGCGAGATCTAAATTCATGGGGTCAGGGCCCCAATATTTATATCCCAAATTCCTTTGTTCTCTGAAGGCAGAGAGGCCTTTGCCTGGTCCAAACCAGTTCTGGAGCACTTTGTTGACAAGTCTCCGTCCCTTCTTTCAGTGAGCAGGCCAGGGACATCAGACGCACCACAGGAGGTGGAGCCAGCATTGTGGAGGGAAGGCACTGTCCTATTCAGGGCCCAGGTGCGACCCCTCCCACCCATCTACATGTAGATCTTGCTATTCAGCCCTGTGCTGACTCACCCTGTCTCCTGGCATCCCCCAGCCCCTGTCACTCACATTCCAGACAAGGAATACACAACCTCGCAGAGGCAGGCTTGGATGGTTAGACAAGAAAATACCCACTTTCTAAAAGCGGTATTTTCAAACACAGAATGTTAAAACCAACTTCACTAAAAGCTGCATTTTATCATTCTGAGTCCAGGCATACTAAACTCGAATTTCTACCATGTTCCCGGGGTCAGTTAGGATTATATACTGTAATAATCAAAACCGCCCGTTCTGGCCTAGGGGGAACAGGTAGCCTTGCAATAGTGAAAAACGAACTAGGCTGTAATTCACTATCAGGACATGCCGCACACACCCGGGCATGTCCTACCTTTCGCATACACCGCACCCTGCCCACAGGGGTACCTTGGGCCTACCTTAGGGGTGACTAACATGCAGCAAAGGGAAGGTTTAGGGACTTGCAAGTGTGTGCACTTGCCAAGTCGACATGGCAGCCCCAGGCTGCGCACAGGCTCTGCGTTGGCAGGCCCGAGTTACACTTTACGGGCTGTTTGCGTGGGTGGCACAATCCAGTACTGCAGCCCACCAACAGCATTTGGTCTATAGGCCCTGGCACTCGCAGTGCACTTTACAAGGGACTGACACATAAACCAAATAGGCCAATCATGGAAACACCAATCCATAACACATTTTATACAGGAGCACTTGCACTTTCCCACTGGACCGCAGTGAGGAAAGTGCGCAGAATCATTACACCAGCAAAAACAGAGTCAAAACCGGGAGGTCAGAAAGCAAAAAGTCAGGGGAAACACGCCAAAAGATGCCAAGTCTAACACATGTCCCCTCCAGCTGAAAGTAGGGAGAACTACCCAACCCCATGGGAGTTCTCTTCACTAAGGCGGAAGAACCTGGACAGACCATCTGCGTTGGCGTGTTCTGTACCAGGACGGTGTTCCACCGTAAAGTCCATTCCCTGTAGGGAGATGGACCACCTCAGCAGTTTTGGATTCTCACCCCTCATTTGCATCAACCATCTGAGGGGCCTGTGGTCTGTCTGAACCCGGAAGTGAGTCCCAAACAGGTATGGTCTCAACTTCTTCAGTGCCCAGACCACAGCAAAAGCTTCCCTTTCTATGGCACTCCACCTCTGTTCCCTGGGAAGTAGTCTCCTGCTAAGGAAGACTACCGGCTGATCCAGGCCCTCTTCGTTCAGTTGTGAGAGCACCGCTCCCACACCATGCTCTGAAGCGTCAGTCTGCACGACAAATTCTTTGGAGAAGTCAGGTGCCTTGAGCACGGGCGCCGTGCACATGGCTGCCTTCAGGGCATCAAAAGCTTTCTGGCAGGACTCAGTCCAGATCACTTTCCTGGGCTGCCTCTTAGAGGTCAGCTCTGTTAAGGGGGCAACAATGGTGCCATAACCCTTAACAAATCTCCTATAATAGCCGGTGAGACCTAAGAAGGCTCTCACCTCTGTCTGGGTCTTGGGGGCTCCCAAGCCAGAATGGTGTCAATCTTGGGTTGTAGGGGCGCCACCTGGCCGCTTCCTACCTGGTGTCCCAAGTACACCACAGAACCCTGCCCGATCTGGCACTTACTGGCCTTGATCGTGAGGCCTGCACCTTGCAGAGCCCTCAACACTTTCTCAAGGTGCTGTAAATGTTCTTCCCAGCTGGAACTGAACACAGCAATGTCATCCAGGTAGGCGGCACTGAAATCCTCCAGCCCGGCCAACACCTGATTGACCAACCTCTGAAAGGTGGCAGGGGCATTCTTCAACCCAAAGGGCATCACCCGGAATTGGTAATGACCTTCTGGGGTTGAGAACGCTGATCTCTCCTTGGCCCCATCGGTTAAGGCAATCTGCCAGTACCCAGACGTTAAATCAAACGTGCTGAGGAACCGGGCAGCTCCCAACCGATCAATGAGCTCATCAGCTCTGGGGATGGGGTGCGCGTCAGTCCTGGTGACGGCATTGAGCCCCCGGTAGTCCACACAAAACCGGAGTTCTGGAGTGGCACCGGGCGCCGCAGCCTTTGGGACCAAGACCACTGGGCTGGCCCAAGGACTGTGGGAGGGCTCAATCACCCCTAACGCCAACATCTTAGAGACCTCCTCCTTGATGCTGGCTCTGACCCGGTCAGTCAACCTGTAAATCTTGTGCTTCACAGGATGGCTGTCACCGGTGTCACGTCATGGGTACACCAGTGAGTAACACCGGGGGTCAGAGAGAACAGCGGGGCGAACTGTCCCAACAACTGGCGACAGCCCCCTGCTGCTCCTGAGTCAGAGTAGGGGAGAGGACCACACCCTCTACTGACCCATCATGCTCCTTGGTAGACAGGAGGTCAGGGAGAGGCTCGCTCTCCTCTTCCACCCCATCATCTGTCGCCAAGAGCATACTCACTTCGGACCTCTCGAAGTGGGGCTTGAGGCGGTTCACGTGAAGGACCCTTAAAGGGTTCCTTGGAGCCTGCAAATCCACCAGGTAGGTGACGTCACTTTTGCGCTCCTTTACCTCATATG
This sequence comes from Calotriton arnoldi, assembly GCA_963921515.1. Lineage (NCBI taxonomy): Eukaryota > Metazoa > Chordata > Amphibia > Caudata > Salamandridae > Calotriton > Calotriton arnoldi. The sequence continues at coordinate 903,302 of CAWUFW010001542.1, read as the reverse complement.
GCCCAGTCCACTTGTCCTGCAAGGCACAAGGTGCTACTGGGGCCATGACCCACACTTTTTGCCCAGGTTGAAATTCGACCAGAGTGGCATTCTGGTCATACCATCTCTTCATTTCTTCCTGGCTTGCTTCTAGGTTCGCCTGAGCGAGTTTCCTGAAGCGGGCAGTTTGGTTTCTAAAGGCCAGCATGTAGCTAAATACATCCTGGGGAGTTTTCCTGGGAGCTGCCTCCCAGCCTTCCTTTACCAAACTCAGAGGTCCTCTGACAGGGTGGCCATACAGGAGCTCAAAGGGGCTGTACCCAAGAGACTTCTGAGGCACCTCCCTGTATGCAAAGAGCAGGCATGGCAAGAGGACGTCCCACTTACGCCTCATGGGTTCTGTTAGACCCTTGATCATGCCTTTCAAGGTCTGGTTGAATCTCTCCACCAGACCGTTTCCTTGTGGGTGGTAAGGAGTGGTGAACTTGTAGGTTACACCACACTCCTTCCACAGGGATGTCATATACTTCGATATGAAATTGGTCCTCCTATCGGAAACCACCTCTCTGGGGAATCCCACACGGGAAAAGATCCCCATTAACGCCCGGCCCACCACTGGCGCCGTCGTTGTCCTGAGAGGGATTGCCTCCGGGTACCGGGTGGCATGGTCCACCAAGACCAGGATGTACCTGTTGCCCATGGCTGTCTTGGGGTCCAGTGGCCCCACTATATCCATCCCTACCCTTTCAAAGGGTGTTCCAACAACCGGAAAAGGTTGGAGAGGAGCTTTGACCTTCCTCCCACTCTTACCACTTGCCTGGCAAGTTTGGCAAGACCTACAGTGTGCATCTGACTGCCTTCGCATTTGGGGCCAAAAGAAGTGGGTGACAAGCCTGTCAAAGGTCTTGTCCTGCCCCAAATGTCCTGCCAAAGGCACGTCATGAGCCAGACCCAGTAGGAAGGTCCTGAAGCGCTGGGGTACCACCAGCACATGGGCTGACCCAGGCTCAGCAACCTTAGGCTCACTGTATAGGAGACCACTCTCCCAGTAGATCAGATGTGACCCGGACTGATTACCAGCTGCCTGGTCTGCAGCCTGCCGCCGCAGACCCTCCAGAGTAGGGCACTCGTTCTGCTCCCTGCAGAACTCCTCCCTGGTGGGACCCCTTCTTGCTGCCAATGGGTCAGCTCAGAGATGTCTCCCAGTTCGGCTACCTGCTCCCCTGTAGGCACCGGGGCGTCCCCCTCGAGGTCCGCCTCCTCCCGGTCCGTGGGAACTTCGGGGGCCGGTTTCCCGCGCCCCTGCCCTTTCTCTTGGCAGGGACTTGGGCCACTGTTTCAGGCTCCAAGTCCTCTTGATCACCCTTTCTGGCTGCCATTGACCGAGTAGACACGCATGCCCACTCTGGCAACCCAAGCATCTCCAAGTGAGACCTGAGCTCAACCTCCTTCCATGAGGACTGCTCCAGGTCGTTTCCTAGCAGACAATCTACAGGCATGGTAGGGCTCACAACCACCCTCAAGGGACCTGAGACCCCCCCATTCAAAGGGAACCTGCGCCACCATACACTGGCGCTCAGAGTTATCGACAGCAACTACTTGGTGGAATGCTCCTGGGACTACTTGCTTCTCAGACACCAGGTGACACCGGACTGAGGTCACACTGGCTCCAGTATCTCTGAGAGCCTCTACCCTGTTCCCATTAATGGTCACCCAGGTGCTATATTTCTTTGTGTTAGGGGGCTCCTGGTTTCCTGGGACCATCTCACTGTCCCCTAGTGAGACAAGGGTCATTTCTGCTGGATCCCCACCCTCCTGTGGGCACCCCTCCTCCCCAAGTGCTACACTAGCCAACACTTTGGACTGTCCACCGGTGGGTGGCTGTGTCCCCTTCGGGCACTTGGGGTCCCCCTTAAAGTGACCTACCTGGTCACATGCATAACACTTGCGGGGGCCGGTCTCAACAGGCTTCCCTGTAGAGACCCCTTTCTTCTTATCACCGGGGGGCTGGGAACCTTTACCCTGGGTATTAGTTTGGGGCCCTTTAGAGAACTCCTGTGCTTTACCCTTGTCCCCCCACCTTTCTGCTGGGGACCCTGCCCACCTTTGGCTGAGTCTCCCCCAAACGCTTTCTTGTGGACCCTGGTACTCACCCAGCGGTCCGCTTCCATAGCAAGCTTCCTGGGGTCAGTTAGCTTACTATCAACTAGGTGCTGGCGCAGATCTGCAAAACATAGACTAGACAAGTGCTCCCATGCAATCAAGTTGTAGAGCCCCTGAAAATCTGTTACGCTACTGCCCTTCACCCAACCATCCAGAGACCTGCAGAACACATCCACACATTCCAACCAAGTGTTGGCATCAGACTTCTTACTGGACCTGAACTGATCCCTGTACTTTTCAGGAGTAAGACCATACTTCGTGAGAAGGGCATCCTTCATGTCAGCATAGGTGAGGTGATACCCCTTACCCAAAGCTAGCAGAGCATCCCTTGCTTCTTCAGGGAAAAGTGGCCACAATCCTGCTCCCCAATTCTCCTCAGGGACCCCATTCATGTGTATGGCTGCCTCATAACCCTGAAACCACCTTTGTATGTCATCCCCCTTCTTGAACTCCTTGCCTACATTCTTGGGAATTGTCACAATCCTGTCTGCCTTTCTGGACGAATTGCTGCCACCATCTGAGCCTGACTTACTCCTAAGTTCTAGCTCCTTCAGTTCTCTCTCATGCTCTAAGAGCATCTTCCTCTCCTCTATGGCCAATCTCTTCTCCTCCCGCTCACTCTCCAGCCTGAGCTTCTGCAGCTCGAACTGCCTTGCCTCCCGCCTGTCCTCCAGCTCCTCTGGGGACAGACCGCTGCTGCCTGACCTGGCGGGTTCCCCCTACCCAAAAGCACATCCACCCTGGAAATAGGCTCCTCCACCTCCTCACTGAGATCACCAGGCTGCCCATTGGCATGTCTGGCTGCTACCCAGGCCCTCAGCGCCTTCTGTAGCTCCTCCTTCCTTGTGAGGCCTTTAATTTGGACTTTCAGGTTTTTACAAATCGCTCGTAACTCCTTTACGGAGTAGGATTCCAACCTGTCCTCCTCAAAGATAACTTCCAGAGATGCAACGGATGATGCAATTGATTCAGGCATGACGAAAGTCGTGAGTTAAAAACTGGCAAGATCAAAAATAGGCCAAAAGAAAAAGAACCAGTATGTGGTACGTAATGGTCTGCGATATGGTAGTAGTGCACACCAATCACTGTAAGTCAAGTGCAAACACAAGTCCTATCCCACCGCTGCCACCCAATGTTAGAAATGGGATCTCTAGTTGGCAAGGGCTTGCACCTTTGTCCAAGTAGGGACCCTTCTTCCTAGTCAGGGTAAGGGTTGTTACACTCGTGAAGTAACCCCTGCTCACCCTCGTGGTAGCTTAGCACGAGCAGTCAGGCTTAATTCAGAGGCAGTGTGTAAAGCATTTGCACATAACCAACAGTAATACAGTGTAAGCACTACAAACGGACACCACACCAGTTTAGAAAAATAACCAATATTTTATATACTCAAGACAAGACCAATTACGACAAAAATCCACAATACTATACTTTACGAATGAATATTTGATACGGTAACTTCTTCTTTGCAGGAATAGCAGAAAAGCAAAGTTCGTACGGGTCGGTAGCTCCGTCCGAGCCTACCGTGATGCTGAAAACCACAGAGTCTAACAGTTCCAGCCGACCGCGTCGATACGGGCCAGCAGAGTCGTGAACAGACTCGGTTACAGTACCTTTCTCGTTGTGGCTGGTACGGAGTGTACGAGCCGGTCGGCGTTCGTCGCGGTTGCGGTGCAAGACGGAGCGATGCAAGGTGCGGTGTCCCTCGATGCGGTGCAGGCAGCGGCTCGATGAGCGTTGTGCAGACGGAGTCGGTGAGTCCAAGGCGTGCGATGCAGGGTGAGACGGTGCTCGATGCGGTGCTGACAGGTTGCGATGCAGGCGACCTAGCCGGAGTGCGGGAGCTGGCGTCGGACAGCGGTGCGAGTCGGAGCGGTGCGTCGCAGACGTGCGAGCGGTGCCCCAAATGCGGTGCGGTCACGACTCTTGAGCCAGTTGCAGCGACCTCGTCGGTCGGGTCCGGTTGGTTCAGTGAAGCGATGCGATGCGATGCGAACTGCGGTGCCCACAGGTCACGGTGCAAGCAGCGGCTCGATGTTGGCGGCGTCGGACATCGCCCACGGTGAGACCAGGGTTGCGATGCGAAGTGGGGCGATGCGGTCTGCGGTGCAAACAGGTCACCGGCCAGGGATGGATTCGGTTGACGGAGTCGGTTGCAGCTCCCTTCCTCTGTGGCAACTGAAACAGCATTCCAGAAGCGGTACCCAGAGGCTTGTGAAGTCTTTGCAGTCCCTGAGACTTCTTAACAGGAGGCCAGCTCGGTTCCAGGCCCTTGGAGATACTCAGCACAAGTTTGTAGAAAGTTCCTTCCTTTCACTGCCCAAGGCAGAAGCAGCAGCTGCAGGCCAACCCAACAAAGCAACAACACAGCAAAGGGGCAGTACTCCTCCTGGCAGCTCTTCCAGCTCTTCGTCTTGGCAGGTTCCTTGATTCCAGCGAGATCTAAATTCATGGGGTCAGGGCCCCAATATTTATATCCCAAATTCCTTTGTTCTCTGAAGGCAGAGAGGCCTTTGCCTGGTCCAAACCAGTTCTGGAGCACTTTGTTGACAAGTCTCCGTCCCTTCTTTCAGTGAGCAGGCCAGGGACATCAGACGCACCACAGGAGGTGGAGCCAGCATTGTGGAGGGAAGGCACTGTCCTATTCAGGGCCCAGGTGCGACCCCTCCCACCCATCTACATGTAGATCTTGCTATTCAGCCCTGTGCTGACTCACCCTGTCTCCTGGCATCCCCCAGCCCCTGTCACTCACATTCCAGACAAGGAATACACAACCTCGCAGAGGCAGGCTTGGATGGTTAGACAAGAAAATACCCACTTTCTAAAAGCGGTATTTTCAAACACAGAATGTTAAAACCAACTTCACTAAAAGCTGCATTTTATCATTCTGAGTCCAGGCATACTAAACTCGAATTTCTACCATGTTCCCGGGGTCAGTTAGGATTATATACTGTAATAATCAAAACCGCCCGTTCTGGCCTAGGGGGAACAGGTAGCCTTGCAATAGTGAAAAACGAACTAGGCTGTAATTCACTATCAGGACATGCCGCACACACCCGGGCATGTCCTACCTTTCGCATACACCGCACCCTGCCCACAGGGGTATTTTGGGCCTACCTTAAGGGTGACTAACATGCAGCAAAGGGAAGGTTTAGGGACTTGCAAGTGTGTGCACTTGCCAAGTCGACATGGCAGCCCCAGGCTGCGCACAGGCTCTGCGTTGGCAGGCCCGAGTTACACTTTACGGGCTGTTTGCGTGGGTGGCACAATCCAGTGCTGCAGCCCACCAACAGCATTTGGTCTATAGGCCCTGGCACTCGCAGTGCACTTTACAAGGGACTGACACATAAACCAAATAGGCCAATCATGGAAACACCAATCCATAACACATTTTATACAGGAGCACTTGCACTTTCCCACTGGACCGCAGTGAGGAAAGTGCGCAGAATCATTACACCAGCAAAAACAGAGTCAAAACCGGGAGGTCAGAAAGCAAAAAGTCAGGGGAAACACGCCAAAAGATGCCAAGTCTAACACTCCTCCTTTGAGTGGTTCAGTTTCACCCCTTGTCGGTAGAGGATGTTTCCTTCTGGGTCTAGTTGTTTGGGATCTATATGCTTCCTCTTTTGAGTGCTTCAGTTGTATCCTTTGTCCAAGAAGGATGTTTCTTTCGGGGTCTAGTTTTTCGTAGGCTCACCGATCGCGCTGCGCGGTAATGTCCAGTAATTCGCAATTCACAGTTTAATTGTGAGTATAGGTTCCTATAAAAGGACTATATGCTCAAAGAGGATCAATGTAGATCAGAGATCATCACAATGGTTTACAGCTCAGGGGTATTTTACTGTATCAATTTCTCTCATCAGTCGCCTCACCTGTTGTTCTCTCAATGGACTTGCTGGAACTCAATGGAGCATGGTACATTTCAGGCTGATCATTGGAGCAGTATTTGTCAATGTGTGGGGGCCGCCATTTTGTATGCCAGCAAGGATTCACCAAAGAGAGTAAAGCGTGTGCGCTTGGATAAGTCTAGTTGACTTAATTGACTAGTCAGATCGTTGCCAGGCACAACTTGAAGACGTTGGAATGGTGAGTAGGCGATGTATGGGTATTTTTCAATTATTTGAGCATCGTCACCGTCGGCTGGTCGCCATTTTGATTATTTTGTGCAAGGCAATCAATCAATCAATCATGGGTTTGTTGAGCGCGACTACTCACCCGTAAGGGTCTCAAGGCGCTGGGGGGGGGGAGACGCAGGGTCCTGTACATCAAGGGGGAGGTCTATCGAAGAGCCATGTTTTGAGGTCCCTCGTGAAGTTGGGAGTGATGTCATCTGTCTGAGGTGGAGCGGGAGGGCGTTGCAGGCTCTGGCCGCGAGGAAGGAGAAGGAGCGGCCTCCCGATCTGGACTTCCTGGTGCACGGGACCATGGCGTGGGAGAGCTGGGCTGATCGTAGGGTCCTTTGGGGTGCGTGGAATGTGAGTCGGCTATTCAGGTATGCTGGTCCGGTGTTGTGGAGGGCTTTGTGTGCGTGGGTGAGAATCTTGAAGGTGATTCTTGCCTTGATGGGGAGCCAGTAGAGTGTGCGCAGGTGCTGGGTGATGTGGCAGTGTCGTGGCAGGTTGAGGATTAGTCTGGCGGCGGCATTCTGAATGTTTTGAAGTTTGCGGGTGAGGATTTTATTGATTCCGGCGTAGAGTGCGTTGCCGTCGTCAAGTATGCTGGTAATGAGGGCGTGTGTGACGGTCTTTCTGTGTTCGAGGGGGATCCATTTGAAGGTCTTGCTTAGGAGGCGGAGGGTGTGGAAGCAGGAGGTTGCGACGAAGTTGATCTGACGGTCCATTTTGAGTTTGGAGTCCAGGATGATTCCGAGGTTGCGCGTGTGGTTCAAGGGGGTGGGCGGGCTTCCGAGGTCGGGGGGCCACCAGGTGTTGTTCCAGGCATCGGGGTGTGGGCCCATGATGAGTACTTCTGTTTTGTCCGTGTTGAGTTGTAGACAGCTGCTCTTCATCCATTTGGCGACTGCTTCCATGCCTTCTTGAAAGTTGTGTTTGGCTGCGTTGGGTTCGTTGGATAGGGAGAGGATGAGTTGGGTGTCGCCTGCGTATGAAACAATGTTGAGTCCGTGGGTTCTGACGATGGAGGCGAGCGGAGACATGTAGATGTTGAACAACGTGGGGCTGAGGGAGGATCCTTGGGGTACTCCGCAAGTGGTCGGTGTGGGGTCTGAGAGGAAGGGAGGGAGTCTGACCCGCTGCGTTCTGCCGGAGAGGATTGAGCGGATCCAGGCGAGGGCCTTGTCCCGGATCCCTGCATCGTGAAGTCTGCGTGTTAGGGTGCGGTGAGAGACTGTGTCGAAGGCCGCTGAAAGGTCGAGGAGGATGAGGGCTACTGTCTCTCCTCTGTCCAGGAGGGAGCGGATGTCGTCTGTTGCTGCGAGGAGGGCGGTTTCCGTGCTGTGGTTCTTTCTGAAGCCGGATTGGGAGGAGTCGAGGATGTTGTGCTCTTCGATGAAGGTGACGAGTTGGCTGTTGATGGCTTTCTCGATGACTTTCGCTGGGAACAGGAGCATGGAGATGGGTCTGTAGTTCTTGAGGTCGGTGGGGTCCGCCGAGGGTTTCTTCAGGAGGGGGTTGATCTCAGCGTGCTTCCAGTCATAGGGGAAGGAGGTGTTTTGCGAATGGGAGTGGAGACTCGAGGAGTCATCTCTGGTAAGACTATTATCACTCCGTGTGCATGTGTGAGTGTGAGAGGTAGGAGCCAGTTGAGTGCTTGGTGTTACACAGAGTATTGAGTATAGTTTGTACTACGCACTCGATGTACAGAGTTCGCTCGCAGTGGTATTTGCCACCATCTTTAGGTCTGGCGTCCGATATTGAATGTTGCCCTTGTGAGTTATGGCCTCGACGGGGGGTTTAGAGATTCAAGAGTAGTGACCGTACCTTGATAGAAGCTCTGATGTGTCCCAGTTGGAGCTCTGAGAAGTGGTGTCTCGATATCTCTGGTTCAATGGTAGCTGTTGTCTTGCCACATGTGTTAGATGGTTGCAGTCGCCATCTTATCTCCGGATCTGAGAGTAAAACATCAAATTACGTTGTTTGGTTCCTCGATCCTCTTCTAGCATTCCCATGTGATATTTAGGTTCCAGGCAGTTTTTAATTTCAGGATATGTTCAAGTTTCACTTAAAAATGGGCTCAGACATCCACAATCTTCTTATTTTGTTCCGTGCTGGGAGGAGAAACGGAGCTAGGCAGCCATGCTCTCTGCCGTCCAAGACACACCCCCTGAAAATTATTTTTGATTGCCAGTCGCTCAGTTTACACTTGGGTACATCAAGAAACACCACATTCACATTTGTAGTGCCTTGGCAAATGTGCAATCACCTTTGATAACAATTTTAAAGTCATATTCTTTCAGTCTCCAGGAATAAAAGATGTTATAACTGGCTTAGTCAAAGCTATTTTTCTCCTGTGCTCAATTGGCAAAGGGATTGTTTGAGTTGCAGTGTAAATATACTAAGTCCTGGCCAACAATTTAGGGGATTGGTGGGTTTTATATGACTCCCACTCTGTTAAATTTTTTTTAAATGGTATATATAGTCACCTGGAGTATGAGATATTGTCGACCTTAAGAAGTACTTCCATATCTTGCTTAGCATATGATACTGTTATCTATCATGGGATCAATAATGATTTACATAAATTTGAGCAATATACATTTATAAATATTGAACGCAACGGATAACAATGCATAGTGTTTGAGGTCGATCATACATAATGTAACAGGCCTGTCACATTGAATAGAACCCCTTTAAGATGAGTTAGATGCTTTGACTACTTGGATTCCACATTCAGCATAGCTAACGTTGGGTCAAAGATGTGGAAAAGGTTCATTGTGTTACACAAATATATTTCGATCATTACAGGGCGATACTTCTGAACTAGATGTAGCTTTACTGCTTGCCGTAATTCAAATTTAGGATGCAATGACAAAGTCATAAGCAAAGTGCAGAACAGAACTTTGGTGCTTCTGCCTGTTCCCCTGGATAACACCATTTATTGATCCTTGTTTGATAACAGAGGAATAAATCAAAAACTGACTTAAACTGAGTCAATAGAAAATTACTGCATATCCTGTATCAGTAATTCTTGCTTCATTTGCCCCATAAATTCCTGATTGTTACGCAGACTTTACACAGAGCGGCAACTTTTTCAGCAGCTGAAATCTTCATGTGAAGGTAAATATATCAGCCATGCTTTTGCATATCTCATTATTTCAATGAGGTTGGTAACTACTATTGAAATTAAGAGGCCAGTCATAATGAAGGCCTTTATGGGGAATGAATTTATGAAACAATAGATACTTTCACTCTATGGTTCATATAATTAAAAGCCTACACATTTCGGGGAGGCATACCATGATAGGATTCACCCCTCAATTTCGCTGCTGTTAATCTTAAATTTGGGTTGGGGGCCTTGCTGATAAAGAATGTTTACAAATACTTGTCAGAAGCACCACTGTCCATATTATGTGCGATACTGTTCGTGGAATATAATATCCACTTTTTGTGTTTATGTCCTAAAGACGTATGGGACTATGAATCTGTGATCGCGATTCTACTGTGTCAGATAATGGATAGGCCTGAAAATTAATATTGCATAGCCTGTTATACTTGGAAACAATGACTGCATATTAAAGGAAATCTTGTTGCTTAGTACAAGCAGTGACATCTAACTACTTTGAAATGTAAGGACTCTAATTAGTGATTTGTAAATAAATGTTTGATCTAGTGTATGCGTGTAACTGCTAATAAGTCAATCTTTGTCAGACTTATTTAATGATAAAGGGAATATGTTATTACATTGAAAAAGTAGTTTTATTATTCATGTTATGAACCATTAATTATCTGATGTTGCATGCACTTATTTAAATGCATATTTCAATTTTATTGCTTTTCTTCACATGTTAACATTTGGGTACAGATTGTGACACAATTCAAAATGAGCACTGAAATACTTGGATCTCTTTACTTGGCCTAATAATGTGGACCTTTCCTACAGGATCTTGGTGTGTGGCAGTAGTTTTAAGCTGAATGAATCTTTGACTGAGTTGCCCCTTCGGTCCCTCATCAACGGCTTCATCCCAACTGATGAGAGCAATTCATTTCTGGTTGTGCAGTCACCAGAAAACCTATGAGGATGATTTGGAGGTGATTTTGCACTGGATCTGGGAAGAAATTCCTAGGTACTGACTGCAGCTCCGGGTCTGCTTTAGACTTTAAGAAGTAACCAAATAACACCAAACATTGCTCTTGTTAAAATAGTATTTGGGGCTTTAGTTAATTATATGCATAAATATATAAATATTATGTACTTAGGGCCCGATTACGATGCCGGACGGAAAACCCTTCGGTCCTCCATAGTGTCGTAAAAATACCTCCCGCATGACCCGCGGCATTTCCGTCGGCCAAATTACGATGCAATGTACGCAAAATCACACCGCAATGGACGGATGTCACAAAAGACCGTCCACAACGGTTCGAAAAGCTGCAAATTGGACTGCGGCGGATGGGGAAAGCGGTTCAACGGCTTGAAAAGGCCGCTCCTGCCGCGGCATGACGGCACGGCGAATTACGATGAGAATGCGGAGCTGGCAGACCGAGCACTGCGTCCGACCGCCGCGCACGCACCTAGGCCAAATGAATGGCGGACGGAACAAACTTCACAACAATGCCCGAAGTGGGCCTGTACTCCCTGCCGCCCTCAATCACAACACACACGCCACAATGATACACCCCAACTTGCTCCTGGTAAGGAAAGCCATGCGCAGCATTGGAAGAGACATCTGGAGGTCATCACTCATGTGGACACACTCACATATCACAGTATGAAACCAACCCCTTCCTGGACCAGCATCCTTTGCACACCACAAGCCGAGACACAGAGACAGGACACACCTCACACACTTCACATATCTCCACCACTACCTTGCACCCTGCACCCCTTATTCAATTGCACCATGCCCCCCAAGACAATGCCCAAATCCACCAACTCAGAGTTGAGAGTGAAGGTAGATGAGACAATCAGGGTAGATCCACATTTGTCTGGGCACCTGGTCCAACACACCCTACTTGCGCGCAAGACTCAGATGTGTGCAAGGATCCACAGCAAAGTCAATGCCGCAGGGACCACCCTACGCACTGTGCGTGACATCAGGAAGCGGTGGGGCGACCTCAAGGGCCGGGTCAAGCAGCGGCTACAGGGAGGGGTGAGTAACACCACGGCGAATCTTCAGACACCTCTGAGCATGCAGCAGGTTCCCCCCCGGCCAAACAGCAGAGGGGGCGTCCGAAAAAGGCCCCGTCAAGATCACGTGGCACAGCACCGTGCCGTACCAATTCTCGGAGCAACCGCTGATGTCACCACTATAACACCGAGCATTGACTGTCGTTGTAAATACCAAACCACATTGCCACAAGGATGGGAGTGTTCTCTTGGACTTTGGAACTCTACCATTGTGTGTTCTACCCTAACTATCCGTGTAATATCACCTCCTACTTCACCCCTCACCTGTCACACATCGCAAAATAAACACAACTCACAACAGTATGCCTTCGTGTCAAGAGCATTCTGATCACAGTAAGTGGCATGTTGACTCACATTGCAATGTATCAGAATATATAAACGCGATAATCCATTGATAGAGTGGAGGTACCTGGAAAGACACAAGGAAACAACAGTGCGTTGCCATATTATGCAATAACCGCAAAAGCACACCACGAGGCAACACTGTACAATATGCATTACAGACAACACCGGCAAACACCATCAACATGGAGAGCAGGGGGACTGGAGCACACGACTGCACCTCCCAACACAGTTTCGCCCTTATCATCCTGGTGAATGCAGTCCAGTTGAAAAGCTTACTTCTGTTACCGTTGTCGTGTGTCACCTAGGTTGGTGCAGGTCAGTGCTGTGAATCTCTAGACACGTGTGTCGCGTTATCCTCCCACATCAGTAGGGGTAAGATACATTGTTATCGGTCTCTGCTGAGGAAGCTGCCAGATTCTACTTGGGTCTCTGTACCTCTCCCTGCCCAACTCAGGTGAAACACCTCAGTCACATGACAAGTAAGCATCATGACTGAACTGCATTTACCAGAATGCCAAGGGGTGAACTGTGCTGGGAGGTGAAGCAGTGTGCTCCCATCCCCCTAATAACATCATCATGGACATGACGGAAGTTGTCACAGATCACACAGCGCAGAACAATGAAATCCTTAGCAGTGTGCCCACAAGAGCCAGCATCACAACACATCCTGTCATGTGGACGATGGTGACATTGTCGCATTCACACACTCAAGTACTGTTGCACAGGAATTTTCAAGTGGCATGTACGATCTATGCATGTTTACCCACATGTTTACACCAGTCCCTGACAACATACCCACGCTAAATCTGTTTTACAAACGAAGTTATCTTCTCCTGAATGGGCACAAGTGCTGCGGTCACAGGGCAGGCATCGCGTATATAGGAACTGTTGCACGCCGTGTTCCTTGCTGTAGCAATGTCCTCCTCACTCCCCCATATGTGATTGTGGATATCCATTTGTGGCCTCACATTCCCACAGTGAAAGCGGACTTCAATATGTGTGCAGGCGCAATGGGCTTCTGTTTCAACAAGTAGTCGCTCCCACATCAGCCCTGAGACCTTTGAATTCCAGGTGCCTTGACCGTCCCACGTGATTCAGTCACTGCTGAACACGGCACTCCCACTTTTTTCTGGGGGAATGACACAAGAATCATCAAAAGCCTCTGATACTGAAGGCCGTTGCACACTTTTTTAAACATGTGGGCTCTGGCCTTGTCCCTTCATTTCATGTGATTTCTGGAGTTCTACTGGGTGTCATTCCTCCAATTTCCAGACTGCATTTAGCGGTTTGATATCACTACTCGTGGCTGTACAGCTGAGCACTGGTTCTAAGAGTGCTCTCATGCCATGTCTGCCCGTCCTGTAGTCCAGTCGAACCCCGGTCAGTTGCAACTGTACCGTGACCGCATGCAGCTCCTCTTTGGATGTGTCCCATTAGCTGTGCTATGCATCAGTTATAGGCTACTTCCACTATGCCTATTTCACCTGCGTGCAGCCTGTGTTCTACTGCCGAAGATACCCCTTTCAGTGGTCCCTGGATGTCTGTCTTTCCAACACATCCCTTGCTGCCCTAGATCATGAGCTGTGGGTGAGTCCTTTTTTGGTCCATGATCACTACTGCTCCGGTGATACACGTTTGTGGGATGCCTTTCAATGTGTCAGAAAGGCTGACAGCTGCGCCTGTGCGTTTGCGCAAAGCCTCCTGTGCCATGCCTACATCGAACCTCTTCTGGGGTGCCATGGGATGCTCCTTTCATCCTCGTGGTGTGAGGAGCACATCTGTTCCTTCATACTGCTGGATTGGATGGCAGTCCTTTTTGCTGGAGATGATTTGGATCGTCTTTTGGAACTGATTGCCTTCGAGGCTACCTGTGCCTTCTTGGACTCGTAACTACTTAACAGCAATAGGAACTGTTGGTGACTAATTCAATGTCCTTTTACCTTTTTCACGCCTACTATCAGGAATTGTCATTCAGCTCTCTGACTTTTGCCCTATCTGCATTTGTTTTGACTCTGCTGACCTCTGCTGTCTGTTTCGCTTGGTACCACAGACCTGAGCAACAGGAAGGCTGTCATCTGACCGTCATGGGCATTGTCGACTGGCATGAGCGCGGCTTCCATCATGCAGCTGTAGCGCACGAACTTCACATGGCGTAGTCGTTTTGCAAGTACATTAGTATTTGTCTGTCACATGAGAAGTGTCTGCAGAGCTTGTTCTCTGCGCGGTCCAAGAGCACTGCCTGTACATTCTGTCCATGGTCGGAGGGGATTGTCCGTTGTCATTCTGTTCTGGTCAGGCTCTAGCACTCCCACTCAACAAGGTGTCACTGCTGCTAGAGGGCACGGGTGCCTTTTAGATGTCATGGGGAGGCGGGCTAGTTGCCCCACACTTTGAGAGTGATCCATCCAGTGATGTGAGCGACACAGCACATGGGATGTACATTTCACCATGTACTGGCTGAGCAATAGGTCTGCTGGCAAAGCCCATAGACCTGGGACATCTCATTCAAAGGGTGGGGGGATATGCTCGTGGGTCTTCGTCCAGAGGGATTATTGATATGACATCTTGCTTCATGTGTTATGGATGTGTCACTATGGAAACTGTATATGTACTCATGCATTCTCAACTTCTTGTGGCACATATGTTGCCTGTATTGCAACTATAGCAAAAAAAGCACATTTCAAAGCGTGTCTTGTCTGCAACTTATCGACTTGTGTACACGCGCTTGCAAACCTCTGAGTGAGTGGGAGAGCTAGTGAGGCACTATAGCAATTGGATCCTGTGCTAATGGGTGTTTCTGGGTGCTCAGTCCCTGCCTGCCCAAGTTCTCCAATCCTGCGCATAGTCCTGTATGTGTACAAAATGCCAGTAACAGATCTCAAAGTTTGTTAGACAACAGCAAGTCACGCAGACACAGTCATAGTCGCCCATTGTTCACTTACACTCAACGGAAGTAGTTGACGATGAGCTGTTGTCGCTGGTCAAGGCCTTCTTCCTCACCACTGTCATCATCACTGGGCATGTGTGGGTTGGGTGCGGGGGTTGCTGCTGTTCATCGTCGTCCAGAATCAGGGGGATCCTTCTGCGCATGGCCAGGTTATGTAGCCTGCAGCAGGCAACTAACATCTGGCATACCTTCTGTGGTGAGTACTTAGGTGTACCACCAGTCTGGTCCAGGAACCTAAATCTTGACTTCAGCAGTCCAAAAGTGCGCACCAACTCACGACGTGTCCTCCCATG
Source organism: Calotriton arnoldi (assembly GCA_963921515.1). Lineage (NCBI taxonomy): Eukaryota > Metazoa > Chordata > Amphibia > Caudata > Salamandridae > Calotriton > Calotriton arnoldi. The sequence continues at coordinate 888,275 of CAWUFW010001542.1, read as the reverse complement.
TGCATCATTATATTGGACTTCCCCCGGCGTTGTTGGATTCCGCAGTGGGGACAGCAACCACGGACGATTGGGATGCCCAGAGTCACCTAGTTGTGAGACAGACAGACAAACAGTGTGATCTGAATGTGTGGGGAGAGCAGCATGTCACACATACATCACAGTCGTTGACACAGCCCACTCGCCAACAAGCCAGGCCTGCTCGGGGTGCAGATTGGCCATCAATTGGTGTGTGGTGCTGTTCCGCAAGATGTAGGAGTCATGTGCCAACCCAGGATACCTTGCACACACGTGTGAGATGATCTGATCCGCCTGGCATACCACATGTACGTTGATGGAGTGGTAGTGTTTGCGGTTCCTATAGATGTGTTCACTTGCCTGTGGTGGAACGAGGGCAATGTGGGTACCATCAATGGCTCCCACAACATTTGGAATGCCTCCCAGGTCATAGAACTCCCCCTTCACAGCTGCCAATTCATCCCTCCTCAGGAAGTGGACAGGTCTGTCCTTGTAAGGCATCAATGCTGGCAGGACGTCATGCAACACCATGCTGAACATGGGCTGTGACATCCCCTCTGCCCTGGCCACAGTGTACTGGAAAGACCCAGTACCGGAGAAATGCAGTGCAGCTATACCCTTCACTGTAGCAGACAATGCAGCCGGATATTTTCTTTTGGGCTTCAAATGGGGATCGAAGTGGGCACATAGGTTTCGTAGTGTGCGGCGATCCAAACGGAATCCCCAGATGATTTTGATGTCCTCCATCATCGTCAGGTCGGGGACAGGGTGAAAGATGGGTGGTCTCCTCCTACGTATGTCAGGGTACACAGGCATGGGCTGAGTTCTAGAGGAAATGTGGTGCACAGCTTACCCAGAGACTCGCACAACCACAACATTGACAGGCCTCATGGTCACGTGAAATGCACAAGTGACCTGCATTCAGACGTTGTTTTTCTTCACTCACTCGACATACTGACACTACGACATCCAAAGAAGTCGATGTGTATGGCATGTAGTACACTGCTACATCAAGGATGTGCTGCCCTGTGGTCAGATGGCAACGCACTAGTGCTTCCCAGCATCAGTGCTGAGTTGCATGTTGCTGCTGTCACTGCACGAGCGCAAGCTTCAGTCCCACAATACGCAACACCATTACGGGATGAGGGCAGTGAGTGTCATCTGGACAACGCAACATGGATATACAGCACGGTGGACAGACACATGTGGACATTATGGGGTCAGTCCTGCGTGAGTGTGTGTGGAATTTGCGTAACAGACATTGCAATGTTCACCTGAATGAGGCACAAATGCACATGGATTGTGTATACATGCCCAGATGGCTGGCAATGAGTGATCATGTTGGTCAGAGCTATGTTTGTTTGCTCCACATGTGCACTCCTATGACGTGTGTGTGAACATTAACCGGCAATGGCAGCTGTGCACACTGCATGCCACACCAGTACGTGTGTTGGGAGTGCTAGGGGTTACAAGTATGTCTGATTTGCAGACAGTGGACACCTCTGATTGTCTGCCTACATCACTGGCCCTTCACAAGTCGACCCCTGGCAAAGGGATGCCAGTCAGTTGTCAAGGGATGTACAAGTGATGTTCACAGGTTGGATGTTTCATTACACAACATTGGTACAGTGTGAGAGACCTTTGTCCTTATTGACTCTTTCCCTCATTTCGGTACATGCTGGCCACAGGGCATGACTATGTAAGTACTTTCACTCTCATTTTCTTGGACATGCCATATGTGTGTAGACTTGACTCAAGGGTCACACTCTCTCATACCTTCACAGTGTAGTGACCAGCTGGTCACTGTTCTAGTTGTTCTGATGTATCAGCCACTCACAGAGGGCTGGCTTACCCCCTACCCCACAGCCACCCAGAACAGGTGTCACTGGACATTTGACCCTGCCAACAAACTGGGCCGGACGCATGTGCCCTGGGCCAGTTCTCCTATACATGTACGGTGTCTGTGTGGTTACTTTATATGAATGGGGGCCTCGTGCCCCACAACATAACACATGGGGTGCACCAATCACTTTAGGCAAATGAGTTGTGATGGGTGATGTAATTCACATGGCGCCAATGCAAATGCAGTATGTGTTCGCATGCGCGGTAGCTGGCATCCGCGTCGATGACACGCATTGGCCCCAATTGGATGATGCAAGGTTGCGGTCGCAGCTTCTCGGCCGCTGTGGTGTAGCAACCACTATGCGAATGAGCCATCGGCCAATGGGGCCCTTCGGTGTACATATTTTTATGTTGCGGTGTGCGCGCTCTGCTACTGCGAGGCTCGTCATTGGCCCCAATTGCCTTCAGGGGCACCGAGGGTCACTCATGGGGATGGGGTGGGCCTCGCACTTTGCATTTGGCAGGTTGCCACATTCATTGTGGTGCCGCCACGCTTGCTGGGAGTTGTAGTTGTTCAGGGGTTGCATGCGTGGAGATGTTTGGTACGTTCCTCTGCTGTTGGGCATGGCGGCGTCTTGTCTGTGGAAGGTGCAGCAGGTAGTGCAGCGGGAAGGCCTATAGCGCTGGATCCATGGCGACTCTGGTGGTTTACATGAGTGCTGTATCGGCTCTTCCTCTTCGTTGTTGTGTTTCCGCCATCCGCAATGTGGTGGTTTTTACTCGGTGGTGGGTAGGGCTGTTTGCCACATCGGAATCTGTTTGGCGGACGGAACGTGTTTCCGCACGCCGGTCCTGCTCTATTGGCTCCGTCCGCCACCCTTGCGTATGCAAAAAACGTGCGGAGCCTGACAGACCGCGGCGGACGGTAAATGGCCTCTGTAGGACCATTGTAATTTGGTGGTCGCAATGACTGCACCTGGGGCGGGAAAATGAACGTTTTCCGCCACCAGCACGGATGGGCTTCCATCCGGCATCGTAATGAGCCCCTTAGTTCTTTCACCTTACCAACTTTATCGATTCCAGGAAGCTCACATCTTATGTTCAGCCATAAAAGCAGATAGACATTAATCCCACAAATGAGATTACTGCATTTGGTTTCTTCCAGAAACTGGGTTGAATTAGAAACTTTTTGCTTATCCTATTGTTTTCATAGAAACAAGGCAGTAGCAGTTCGACTGGCCTTCAGTATTTTACATCTATGAAGTCACACCTGGAAATGAAATCATTTACCTTTTGATTTTAAAAGATCAATATGGAAAGCCTATATCCTACATGACGTAATTAGTCGGTCCATGTGGCATCGTAGTGAACCAGAAACTCTTCATTCAAAAGCCTATCTGATGTGGAAAATTACATTTATGCTCTAACAAATGCATTCTAATTAGCTCATGTAGGTCTCTTGGTATTCTTGAAGACCAACTGTAAACATTGGATGACCTTTGATTCTTTCCGTGGGCTCCACGCTCCTGGAAGGAGTTTTAAGAGGGACATTGGTACCATTCACACAACGGTGCAGTTCAGAAAGACCTTCAAAGATAATTTTGTTAAATTCTTTCTGTTCTTGTATCTTTTTATGTGTACTTACTACAAAAGATGGTTTGGTTCACACCATGCATAAGATGAACTAAATATATAAATAAATCAATACATTTGCTAGGGTTTGAATCAGATAAATTTTAAGGCATGGGCTAGGTGGGCTAGGTGGGCTCTAGCTCGGGGCCACACCTTTGAAGGGGGCCCCTTGTTATTGGTGAGGGCAGGGCCCCTCATTAATTTAGCCAAATTGACAAGCTGTAATAACCACCTCTACCTCTTTTGGTCATAGAATGTTGGCAAGTGTACCACACCCTCATACATGCCTGCCACATGGTCCACTTCCATGCCGATCTGTGTACTGTATGTGGATAAAGGCAGTCCAAGGGCATCTTGAGAAAAGGAGGGATGTTAAAGGACACAGGTGCTGATTTTAAATAAGCAATTACCTATCATTTTTCTTCTTTCTTGTACTTTTAAGGTATCATCAATTTTCATGATTTAGCTGAAAATGGGTCCTAAATTCAAGGTTGTGAGGGCCAGAGACCCTAAAATCAGTTTGTCCCGGAGTCCCTAAAATTCTTAAGTTGTCCCTGGTTTCAATTACTATTTTAGATACTAAACTCCCTTTCAAACAGGCATTGATAACATATGAAGACCAAGCAAAGACAGCCCAGATCTCCACTGGTGATAGATCTTTGATATAGGAAAAATATAAAGCCTTTAAGCAGTCCACGCATCCATGTTCTTATACCACCTGTTTCAGAGATAAAGAGACCAATGGAGGTCTTCAAAATAATAATCAATTCAGCATTAATTTTTGCTGGCGAAAATATAGTTTGTGTATAAAAAATGTAGTGGTGATATGTGTAATCTTTTGCATTGTTGACTGCAGCTTTTGAGGTTTAATGATTTTCTAATTCCGTAAAAGGAAAGGACAGATTTGGTTGAAAGAGTGTACTTTGCTGCATGTAGTTTGCACACCATTTAGACTCACACTCCATTCATCTTAAGGACTGCATGGTACCTGAATATGGATTGGGACTCGACCAACATAGAATAGCATCCAGTTCATGGAAGAGCAATAGTATTATTCTTATTCTTACTACCACTGGCATTTTTTGATTGCCTGCCGATGTGCTGCAGGTGATATGTGTGGATCGGGAGCATATTTCTGCTGGGTAAAAGTAGCAAACCATCTTCAAACTAATTAGAAATTTACTGCAACCAGACCGTTAGAAGTTCATAGGGCAGTAAGACATCTAAGCGGGTTATGAAAATGAAAGTGAGAAAGAGGAGTAAAGGCATAGCAGAAGACGTGATAGCACTGGTGGGTGCAAAGCAATAAAGTGAAATTAGTAGAAATGTTGGCGATACAAGGGTGAGCAGTACCAGGAGAAGGCAGTGCAACATTTATTTCTGTAGCACTATGAGATTTGCAGAAGTGCACGACTGTCTGTAAGCACTACTACAAACTGTTGTATGTCAATTCCTATGTATATAACTCTTGACTATTCCTAGGCCCATTTTAAAAAGGAACAGATGATGGACGGAATGCTTAACAAATAAAGATTCAACCCTGTCACAGATTTGTGTTAAATCCATCATTTTTTGCTTGCCACGGCATTCCAGTGTGGACCCAGCCATATGCAAATCAGGCTTGACCCTGCTCCCCATAGGAACATATGCAAATCAGTCTTCACCCTGCTCCTCATATGAACAGTCCAGCCCGGTTCCAGGATGCTTGTCTCCTGGTCAGGGATGACCCGACTTGGCAGTTTGGGCTGGACTGTTCCCAGGAGGAGCAGGGTCAAGGCTGATTTGCATATGGATGGGTGCAAACTAGGGTGGCGTAGTGAGCAAAAGAACAATGGATTTAATCCAGATCTCTTGACTGGGGTGATTGTTTGATTTATTCAGCATTCCATCCATCAATTGTTGTTGCAGCATATTCCTTAGGCCCAACAGCATTGATGCCAGTGTAAAAGCTAACATGTTTCCTCTGTCCACCTCAGCTATCAACAAGATAGCTAATGTCCAGCCATTTATTGAATTGCTCAATAAGAACAAGTCTCAGCAGTGGCACACCTTGCATCCCCTGTCAAAAGAATCAGTGCCTTGTTTAGTCCCACAGTCAGCTGAAATTATTTCCTTTATGTGAATGCTAGTTTTATACATTTGTAGTAGCCCTTTAAGTAACACACTCTATAACAATAGCTCCCTCTGCTGGGAACATGTTTCCTGACTGAAGACTCTCAGTAGCACAACTCATGCTTTCAATTACTTTACAAATGAATGCCAGCTCTACGAAAGCTTTTAGTAGTTCAGTGTGTGCCTCCATCATCCCTAAAGTACTGGTCTCTTTCTGAGTTATTGTCAGTCACCAGACCCATTTACTAAGTTACTTTCAGAGTATAAATTCCCGAGTGAACCTATATTGTTACTGCCATCACAACTCATAACAGTGATGTGACAGACGGTCAAATATCTGGATGAAATTAAACATTTTGTGTTATTTATCATATTCAGAACCTACCTTTTGTTGACCGCTTACATCCCTTCAAAGATATTCTAGCACTTGCCTTTAAGCTATTGTTTAGTGCCGGGTTGTTTCCCGTTCTAAATGGTGCTGCAACTTTTTCTCTGTGAGATACTGTGAGATAGGGTTAAGGATCATGTGGTGGTCTCCAAAGGAAGAAAAGCTGGTACTGGTGAACAATGGAATAGCGAAGACCCACAATTGTGAATAGTTATAAATAATAAGTGTTTTGTGGAAAAGTGATTATTTGTTATAGAAAAACTTTTGGTTGTACTGAATTTTTCACATTTTATTTTTTTTATGTTTTAAATAGCGCAAAGATATCAGGTATCAGAGCGCTTTATATGAGCACCAGTTTCATTACAGATGGACACATTCATTTTTGTTAGGCACAGGGAGATTAAGTGATTTGCCCAGAATCACAGGATGTTGAGCTTCCCTGCCAAGACTCGAACCCGGTTCCCCAGCTTCGAGGTCGATCGCTCTAGCCGTAAGGCTGCATCCTCTCCCCATTATTCAAAAATGTTTCCCTGATAAAAAGGAAAAGATTTGAAGAAATGGGTCAAAGTCAATCATTATAACTTTAGAAATGGGAAAAGATTGGAATCCCGAAAGAGCATATAATCTAACATATACAAAGAGTATCACTTTAAAGGAAATTGGTGATAATCCATATTTTTATGTTTATTTCAGGGACTCAAACTGTAAAATTTGTTAATTTTGTACTTTTTATGATACAAATCTGAAAATAAGAGCATCCATGAAAACATAAATGTTATGATCAATTGTAGAACGTTTGAAAATTAATAGGGTCAAGGATATCTTTTAGACGTTAATATTTAGAACATCTGGATATTCAGTTGTATAAGGTGGGTAGCTGTATTCCCAGCACCTGCAGACTGCTTGGCAGAATCACTCGACATGCGGGTGTCCACCCGATCACTTTCTCATGTATACCACTCATTCCTTTGCTGAGAATACCTCTTCTGAATTGAGATCTTTCAGAATGTAATGTAGCCTGCTTCAGTTTACAGAATGCAGCATTGGTTTCACCTAAACTTTCCTCCAAAATTCGTGCAGGTAGTCCACCAAAAAAGTAATGTGTAATCAATAGATTAATTTTAGTTTTTGAATTATTTAAAACACTTTTCATAGATAAAATATCAAAAGATTGTTGATACATGAATGAACTGATAGTTTTTGTCACATACGCTCTAAATTTGTTGATGCAAATTTTTATGAGAATAAGAAATGAATTGAAACAAGGGATTTTTGTGGCTTTGGAAAGAAATGTACTATATACCCTTTTAGTACTCATTTTTTTGTTTGATATATGGTCACTGAAAAACATACAAGAGCTCTTTGTTGAGCTTATTGAAAGTTGGATAGAATTCAGGGGGAGATACGATACCAGTTCTAGAATTACCAATTTCAGAAGGCTTCTCCATCCCTGATCTGAGGAATTACACTTTGAAAGCTCTGGAATGGGGAATTACATGCTGGACCCAGAATTAATTGGTCCTTTCCACGTGTTTCAGCATACAAGGCTTTTTACTGCTAATATTTTCCATCTGCTTGGGGGTAAGTAAAAATGGCAATAAACTTATATGTGGTTTTAATAGATGTGCCTTTGCACCCAATGTAAACAGGGCTTGAAATTCCCGCATTTAGCAATGCCAGGTCTGGGAACACCGAGACACTCAAAATCCACCCCAGGATACCAATCACACTGTTTTCTGATTGAGGCCTATAAGTCCTGTGGTGTTTAGTGAGGTAATTGTGTATTGAGGAGATAATCAATTCTTTAGAATGCAGTTTTTACCAGGTGCAGTGTTCCCGGTCATATTCACAGCTTTCCTAATCGGAATGTAGTATAATTGATGGAATAGGATTTTGTGTACCAATTAAATCATATTTTGTCTTTATCCAAACTATTTTCACCTGATTTTTCCTGACAAAAAGTGAATGGAAAAAATTGGTGATGCACGAATTATTTTGCACATTTTGTAATCCTGATTTTGGTACAAATTCCATTTTGAGTCTTATTCAGGATTACAGTGGGACTCGGAATAAAGCTCACTGAGTTACATCTTGGGCGAGCATAGCAGAAAATTCATAACGTCTGATTAAAAATTGTCATTGAATCTGGCACCAGTTTGTCAGAAGCTTTTGTGGGTACCTTACAATAATATGGTGCCATGGCGGTCAATTGACGTCACCTGCCTGATTATGTCTATATCATAAAAGCAGGCTAGCCTACGTTTAATGATATATAAGTGTATTCAGGGGGCAGCATGGGCCCTAAAAAGATTAGGGCCTTGGGCACACACTCCCTCTTTGTTAAGGCCCTGAGTATGAGTAAAATGTGTGTGATCACATAGCAACATACTAATATGTTTTTTCTTCTCCAAACCAGAAATATGAAGGCAAAATAACAGTAAATCCATTTATGTTTTACTCATTTTAGTTCCATAGTTGCAATACCCATCTATAAATATGAATTATTCTGAGTTTATTCTAGAAGACTTTGGGTCGAATGTTTAAAATGAAGTATTCAATGGAACAAATCATGAGCAATTAAGTGCAAGGGATCCCTTAGTGTAAACCTCCAAACTTGTGCGCTGACAACTGTAGCATTTGGTTTGCATTACCATCATGTTTTGCAGAAATCCAATGGAATGGTTTAATTTCCTAGTAGCTGAAAGGTATCGCTTTGGATATGTGACAGCTAAATTGACAGTGTGGCTAGCACAGCGTTGTCTGGTTACAGCTTTTCTCAACACCTCGGCGCTTGAAAAAGTTGCTGTCAATTACTACAATTTGAAATAGGAACTGCAACTCTCAGTTAAAATATGAACATTATAAAATATCTTGCGCTCATCTATATAACCCGCATTCCTAGATGGTGCTTCCCCTCTTTTGATATTTCTGGAGTGAAACTGATGTGCCCTAAATGTCGTTTCGGAGAGACACTGAAAACCTTAATTTCCTTTTAATCGTAGTAAAGTGCAGAATTGAAAACAGTTATTTGGCAACTCGGTTGCCCCTAAATAAATCACTAGGACTATATAGTCTTAAAATGTAGAAATTACTGAAAATGTAAATAAAGAAAAATAATGGCTTAGAATCTGCCTCTAAAATTTCATTTTCTAAAATTAATAATTTGCATGAACGGGTATATGCTTCTATCCTGATTGGTTCATTCACACCACTAAGTTGATTGGAATATGAATCCATGGCCTTAAATCTAATGATTTCACATTTTGTGCAGTTTCATTGCAAGGTGGCTGTTTAATATCATTAATGCTATTCAAATTAAGAACTTTCTTCATAAGGACATTGTAAGTATCAATGTCCATTTATTGAGGAACCTGAATACACAAGCACAAGTATTTCTGCGTATTATAGTAAATGGCTGGCAGTGCCATTTCATCATTTCTTGTAAACCTTGAATTAATCAGTTTTCAATGAGAGCTGGACAGTGTAATAATGCCAATCCATGCTGATAATGGCAGTGAATGAACATGATGATTTCAGTTCCGCTCCACCTGCAACAAGAGTTGTATTTCTGGACAGTGTAAGTTGCGGAATTATGAATGCATCTCGCTGTTCTCTTATTTCATCACTTTTATTAAATTGAAAGTTGGGTGTTGTGCTATAAAACATTCATATTTCACTGCCTGGGGCAGTAGTGGCAGTGGCAGCAGGGCCTAGAGGTTTAAGGGTCCCTCCATACCCCAGTTATGGCTGTTTTTCTAATCCACTGTGGAATCCAAAGAGACATGGATGGAAATTTTGAATTAATGTCACCTCAGATTACACCCAGACATAAAAAAATCAGGCTTTGTCCTGCTCCATTAGGAACAGCCCAGTCCCACCCGCCAAGCTTGTCCTGTCTGAAGTGGACGGCAAACATCCATAGGCAGATTTCGGCTTAGTCAGGCCTCTTTAGTCATTTGCATCTTGGTACCTGGGGCACAGTGAGCATGGGACCCATGTCTGGGCATACCTACCACACTTAGGAATATATAAAAGGATGGAGACAATACGTAAATTAGTCTCAGCCACAGGGAATTATTTGAGGTTGCATCCCAGTCCATTGTTTCTTTGCTCTCAATGCCACCTCAGATTATACTCAGTGATATGCAAATCAGTCTAGGTCCTGCTTCAGTAGGAGAAGTCCAACTCGACCTGTCAAGCCATGTCCTCTCTGAACTGGAAAACAAGCAACCCAAGACTTGTTTCGACCTAGTTTTGCCTCTTCAGCTGGGTTCCAGTGGTATAGTGAGCATGGGTTAAACGTCTGAGGATACCCTTCTCACTTAGGGAATGGAGGAATACAAAAAAATTATGGAGGGAATGCTTGAATTAATCTCAGCCATATGTAATTACTTGGGGATGCATCCCAGTCATTATTTCTTTGCCCACCAAGCTCCTCAGATTAGAGCCAACCATATGCAAATCGGCTTTGGTCCTGCTCCAATAGATACAGTCCATCACGAACTGCCAAGCCAAGTACTATCTTAACGGGAACACAAGCAACCTAAGACCAGTTTTAGCCTAGTCGGTCTTCCTCCATCTGGTGTAGCATCGTTGGACTCAGGCTGGATTGCTCCTATTAGAGCAGGACCATGGCTGATTTGCACATGTCTGGGTCTAATCTGAAGTGGCATGATCGGCAAAAAACCATAGTTTGGAATGCTATCCCGAGTGACTGTTTGTTGTTAGACTATTTGCAAGCTTTCCTCACTCACTGGTTATGGGTTTGATGCAACGCCCTAAACTGCCAAGAGTATTCTCAGATGCGGGTCCTGTGCTCACTATGCCACTGAAACCAAACTATACCCAACTAAAGAGGACCAAGTAGGCTGAAACTGGTCTTGGGTTGCCTGTATTCCGAAAGGACCTAACTTGGTAATTCCGGCAGAACTGCTCCTTACTGGAGTAGGACTGGGGCAGATTTGTGTATGGCTGGGGCTGAGGATAGTGGGCAAAACACACAAAGGGCTGGAATACTACTCCAGGCTATTGCCAGTGGGCAGACTATTTGTAAGCACTCCTCCAATCACGTTTTGTGTGTTTTTCTAACCCAACCAAAGAGGTCCGGGTCCTAATCGGTTACTTTCATTAGGGCATATAGCACTCTGTCTATTCCACTGATCACTTTATGTTGAGCTATCCTATGCTATGTTATGTTGTGTCATGTTATGTCTATTTGTACATACGCAGGTATGCTGGTGCTGAGCAGGTGTATGTGCCTAGCCATGACTGGGGTAGTTTGGTTAATTGAAAAGCCAGGTCTTGTGCTTCTTGCGGAATTCAAAAACAGAGGAGAAGTCTCTAGTGAGGAGTAGGAGGTTGTGCTATGCTTCGGGAGAGATGTAAGAAGATGCCTGTCCTCCTGATCCAGTTCTGTGTATAAGCGGGATGTGCAAATAAAAGTTCTGTGGAGTGGAGGTGTCTGGGTGGTTGGTGGAAAGAGATTCAACTGTTCAGGTCTGTGGAGCTCCCTGAGGTGTGGCATGATGTGAGGTCTGTGTTGGAGGTTGATAATGAGTTGAGCTGCTGAGTTCTGCATGGATTGAGTTCCAGGTCCTTGTTTGGTTTCATTATTATTGTGATCATTATATTTATTATTTATAAGATGGTGTGAATACAAGGCAGCATCTATGTGTATTCCTTGGTTTATGAGATCAGTGTCAGGATGTGCTTTGCTGAGGAAATGACTACTCAGTGAATGATTCATAGATTCTGAAGATGCAGTGTCGTTTGTGTCTGTAAAGTCGACTCTAGCTTTATCCATATCAAAATAGGCAGTTTGCTCTTTGCAGACTACAAGGGGTATATTTATAATTACAATTAGCATTTTTGTATAGCACCCTGGCCTGTTTCCTGTAGTCTCCCTTCTGCTGTCCATTTTGTCACGCTAATGTAGTGCAGGTTCAGTGTGTAATGTCTTGGATGTTCTGTGTGTATGTGTTGCAGTGTCTTTTAGCTGTATACCAATACTGATAAGAAATGGAGTAAATGTAACAACCGCACTGTGAGAGTGATCTGAGGCCGAATTGGAAATGAAGAAAGACCAGCAGATGTATTTGAAATTCAGTTCCATGAGGATTGTATAAGATGATGTGCTTGGAATAAAGGACAGGTTTTCAAATCTTTCTAATGCTTTCAAACCTTCCTCAATACCCCCTGCACAGCATGGAATAGGTTCGAAGGGATGAGCCTTGTGAGTGAAAAGACCCCCTGCCAAATCATCATATCCTGCATAGCAGACGGATAGTCTGTTCTTGGGGCCCCACATAGGTATATGATCAGTTGGTTGGTATAGCTATTAAAAACAGACTGGTGCATAACCATGCCAAGTTTTATGGACAAAACTCAAGGTTATGAATTTCTCAAATAGCTGGTGTTGAAGGTATCATTTCTCAGTGTAAAGAGCCCCACTAGTTCTGAAGTTTACACAAGGTTTTGCGGGGCTCACATTATGATATGACTGCAAAATCAAATGCTTGAGAGGACAATTATAAGGACCAGCAAATGAGGGTGTGCAGTTTACCAATTGTGACGTTAGGCACCTTGCTCACTTGGGAAATGAAAGATACATTTGCGTCAAAGGTAACTGCCAGATTTCATACTGTGCCAAATTGATGGGACCATGGGGCGGGGTATGTAGGCATACCAATGAAAAAGTAGTGAGGAGGGTTTCATAGGTCCAAGACGGACCTCCGCCATTTAGGCATTTATTCACTGCCGGGTCCTATGTATGCATTGTTGAAAGTGAATGAGGGGGTCGAAGACCAGAAATCAAATCTATTGTGGCTGTCAAAGAGTTCTTATAGGCATTCAATAAATTAGAGGGCAGTGAAGTCACTGGAAGCCCTCCAGAGGCAGGCGCTCAGAAATATGTTCCAAATTTCAATTGATGAGAGAGGACGACCAAAATGAAATTGATTAATTGCATAATTGTATCTGTTGTGCTAAAGAGTTTCTCCAGGTCTTTGATTAAGGCATTAAGATCTAATGCACTGAAGATTATGGAGTATTTGAGGATGATCCTGGCAATGAGATGTTGAATTCAGAACCTTCATGAGAGCTTCAATGAAAATGAATGTCGATTAAGTTGGGTTTCAGGTACTATGGTAACTGTTCCTTCACCTGAATTTCATGCATCTCAGCCAGTAATGAATGACCAGACATGACCACTGGATCAACGTTACAATGTTATTTCAGAGGTAAAACAAACTATACATTTTGGAATGAATGCATCATCAACCACAAAAATATTGATATAATAAATCATCAATTTAACTTGGCAAGCATATGCTTTTTCAGATTCTTATTAACAGCAGCTTAAAAGGAGAACTGAAATCCAGTGTGCAATTGGGTTCTGCCCATTCAGTACGCCTGGATTTTTTTATTTTTGAATCACCCTGGTTTTGACTTTTTACTATAGGTGAGTCTCACCACGTGTCTCACCCACAGTAATCACATGGCAAACGGACTGCACGTGTTTATCACCAGTGTCCACCTTTTAAGATAAGGCAGCTGCATTGCAGCAAGGATAAGGGGAACTTGTCTGGTTACACATAAACATGTTTGCGTATGCGTGTGCACACGTGTGCGGGCTGCACGTGTGAGACTACTGTTGTTTATTTATTTATTTATTTATTTATGCATTTTTATATAGCGCGGACTTTACCCGAGGGTGTCAGAGCGCTTCACAACAGGATTAGCAACATTACATAAGGAGGAGGATACAAATGAGCATAATACAAAGGCAAGCGTTACATTGCATGAAGAAAAGTGACAATTGTGCAAAAACAAACAAACCAAATACAAAAAGAGGAATAAGTTCCAATAGGAAAAAGTGACAGATGTGCATGAAACAAGGGATACCAAATACAAATGGAGGTATAATGCTGCAATAAGTGGCAGTCACACATGACACACTGGGAAGGCACTTCTATAGGCTTGGAGTACAGAATTTCCTATAGTGGAAGAACTTCCTTGAGGTAGTAGAGAGGGCGTGAATTCAGCAGGGGGTACATGGGGTACAAAATATATGATACATGGGGTACAAAATACCACTAAAGGCATAATACTGTAATAAGTGGCAGTAACTCAAAGCACACTGAGAAGGCCCTTCTATAGGCTTGGAATACATAATTCCTATCATGGAAGAGCTTCCTAGAGGTAGTAGAGAGGGCGTGACTTCACAGGGGACTTAACCTGGGGGAACACGCACATAAAAACCAACACAACACACAAAGTAAGGAATGAACAGACAAAAGTACAACTTTAAACTGACGGGCGAACTTCCTAGAGGGGCCTAAGACCGAACGTATTAGTTCTGGAAGTGTCTTTGGAATAGAAGAGACTTGAGGTCAGCTTTGAAGATCCGGGTAGAGGAGGTGGCACGGAGCAGTGGGGGAAGCGAGTTCCAGATTCTTACCGCATTGCCCGAGAAGGATTGAGCCATCGATCTTTCTCTTTTGAAGACGGGGGCTCAAGCAGAAGCTTTTCCGCATTGCGAGAAGGGCGAGAGCCACCGGACAATTTCAATTTATTCGCCAGGTAACAAGGGGAGGACGTGTGTAAGGCTTTGTGTGTGATGCAGGCAGTTTTGTAAATAGATCTTGCCTCGATCGGAAGCCATCGCAGAGAGGACAGGATAGGAGTGATGTGGTCGCTTCGTTTAGACCCTGAAATGAAGCGAGCTGCTGAATGGAGGATGGATTTGAGAGGGGAGAGGTGGGATTTGGGTAGGCCAGTCAGAAGAGAATTGCAGTAATCCAGTCTTGAGAGAACCAGAGATTGTACCAAGGTTTTTAAGTCTTTCTCCGGGAAGAACCGACGGATCCCCCACAGAAGGCGCAGCTGGTACCGTGCATTCTTGGCAATAGAGTTGATGTGGGCGATTAGGTTGAGTCTTTTGTCGAGAATGACACCTAGGGATTTAGCGCTGTCAACAATGATGGGTTTGTTGTTGAGAAGGTTCAGCTGATCCATCCAAGATTGAACAGGAGGAGGTGAGAGAGAGGTAGAGAGGAGGAGGAATTCAGTTTTGGCGGGATTCAGAATGAGTTGGTGAGCTGACATCCAGTTGTGAATAGAGTTGAGGGTAGAATTGAGTAGGGAGAGATCGTGTGCAGAGGACACCTTAAGGTAGATTTGCGTGTCGTCCGCATACAGATGGTAAAGGATCCCAGATTTGCTTAGGAGGTTCCCTAAAGGTTCCAGGTAGAGATTAAACAAGGTGGGAGCCAGGATAGAACCTTGAGGGACGCCCTGACCTACGGCCATGGGAGATGAGAGACTGTTCCCTATCTTGATCATTTGGGATCTGTCCGAGAGGAAAGAGGCAAACCATTTGAGCACAGTGCGGTCCAGACCCATTCTCTGTTGAAGAGTGTTGAGGAGGGTGCTATGATTAACCGTGTCAAAGGCTGCAGAGAGGTCTAGAAGAATCAGAAGACATGAATCCCCGGCGTCGAGTATATGCAGCGCATCGTCAATCACATGCAGCAGGGCTGTTTCAGTGCTGCAATTTTGGATGAAGCCCGACTGGAAGACGTCAAGGAGGTTATTTTCCAAGATATGTGAGGAAAGTTGTTTCGCGACACATTTTTCGGTGATTTTCGACAGAAAAGGGAGGTTGGAGATAGGGCGGAAGTTGTTGAGGTCGTTCGCATCCGCGGAGGGTTTTTAGAAGAGGGGTGACCTGACCTGATTTGAGGATAACCGGGAGGAGCCTTGACTGAGGAAGAGATTGACTAGCCTGGTCCAGTAAGAGAGAGTATAGGTATAGAAATCGATGGCGATGTCGCTAGGGATGGGGTCGGAGGAATGGTTGGAGGGTTTAGTTTCGCGGATGCATTTGAGGAGGTCATCTTCCGAGATGACGTCAAAGTTCTGCCAGGTGACCAAGGATTTCCGCTCCTCCATGGGGTGGGGTTGGGCGACCTGATCCACCAGAGTTTTGACCTTTTCATCGAAGAATATAGCGAAATCTGCTGCTTTCTTCGAGGAATCCTCAGGCTTAATGGTTGGAGGAGAACAGTTTGGGTTTTTGAAGAGGTCAAAAAGTTTTTTGGGTCTGTTTTTAGCCGAGTCAAGGAGGGATCTGAAATGTGATGCTTTTTCAAGGAAGATGTGATTGTGATATTTGGATCTTGCTGAGCGTAGAAGAGAGAGATTGGAGGAGGAAGGAGATTTTCTCCAATGCTTCTCCAGGAATCTAAGGTTTTTCCTTTCAACGTAGAGCGCTTTATTGAACCAAGGTGCTGAGGGGGTGGGTCTTTTCCTTTTGCTTTGGAGAGGAGCAACAATGTCGATTTCAGCTGCTAGTACTGAGAGGCACTGAGAAGTGAGAACGTTGACATCCACGCTAGGGTCTAGTCTGGGAAGTGCCCGCATAGCGGAATCACTGAAAGTGTCAAGATCAATGTTCTTAGTGTTACGGAACCAGGTGGTAGCTCTTTTAGGTTGGCCGAGAGTTATAATGTGCGATAGGTGAAAGCGGAAGGGAATGAGGAGGTGGTCAGACCAGTCTACATGGATGGGGGGAGCAGTGGTCAGCAGGTCTTCTTTGGATATGACAAGGTCCAGAATAGAGCCCTTAGAATGTGTGGTTTCCGAGCAATGTTGGAGGAGATCATTGGCTGAGAGAAAGGAGGCAAGCTTGTTGGCAGCCGAGTCTTCCAAGGAGCCCCAGTGGAGATTAAAGTTGTGCGCAGTCCGGTAACTGCACTCAGCTAGCCTGGCGCAGTGGGGTCTCTGCAGGATTAGATATTGACCTGGAGTACGCCTTATAATGTTAGTTTACACTAATAGGGAAAGTCAGTGTGATTTACTGTTTTATCTGGAGAAACACTTTCTTATACACATAGGGAGAAAACAGCCTTAGAGTGCAGTTTTGCTTCCCTTTGGCTTACAGAGACCAGTCACATATCGAATAGGGGTGTAACCTGTGCGGGAAAAATAAATTCTGTAAGTTCCAAAATGTTATATCTGTACAATGTATGGGTCATCCAGAATTGTCATAATTCCCTGGCTCAGCTCAGGATCAGAGCCCAGGCCTTTTTGTCACCCTTCTGTGCCAGGTTAATTACATTTCTTGCCAGCAGAAGGAACAAAGGCCACCTCACACAAAGGGAGCAATTAACAGTGCTTTGCTCAGCTCCTGAGGAGGAAAGGGGCGGGGCAGAATGATCTCCATCAATCAGTCAGCTTTCACACTGTACCAGGGATGGGCCCAAAGGATTGAGCCCAGGCCTCTGGAGCCAACACAGGAGGGGGCTGCTCTATGAAAATTTAGTGGAAAAGGCGCTGGTAGTGATGTCAGCGAGGCGCAGAGTTGAGGTCCCCAGAGCAGATGTGATTAGTGACTCCTGGATGACACATTTTGAACTGTCCCAGCATGCTGTGCAGAAGGATTGGGACAGGGGTGGAGAGGTGAAGTGGCACCGAAGGACTGGCTAGGGGTGCCTGGCTTCTGGTACCTTCTACTCCTCTTTAACTACTCTTGTACAAGGGGGAAGCACGCTGTTGCTTGGTGATTTCCATGCGCTTCGCTGCTGGACCCTAGGGCTGCCATGGACATCTGGAAGGAAGAATCCCCTGATACTCCCAAAGAACTAAGCACTCTGTCCAGGTGACCCCAGGACCAGTGGGTCTCTCTAAGGGCTAGTGAGGCTGGCCTCCTTACACCTACTGAGGATCAGTTGGGGGAAATCCATGGACTGCTCCCTGTGTCTGGTGCGGGCGGAGACTGAGAACTGCCATCTCCCACAGCAACTCAGAGGAGTGCTGCCTGCATGGGAGCCAGCATTGGCAGTAAGGGGTGGGCTCCCTGGGCTGCCCCCAACAAAGGAGGCACATGGGAGTGCTTGGGTGGGACTGAGCACCCCCCAAAAAAACCAAAAGGAAGTGCACGCCATGCGCGGCAGTGTAGCTTCACCATAAGCAGTGGCAAAGCTGCTAATAAAATATTCACCTGCTCCGGGAGGAGCACCACAAAATGCTCATTGGGGGGTTTGTATTTACATATTTTTTCCACTCGTGGCTCAAGGATGACAGTGGCACCACCAATAAAACAAAGAAAATGTGGGGGCTGCAGGAGTGCAGCAGCTACCCCCATAAAAGGTTTTCACAAGGACTGACCCTATGTCTGCGGAGTCAGGAATCCTGGACCTTCCAGGGATTTTAACAATGTTTTCAAAGTACTCCCCAGGCTAGAGCTTCTGCACTACAACTGTGGGAGCTGCGCCCTCTAGGGCTTACTTTATGGTTTCAGTTATTGTGGTCTGAAAGTGTATAAAGGAGATACATGTCCTCTAGGGGTTAAGTCTATGGTTGCAGGCGATGTAGTCAAACTGTGAAGCCCTCCAGGGGCTGCTAATATGACTCCATTTTCATGGCTGAAAAGTTTATATAAACTACACAGAAACATGTCATGCTTTTCTGGCATGATAATTCTGACAGTAATCCCAGTGAATATGCTTTATTAGCATTAATAAATGCATTTGTATGTGTTTATTATTATTGATGATTGCATATACATACAAAACGATGTCATTAACATGTGTTTTGTTGATGTTGAACCTTTGACCAAGCCAATGGACTTACTTAAATGTTTGTATGGCCCCTTTAGGGGGTCAAAGATGATTATACAATGTTGATAATGCAATGTTCTCTATGGCCTTTTCCATCTGCCAATGTATATATTTGTAAATTACTGAGTAGTATGCAGTAGTGTGTGTATAATAAATGTACTTTTCCTTTTTCTACAGATAAAGCACTGACTGGGCAATCATTTATTTGGTGTTATTATTGCGTGCCAGCGAGCGGTGATTACTAGCCCACATCACCTCCCCCGAGTAGGCCTTGTACTGCTCTGCTTCACTTCCCTGAGAGAGTCAAGCACTTGGCTCCCAGTAAGGAGAATTGCGGACCTATTACTTGTGCAGGCCACACAATTAATAACCCAATTTTCTACACAATGTATAATTTTCTACATAATGCAAATACAGTGTTGAACTAGGCCATTACTATTATACATTTAGTTTATGGTTTACAAATTATTAGATAATATATAGTTTGATATGATGTGATATGTATGTAGCCATTTCTACTTTTATTTAAAAATGTGTTACAACTTAAAGCAACACTATTGCATCAATCTATAGGTACCTCGTTGCCAGAGGCAGTGGCAATACCTGAATTAGCAGGGGTAACAGGAGAAGAATATGCAGCAGCATCAGGTTCTTTTAGAAAATGCTAAGGCTTGGGGAGCCCAATTCACAAAGGTTAATATACACATGTATATTTACTCACATACACATTTGCTACCACACCTAGGTGGTACTCTCCACTGTATTGCTTTCACCATTTCTGAGTGGAGGGTAGGTGTAGATGTATATGTCTCCATCCTCTCCATGGAGAGGGTGTAGTCTTCTACAGTTGTATTTGCAACCTTAAAGTTACAAGTACATTTATAACTGTATTTTATCTTCTGCCTAGTTGGAAGACATGTCTGCAACCGGGGCAGAGTCCCCTCCCACAGAGATGGAAATTTCACTGTGGGAATTTCATGGAAAGTTAATCAAATGTATTCTATTTTAAAAAATATATATTTTAATGTATAATATAACTTAATTTAAAATATGTAGCATTTTTTTTAAAAAAATGTCCCCCTCATATCACCAAAAAGCGTCTGCAATGCAAAGAAAACCGCATCGTCTAGCTGTTCGCCCAGCGGTCACTGCACTCGCCCTGGTCCATTCCACCTGGACCCTCACCTTTGTCAGTGAGAAGGTGTAATCATAGGACCGAATAGCCAACACCCAGGGATCGAGACCAAGTCAGAAAGGGAGACCATATAGATAGGTCAGGGCTCTTTCTTATTCTCTGATCAAGGCAACAAATCCTGACTGCGGCCCTGACCCAGTCTCCTGCTGTCGGGGGCGAAGGGTCCCTCCATTTCAGACAGATTTCCCTCCTAGCGATAAGGATTAGATAAAAAAGCAACCTTCTATGAGGCCGCCTCAACAACAAAGTTAGTGCTCCTTCGTCTCCCAGGAGTATAAGGGTTGTATTTAATTTAATCTCTTGATCGAAAATCCCTTTAAGTGCTAGTCCTACACCGTCCCAAAAATTCTTCAAGCACGGATAGTCAGCGAAGATGTGAACATCATTGGCTCCTATACAGCCGCACTTCACACACATGGGGGGAGGTTGAGGGGCAAACTTAGACATTTTATGTGGAGTCCAATAAAGACGATTAATAGTAAAAAATGGTTTCGCTTCAAGTTATCATGTTTAACAGTTGAGTAGAGATTCTTCAGTGAGCTGTCCCAAACTGACTCGATGTCCTCCTCTGGGAGAATTCCTCTCCATACCGTATAGGGGGGTAACACCTTTCTTTCCTCCACCGCTAAGAATCCCTCATACCACCTTGCCACTTCTTTGTTCTTGAGTCTGATGTCTTGGAGAGACAACTCTAATTCATAGTCACCCCCAATCTCCTTTTTTGACACCGCAAACCAGGAGGATAATTGGATGAACCTAAATCTGGACAGCTCATTACTGGTTTTGGTGTTTAAAAGTTCCCAGGGGTGAACTCCTTCTGATGATAGCAAGTCCAGCCAAGTTGTCACCCCCGCCCTTCTGAGTGGGAAACTAAGGGCATCCTTTAAACATTCTGGTGTTCCAGGGGAATCCCAAACTGGGCGAAAATCAGAATAATATCCAATACCCCACCTCCTCCTGACTCTATACCAAAGATCCAAGGCAGCTCTCAATACCTTTAGCCGAACCTTCTTAATGAACTTAGGAGCACCAAATTTATATAGAAAACCCTCTACACTCCAATGCCTTACCATTTCCCCCAAAAGTTTCCCCCAAGTGGAATCATCTGTTTTTGCCAGAAGCATTCGAATATTTTTAAACTGAAAGGCAGCACAATACCAAATAAAATCAGGTAAAGCCAGTCCCCCTTTATTCAATTTGCGCCTGAGTTTTTTCCAAGACACCCTAGCTCCTTTCTGGGCCCAGATGAAACTCGACACCCTCCCCTGAATTTTATCAATACCTTGTTTGGGGAACCCAAGAGGGATAGCATTAAAAAGATAGGTTAGTTTAGGAAGGATAACCATTTTTATCAAATTAACCCTTTCATAGATTGTCAGAGGAAGGTTTTTCCACCTACTTAATATACACTCAATCTCTTTAGAGACCCTTAACAAATTCAGATGTGAAATTTTCTCTATATCACTTACTATTGTAATACCTAGATATCTGAACTTGGGACTTACTTCCCTCCCCCAATCAGTGATATTCCAACACATAACCTCGGGTTTGGCAGTGTTGACTAAATAACCTGAAAGAGAGCCAAATTCCACCAGTAATTGTTCTACTCTCGGAACAGAAGTCAAAGGGTCTGCCGTATAAATTAATAAATCGCCGGCATAAAGCGTGACTTTGTAGCTATAAGGCGAGGAGCTAAATGGAACACTAAGGGATCCAGTCTCAGCTGTTGGCGAGAGGCTCTATATACATATCAAAAAGAAGAGGAGATAAAGGGCACCCCTGCCGTGTTCCTCTTAGGATATTAAAACTGGAGGACAATATACCATTAAGGAAAATCCTGGCCGAAACTCCCGCGTAGATCACCTTAATTGTGTTAATACATTTAGGGCCGAACCCCATTGAGCTTAAAACCTCCCAGAGGTAGACCCAGCATACTCGGTCAAATGCCTTGGCAGCATCTAACGCTACTACGGCCAGAGGGGCAGATCGTTCCATGGCAAGGTCTATCATGCCAATTAACTGCTGGGTCTGTTCCTGGGGATAAAGCCCTTCCGATCAGGGTGGATGAGCTGGGGGGCGAGCTTAGCCAATCTCTCTGCTAAAATGCTCATAAAGATCTTATAATCCGCATTGAGAGATTGGCCGATAAGAGTCCGCCCTAGTAGGGTCCTTAGAAGGTTTTAAAATAAGGACTATAGAGGCCTCTTTCCAGGATTAAGGGACCTCACCGCCCTGGCTGTATATGGAGTTAAACAGGGCTTCCAGGAATGGTATCAGCTCATCAATCAAAAGGCTATACACTTCATTTGGAAGGACATCGGTGCCCGCGGCTTTACCCTTCCTACCCTTACTTATACTCAAACGAATCTCCTCCTTAGTGATTGGATCATCGAGAGCCTTGCAGCTTGCATCTGTTAAATTAGGAATCTGCAGCTTCCTCAGCCAGCACTTAATATACTCTGGATCAGAAGAGATTTCTTCCCCATATAGGCTGGAAAAAAGGGACAATAAACAGGCCTGCATATCCTCCTGCTTCCCTGGGGTGTCACCCTATCGTTGACAACCAACTTTTCGATAAAGTTCCTCGATCTGTCTGGCTTTTTCCCCATATTCAATATTCTGCACGGACTTTACATCCCACTGGGCTCTACATTTTTGATCAAGAAAGACCCTATATTTCATCCTTGCATCCTCAAGTTGCTTTCGCAACCTTACCTGGACATCAGAGGGCTGCATTCCGGCTTGGAGCTGGCTGCCCTCTAATAGGCCTAATCTATCCTCTAAAGCTTTTAGAGTTGAACGTTCGGCCCTTTTCTGAGCAGAAGACTGCCTTTGCAGTTCCCCTCTGAGGAAGGCCTTAAACATGTCCCATACGATATCTAGGGAGGCAGAACCAAGGTTGTCCTGAAAGAACAGCCTACATACTTGTTTCAACACCCCACCTATCTCAGGATCAGATAAAGTGGCTCTCCTTAGAGTCCATCTGGGTCTCACAGGGCTAGAATACCCGACCAAAGAAAAAATCATAGCTGCAAGGTCCGAAATATGGGCTGGTAATATGTTTATAGATGTTACTTTTTCCGCCATGAACCTGTCAACAAAGAAATAATCCAATCTAGAGAAGTGGCCATGTTTCTTACTATGAAAAGTAAAACCCTGCCTTGTACCCATCTTATATCCCCAGACGTCCAACAGGCCCAATTCTAGCAGAATGTTTTTTAGCGTCCTCCTGACCCAAGGGATGTTATCATATCGACCATTATTGGATCTGTCCTGAACGGGGTCTAGCAGGACATTGAAATCCCCCCCCCCATTATAATAGGGGCCGTAACCTCCATTAGATTCCATTCCAGGTTGGATGAATAAGAGGAATCATCAATGTTAGGCCCATAAAAAACCACACAAACTAATTCCACCCCCCCAAAGGGTACCTACACACTTTCCCAGTTGCAGTGAAGGGCCTATTCTGTACAGTCCTCCCCCTCTCCATATGCTGCAAAACCAACCCCCTACTAAACCCTATTGGGCTATTCGTGGCTCTTTCTGCAGTCCCCTCTACTTGTGGTGCAAGGTAGAAAACTTCAGTACTATCCACTAAGGGGCATAAGGTAGCAACTTGTTTACAGGTATTGCCATCCAAATTACAGAAAGTGTTCCTGTATATTGCCCTCTCCCTTAATGGGAAGATCTTACCACCGTCATTGCTAAAAACACCAGTCCATCCAACATGTTTTTGACCCAGGAGCAGTCCCCTAGAGGAATCCGATCCATCCAGAGCACCCCTGCAGGTGCTGACTCTTCCTCCACTGCCCCAGGAACAGAAACGCGTGATCCGGCGGCTGTGTGGCCTCCCGGCAGCTCCCTCCCAGTAGGGAACCCAGCGCCACGGCAAGACAGCACAATCCGCCCCCAGCTCGAGCACCATCGAGGGGAGACGCAGCTGCCTCTCGCGCTCCCCTTGCGCTCCAGCAAGAAAAAGCAGGAAGAGCCGGCAAAGATGGGGGAAAAGAAAGAGAGGTATGCGGGCCCAACTGGGGGGAGCCGTAGAGGGTGAGGAGAGCCCCGCTTAGCTCATAGCACAACGAAGCTGACTGGAGACCGGCGGCCGTTACATGGCGGCCGCCATGTTTCCCTCATGGGCGATACCTTTTAGGACCCCAAAATATGTAGTATTAACATTGAAATAATAATACAAACTTTTACTGCACACTACTTCTCAAATTAAATCTGTATTTAATATCAAATAATTTCAATATAACAATTGCATTTATAAATATTAATTTGAAAAACAATGTTAAAAAACACCCTCACAAACATCTCTAATTAATATTTAGTATATTTGGTTAAAAGTTATATATTAACTACATTTGATTATTTTACATTTAAAAAGAAAAAAACATATTTAATGTAATTTTATTTTTAAAGTAAATTATTTAATAAATTAAAAGAATGCTTAAAATAATAATATAGAATTGTTTAATCATTACACACATATATATATTTGTGTGTGTGTGTGTGGATATTTTATTTCTTTGTGACTCATTGTATCCTTTGGGATCCAGATTTTTGCCCTGGCTGGCTGTTGTTTTCTTGTGATCCTCCATCTTCAAGTATATATTTATATATATATATATATATTTTATATATATATATATATATATATATAAATGTTTAACATCGATTCATTTAACATTAATTCATATGGACTGTTATTTTATTTCACTACCTCTATTGATTTGAATGGGAATGGGTTGCTGTACCAGTGTCTGGCCATGTGTGGTGCTTCGCTTACTCTAATGCTGGTCTGAATGACATCTATACCAGCCATGACAAGTTTATAGCTTCAGCAGTGCTTAATTTGAGCTGGTGGGGCCACTAGAACTCATTTCTGGGACCCAGCACTTTTTTCTTGAACAAAGATTTCCCTGGAGAAAGATAGAGAAAAACAAACAAAGGGGAACAAAAGGAGGAAGAGAAAGACAGCAAAAAATTCAAATTGGGAGTAAGCAGGAACCTGCAATAGTTAGATACAGAGGAGAGGGGTGTCTGGTAGTGGATGACATGGGCATGAGTTGGATTTTAGACTACGAGCCTTGGTATTCAGTGCGCTGACATTTATTAGCACTAGCCGTGGGCTTCTAAATAGAGCTTTGGCCAAAAGTACTCATTCATTTGCAAATTTTGCACTGGCCTGTAGTAACTTTAACAGAGTGTTTTGTTGATTGCAATTGTCTTACTCTGTTGTGCGTGTTGGATTTTTATTAGGAGGTCGCTCCCAAACCCCGCCTTCAATTTTCCTAAACTCCTCCCATTTTATATTAAGTATTCCCCATTTTCCAGCTCTTCCTCTTGTCCCTCCTACATTTGCTATAAAAACGTATACCTACACATGTGGCAGAGACCTCCACACAGAAAAGACAGGAGAGGCAGAGGTCTTCAGCTGTGGGTTTGTGAATTGCATTCTGTAGTTTATGAGTAGTACTACTACAGTACTACTTTATGTATAACAAAATGCAGTTTGTAAATTGGGACCTAGGACTTCTGTGTGTTCAAGCAACATTTCTGTACATTTATCTACCACATGCAGATTCAGTTTATTTAGAATTTGTGAATTGGACGTATAACAGGAGCCAATGAAAAATCTCTGCCGCTCCCAGAAGCTATATAATCCTTAGTACAACAATAGAAACGTAAAAATTTGGGAAAAATAATTAAGGTCAAATGTGATCAAAATGATAAAAAAAATATTCAAATGCTTTGTCTGCATAAATTGTAATAATTAATAATCAGAAGTTTAATTTCATCACCGCTAAATTCACCTGAACGTAAACCTGTTGCATTGAGGGCTGGATGCCCTGAAGTGGCCCAGGCCAATGCACTTTAGAAAACACCGAAATAAATGAATAAATGTCATGTTTTCAGGTTTCGTGCTTCTAAGTCAAACAGGAGACTACCCTTAATGGTAGATTTTCAAAAAACATTTTAGTTTTTATTCGGGCAGGTGATACGTAGCCTTGTTGCACAACATTACGCATACCACTCAGGAAACCAAGTCGTTTAGCTATGGGAATACTTTCATTACAGTATCTAGGCTTGTTTCCGAGGGCTTTGAACTGTGAAATGGGATTTCAATTATCACAAAAAAGAGAATTAGTTCAACTCTCCTGTGCTATCTTAAATAACTCTCTCTAAATTCTGCTCATAATTGTCTTTTTATCAAGCTAATTCATTAGATAATAAAGAACCCCTCTCACAAAATGTTAATTTAGTCTTTATTATATTGCACTGATTTACTTTAACATTTTTCAACATGTCCCATAACATAAAAGCTCATGAAAGGATAAATAGTGAGCACTTTAAAATAAATAGTTTACCGTATGCCAGACCTGTAAGCAGAGATATCCCATTCGCATTTTATGATGAATGATCTGTTCCTTGCTGTAATTGTTCAGTGATATGCCGATGACAAGTGCAATCATCAAAAATGGGCAGCAAAATAAAGACGCACCGTCTTTAATTAGAAGATGGAGCTCATGGAAACAGAATGTGACATTTTATGAGGCAAGAATCATTTGGAGAATGAGGTACGCCACTCTTCAAGTGGCAGTTTGCGTTAAGGAACTCAACCCACCTTTCTTTCACTAATGAGTTAAAAATTCACCTTTCCTGCGAACCGTTTATGATGTAATTGCTCTTACCTGTCTTGCCCTCTATGTCCCATTGGGCTGTTCTTGTAAATGGGCAACTGTATTTGTTTCCATGTTTTTTGATGAAGCACTGTAGCACTAAATCAAACTGTTGTATAAATAAACTAAAAAATAATAATTCCATCTTCTGAATGTGGAGTGGCTGGTGGGTGTATGTCAGAATATCGATAACAAAAATATTGATGTGCAAAAATATGTGTGACCTAAATATTGAAGACCACAATAGCTGAAAGGTGAGGATATATAACTTAATTCCAGATTCATGCACCCTAACTGCATATATAGCACATATGCAGATGTGCACAAAGTAATGTCCCATCTAATACCACTATTGAGCAGGGGAGTGGACTAGATTCAGGAGAGGCGAAGCTTTGAGTGGGCCATGATGCTCCCTTCGACAACATGGTGAGGAGAAAATGCAAGATAGCATAAAATAATGTTGATGCAAGAAGGGATTCCCATGTGGATGGGGCTTGAATAAATCACGGGAATTAGGACACCCCTTTCAAGCTTGGATTAGATTTTGGATAACGAAATGTGTACCTAGGTCTATCCTGAATTGTAGGAGTATGCAGGTCTGGTCCTTCCTGGAAGTTTCTATCCTGTTTTAGCATGTTTGCCAAGCTATTGATTATGTATATTTACAAACTAGCCATAATGAGAAGAACACTGATTGATTTATTTCTGAATCAGAGTCATATCATGACAATTTTCTAACATTTTACACTTTGACAAGATGATTGGTTTATCAGGACCTTTTGTGCAACAGTTTTTGTGACAGTGAATATTCTCTCTTCCGAAGGTCCCAAGTAGCTCAGAATCTTTGTTTTGGGCTTCTGATGTCGAAGAGCCTGAGTGATAATATTTTTTATTTGATGGCGTGATGCAGATCTCTGACTACTCTAAAGAATGCCAAACACTGTGATTTGCAGCTATTGAATGCCTTTAATCAGGAAGAAAGGTTTAGGCCACTTGCCTTTTGAATAAAAGACAGCTTCAGATTTGATCAATGTGTGCTAATGCCTCTTCTCTTCTGTTCTAAGTTGGCAATGTGTTGAGCAGCCTCTGAGATTCTGTAGGTCTTCTTGCTCACTCTAGTCACCTGAACTCAACAGCTACTGCTAATGATTAAGGAACCTTAGCACTAGGCGTTTCAACCCTTCAACAGCAAGCAGGCAAGACGCAAACAGCGGGAAGAGTACTGTGCTTCAATTGGAGTAAATCAGAAAGCTGCCTTTTTGCAAAGTTTGACAAGTTCAATCCAGGGGGAACCTGGTTTATGTATGAACATTGTTAGTGCTTCCTAGCCAGGAAGATAGGAATTTTAGTAGATCAGCATCTGCCGCAAAGTTTGTAGGGACAGCTTTGTATCATTATCGGGAAAACCTTGACCATACATCTCTAGTATTTAAGGATTTTTTTGTACACCACTAGCTAAATGCTTTCACCGTTGCCCTGAACTCTCTAGTTGTTTACATCTCGATGAATTTAGGGCCAGAAGGAGAAAGGCCTTTTGCCGTCTCAAACCCTGTGATTTGCAACATACATGGTTTGCGATAGCAAAGGGTTTATACAAAACGCCTTTGACAAGTCGGAAAATTACATTCCAATTGCAATAGCACTTTTACAACCCTATGCAGCTTTCAAATAGGAAGTGGTATAAGGGGGACTTTTCCCTCCTATTTACAAGTTGGAAAAGTATGTATCAGTGGTTTGTGTCTGCAATTACAGTCCCAAACCACTGCTCAGTTAATGACCCCCAGGCTGAGGTGGTAACTGATTGGCTAAGGAGATGCTGTTCCCATGTAATAGCTCCCCGTTTGGCAATAGTGTAGGCCGAGTAAAGGGGAGCAGGCAGTGGTCAACAGGACCATTGCCTGCTCCCCACAATGTCTTCCCAAATGAGAAACTTATTTTTATCAGCAGCTTCTGTCCATTTAATAGACATCGGCTACTTAGACTGCTAAAAAAAATAAAATCAGTTTGGAAATGCAAATGCAGGATTGGAGGTCTACTGCCCCTTTCAAGCTCAATTACGTCAATCACAACACATCACATCAGGTCCCAAACTGCGACCTGCCTAAAAATATTTATCAGGCAGGTCGTTTTGCTACCCCTTTGCGATGCAACCTAAGGTACATAGGTTGCATGGCAAATGGCATGCTCGTTTACAGGACAGTCAGTGTGAAGAACGGCTCTGTATTATGTCTTGGTTTGCTTCTAGATATTAGTCATACAGTAGCCGTCCCCTCACATAACTATGCCTGTGCCATTTGGTCTCCAAAGCAACATGATGATTCTTCCTGGGTGTAACTACAAGTCATGACGTTTCCAAGAGCGGTATGCATCTAGATCGGGCTACTCGGCAACCGTTAGACATCAAGCCACATTCTATCCTTATTTAAAGTTATACTTTTGGAACAAAATATCGCGCATAAGACTTTACATTTAATTTGATTTTTTATGAAAATGCGAAATGCCGTCCAAAATTTATTAAGGTATATTATGATATATATGAATTGCTTTTTAGAGGTTGCATTACACTTTGGCGTGTGTACATGTTGTTATAGATTGCAAACTGCAAATATGCTATTACGGCCATGGGTTTCAATATGCATTTCACACCAGGCCTAATTTGAAATCTGCACAGTACCTGCAGGAATGTATGTTCTTATAACTAGATGTACACTTCTAAGAAAATATGTATTCTAGGTAGATGCCAGTTGGCCTCGCTGGTGCCAGGGCACGCTCAGCCTCAATGCTTTGGAAAATATCGACTATGTATCAGCGCATTGCAGCTAAGAAAGACCGTAATGACGTGTTTGTACTGCATTTTGGGCCTTGTTCAATCGATTTACCGGCAGCAGATCGCATTTTACTTCTTACCGCATCGTGAAATTATTTTTTTCTTCAATGCCCTGACTTTCCATCGCACTGTATTTCACTAATCATTTGAAGACGACAAAACCTTTAAACAGTTTCTATAAAATGTCGATCCTCAAAATTCCTGTAGTGGCAAAAAAAACTGCCAAAAATAAACAAATGTGATCGTAGCTATGCCCCACTACCTCAGCAGCATGAGTTGATTCCAATCACCCCTCCTCTTACCACTGCTGCTGCTCAGAAATATATTGACAAGCAGCACATGGAAAGTCCAGCCCCTGCTGCTTTTCTCTGTCATTTCAAATTCAAGGGACAGCTGGCAGGCGGAGGATTGGACTTTACCATGGGAGGGATTAACACACTGGTGGAGTATTAGAGAGTTGAGCCTTCAAGTCAGCTTAACGTCATTCACATTTGCAATTTAATTAAATGGTATCAGAGAAAGTTCAGCCTCTCTAACCAGCGGTTGTCATTACAATTTACCATTCGGATTATATAATTGTGGGTTTGGAGGACTGGAATTCATTACCTTTAGTAATGGAGGGTTCTTGTAGTGCATCATACTGTACTTTGACTGTTTCCTTCTCGATTCGTTGCTTTTCTCCTGTTACCTAGGTAGAGTTCTGTTCCTAGTGTCAGCACGTTTACTAATTTACTAAAACTTAAAGGAGTACTCTCACATATTTGTTAGTCGACAAGATGTTCGTCATTTTTTTCCAGTCCTGGAAAGTATTGAAATGAAACTGAACACGCTCCACGGATGTTGCCATAGACTGGCAAATTATGTGTCCAGGAATTCCTATAAAATAGTCACAAAATGGGGCAATAGACTGCAAGTCATCATTTTGCAAATATAACATAAACTGCCTGGTGTTTTCCAATCTGCCACAGAGGCATTTATTCTCTCTTGGGTGGTGGGTGTCAAATGCTCCCAAGGGATACACATGTAGTGATTGCTCAATGATGGTTTCAGGATGTGTTGATATGTTACTCAAAGTTTTTAAGCATGTTGATCCATAGACGTGAACGATTAAAATGTGAAAATGGTTCACACCAAAAACTAAATTAGTTATTTAAAAAAATGTGAACATGCTGAGTTTGTGCTGGTTCAGTTTTGTATAATCAGCATTAATTTATAAGACATTACACAGTTAAATATTTGGTTAGTAGCCTCCACAGTTTATGTTTGTATCCCTGCAGGGTAAACATGTTGCAGACAATTTTGTATTAACTCAACTCGCATTCTTACATTCTTTACGAGGTCAAAATCTGTTGAAGCAAGCAATTAGTGAATACTCCAAGATAAAAATAATTAGTAACCATTAGCAATGCCACTTAATCAACCAAGCATGGTAACTAAATGTGCGAAGTTATTTGAATTGTCTCATGTAATGCAGCTTTCAAAGAACAAAGAGAAATAAAGCTCACTTGCTTCTTCTTTCCAAGGTTGGACCATGTCTTTGCCTCTAGACAGCAGGCAAATTAAACAGTATCCTCATACTTCATGTGCTCTCACACCACTCTTTAGATTAGCAAGCATTGGCTACTGGAAACCCTGTAGCTTACCTTTTTCTGCGTCAACTTAATGTCCTCTGAATATGTGCACATTTGATATTGGCTATTACGATTGGTCACAACCCAAAAACACACAGATATGTAGAAAGCTGTTACTGTTTAATATAATACTCAACCACTGCAGCTCTATATATGGAAATTGAAAGCAATGGAATGAGCAAGCATCCTCCAGCCCTAAAGATGTTCTTCAGGTGATCTACCAATGTTGTGAGTTACATCCATTACCCCCAGGTCCCTTATGTCCTCGTCCCATTCTTAAACAAGTGGAGATAACTATCTCCCGACAGAAAAAAAGAGAAGAGGAATGCTGGGACCCTAACCCCGCCCCTCCCACCCGGAGTACATAAGGAGTACCTACCCAGCATTCCGCCTGTTCTTTTTTTCTGTCTGTCGACAGGAGTGTGTTGTGGATGCTGGTGCTGGTGCTGCTCCTGCTGGGCTTGGGTGGCTTTTCTCCTGGGAACTCCCCGTCCGGCTGCCTGGCTGTTCGGTCGGGGTGTCTGCTGTCCTGCCTCCTGGCCTGCTGGGCTTGCTGGGAGGCTGTGCTCTTCTCCGCCGGCTCTTGTGTGCCGGTCGGCCCTTTGCGGCTGGTGCGCCGGCCTCGGGTCTATTCCGGGTCGAGGTGTGCGTCTTCCTGGGTCCTGGCCGGGTGGAAGACGCGCCGGAGTGCTTCCCTGGAAAGATGTGTCCGCCCGGCCGTGGCGTCGTTCCTGGTGGTGTGCCTTGGGCTGGGGGAGGGAGGGGGCCTTGTTCCTGTCTTCCTGCCTCCTGGCCCCCCTCCCGGGTGAGTACCGCATAGCAGTGACTGTTTTTCCCCTTCTTTTGCTGGGGGACTTGCTTCATCTATACAGGGGAGTGGGTTT
The DNA here is from genome assembly GCA_963921515.1 of Calotriton arnoldi. Classification (NCBI taxonomy): domain Eukaryota; kingdom Metazoa; phylum Chordata; class Amphibia; order Caudata; family Salamandridae; genus Calotriton; species Calotriton arnoldi. Next base: position 856,443 of record CAWUFW010001542.1, on the reverse strand, counting down.
GGGTGCTGACTCGGTACCTCCGTGGGTTCGTGCATCAGCTACTAACTGCACATTGCGCCTTTGAAACACACTGTGGTAACCGCTTTCTGTTTCGTGCTGTCTGCTGCGCTCAGTTTGTGCATTGTTTCTTCCAAAGGGCCGCCTTCTGCAGAGCGTGTTCGACTGGAGCTTGGAGATGCAGGAATCCTGCTTGGAGCTGGATGTCTGGACCCTCCTGGATTTCCGAAGGAGTTGCTTCAGCCGGGAGCCTGGCTTTCGCACTGGCTGCGAGTCGATGGTGGTGCGTGGACGGCTGCCCTTCTGGCTCTGGCACCTGGGGGTGCCGGTGTTTGTCCCGGCCTCTGGGCTGCTGAGTGACGGGCTGGCTGACTGGCGCTGTGTTGGGCGGCTTGCCTCTTCCGTGCTGTATGCAGTCTCCCTGTTCCTGGTTCTGGTGGGTTCATTGACAGGGTTCATGTGTTCCCCTACTGCATTCTCTGCCACGCTTGGTTGCACTCCCCTTGCTTCTCTGGGGCTGCCCTGCCTCTTCTTTTGGACGTGGCTTTGCTCCTGGTTTGCTCTGGTGGGTGCTGGCTGCGGCGTTGTCATTGGGGCTGGCTTCACCTGTGCTCTGGTTCCATTTGCAGTGCTACGTGGTCGGGGGATTCTCCTGCTGCATCCCCCTTTCTGGTGCCTGCTTCTGCCAGTTTAATGTTTCCTCCTGTGACGTGGCTGGTCCTGGTGTGCTGCCCCTGGTCCCTTCGGGTCCTGTTCACGCTGTTTCCTTTTCCCTTTCTTTATTGTGCGGGCGTCTGGGGTTCTGCCTCTGGTTGTCCGTTGGGGGCCGTGGTGTCCCGACCCCCTCACCGCCTGGCTGTTGCCTGAGGGTTGGTATTTGCTGCCCCCGGTGTGGCTGGCGGCGGGGCTGGTTGCTCCTCCTGCCCTGGCGTGGTGGCTGGTGGTGCGCCTTGGGCTGGGGAATTGTTCGCGTCTCCCGGGTGGGTTCCGTGTGGAGGTTCGCCTGCTTTGCTTCCTCTTTCCGGTAGTCCCTGGGAGTCTGGGGTTCGTGCCCCTTCTGTATGGGCCTGGCTGTTTTTCGCTGGTGCTGTGTTCCGGTTGTTGGTGCCTGGTCTCCTCTCTTCTCCACGGTTCTCCCTATCGGGGATCCACCTGGGTGCCTGGTGCGGTTGCTTGGCCTTGTGCCTGTTTTCCACCTCCAGCCTTTCCTCCCTGAGGACTGGTCTTGTCTGGTCTCCGGCTTTTGGCGGGGTCGGGCCTGGTTGGTGCCGGGGGGGGGGGGGTGCCTGGGCTTTCCTGCTCCTGTGTGTTTCGGCACCTGTTGGTCTCCTTCTTCGGCCCTGGGTCCTTGCCTGTGCACTCTCTGGGTTTCCTGGCGTGGCTCGCCGGGGGTTTTTGGCTCCCGCTTTGCTTGGTTGTGTCTGGTGGCCGCTGGTTCCTTTCTGTGCTGGGCCTGCTCCGCTTGTCGTTGCTTGCCTGTTCTTACTCCTGGGGTGGTCTCATCCTCCCTTGCATGCACTCCTGGGCCTGCTCTTGCCCGCTGTTCTCTTTGCGGGCTTGGTTCTCCCCTGGTTGGGTGTCCGCTTTTCCTGCTTGGTTCTGCTGGGTTTTCTTTGGCTGGTGTTGGGCTCCGGGTTTTTGTTGTCTTCCCCGGTTGCCCCGGCGCTCCTCCTTCATTGGCCCTTCTTGTGGCCTGCGGTCTTTCCGCCCTGTTTCCCCGTGGGCTGTGTCTGGCCTTGTTCTTGCCTGTGTGGGGTCCTGGTGTTCTATGCTTCTGGGTTGGCGTGTCCGGGGTTGTGTCCGGTCGCTCCTGGTCTGCCGGCTGGTGGCTGGTTTGGCTTGGCCTCCGGCTGTGCCTGCTTGGTTTCGCTGGCTGTGCTGTGGCTTTTGTGCCGGCTCTGGGGTGTGTTTTGCCTGGCGTTCCCGGTCCCCTTTTCTGGTGCTGGTGTCCTGGCTTGTGTGCTCCCTGCCTGTTGGTTGGCTGGTCCCACTTCTGTCGGGTCCCGGTGCTGGCGAGCTTGGGGTGTTCCTGCCGTTTCGGCTTCGTGGTTCCGTCTGGGCCTGTCTTTGCCTGTGTGCCCGCTCCTGTCTTCCCCCCGTGCTCCCCGGGTACTGCTCCCGGTGTGTGTCTGTCGGTCGGCGTGCCCCCTGCCCTTCCCTGTCGGGGTGCGGTCCTGTGGTGTTTTTCTTGCCACTTTTGGGGTCTGCCCTCCTTGCTGCTGGTTGTCCTGGGCCTGGTGCTGCTTGTGCCTCTGGCTTCTCTGCTTCCTCCAGTTCCCGGTCTGTTGTTTCTCTGCCGGCGGCTCTGTTTTTCTTTGGCTGTTGCCTCTTTTGTTTTCATCTGACCTGCTGCGTGGCCTGGTGGTTCTGTGCTGGGGGCCTCTGTTGGCCTCCCTGCCCTTTGCTTCGGCCTGTGCGCTGCGTGGGCTTCTCCCGGGTGCGGGTTGGGCCGCGGGGTCCTCTTGCCTGGGTGGGTCGCTTGGCTTCGGCCCTGGCTTCCTGGTTCCCTTTTGGCATCTGTTGCCGCTGGTTGGGTCTGTTTTATTGTCCTCTGCCCTGGGGTTTTTTCCCCTGCTCCTGTCCGCCCTTGGTGAGTGCTGGGCCGTGGTGTTTGTGTGCCTGAGCGGTCTGTTTGGCTTCCGTCCTGGCTTCTGTTGCCTCTCTGGCTTTGCTGGTTTTTGGGGGTTCGTTTTCCCTGCCCTTGGGGGTTTCTGGGTTGTGGCCGTTGGTCCTGTCCTGCCCCTTCCGGGCCTGAGCGGTTCCGGGGTGTTGGTCCCTGGTCCTTGCTGGCCCCTCTGTTGTTTGGTCAGCTGTCTGCCTGGTCTCTCTGGGGGCATCTCTGGTTGGCTTGTTCTTCTGCCTTTGCCGTGTTCCCTTGTCTTTGTGGCCTTTGGGGTTGGCCTCCCCTGCCTCTTCTGCTCCGGGATTGCGTGTTGGGCCCTGGTTCGGTTGCGGCCTGGTTCCCTGTGGGGCGTTTGGCCTCCTGGGGTTCTGGTCTCTGGCTCTTTCCCTGTCCTTTTCTGTTTGGTTGGGGTCTGGCTGACTTGTCCTCCGCCTGCGGGCTCTGTGGGCCTTGTGGGGTGCCGTTACAGGGGTTGTATTCCTGTTTCCCCGGCTTTCTGGTGTGTGCCTTGGCCTTTGCTGGCTGTTGGCCTGCTCCTGGGCTCTCTGTGTGGCTCCTCCTCCCGGGATGGGTGCCTGAGGTTGTCGTCTGGTGGCTCTGGTGGTTGGTACTGGCCGTTCTTTTCTGGGGCCTGGTCCTCCTCTCTGTCTTCTGGGTTCTCTGGGGGCCGGTTCGTTCTGGTTGGGGGGGGGGCCTGGTGCCTGGCCGGTGCTTTCCTCCTTCCTGGATGGTCTGGGTGGTCCTGCCCTTGGTTATTCCTTTGGGTTGTGTCTGCGCCTTCTGGGCTGGTCCTGGCCTCTTTCCTTTTTCTTGTTCCGGTGTGGTTGGGGCTCGGTCTGTGTCTGTGCTACCGCCGGGTCCTCTGTGCCTCCCTGTTGGTGCTGGGGTTGTCGGCCTTTGTCTGGTGGGTTCCCTTGGCCGTGTCCTGTTGGGGCTTCTTCTTCTCTGGTCCGCTGCTGTCCCGGTTGTCGGTTGCTTTGGCGCCTGTTTCCCTTCTGGGGCTTTGCCTCTGGGGTCTCTTTGGGGTGCCTCCTTTTCGGTTTCCTTTTTTGGCCTGGTCGCCTTTTTTGGCGTGCTTTCCTCCATTTGGCGGGGTGGGTTTTCCCTTTGGTTGGCCTGGGTGCTCTGTTTCCGGTTTCTCTGGTTGGCTGCCTCCTTGTTGTGGCTGTCGCCTTCTGTTTTCCTTGGTCCTGGTTTCTGGTCCTTGGTTGTGTCCCTGCTTGCCTGTTCTGGCTTGCTGGCCTGTTGGGCCGCTGGGGTTCTTCTTCTTCTTCTGTGGCCTCCTTGCTGTCCTTTTGTTGTGGGCGACCTCTGTTGTTTTTTGTTTTTTTTTGGGGCGTTTTCTCCCCTTCCTTGTTTGCTCGGGGGGGCTCCTGGTGTCTGCTGGCTGCCCTCTGTGGGTTGTCCTCTTCTTGGGTGCATTCCTGCTTCGGTGGGGTGCTTCCTGTCTGGTTGCTCTGCCTGTGGTTTCCTGCAGTTCCCTCCTTTTGCTTTCCTTGGATTGCTGCCTTGGTGTGGTTTCCTGGGTGTGCTTGTGGGTGCGGAAGGCCGGGTTTTTCTGCTTTGGTATTCTCCACTTGTTTAAGAATGGGACGAGGACATAAGGGACCTGGGGGTAATGCTCTATTACTTACCGGTAATCTTCATTACTCCGGGTCCTGTTGTCCTCGTCCCGTTCTTACGCCCCGCCCTCCCTCCCGGACGGCCGGCCTTCCTGTTGGGCTTGGTTGTTCAGGCGGAATGCTGGGTAGGTACTCCTTATGTACTCCCGGTGGGAGGGGCGGGGTTAGGGTCCCAGCATTCCTCTGCTCTTTTTTTCTGTCGGGAGATAGTTCTCTCCACTTGTTTAAGAATGGGACGAGGACAACGGGACCCGGAGTAATGAAGATTACCGGTAAGTAATAGAGCATTATCATCTATGTAAAATGTTGATGAGAAAAAGTTCTCTTTTGCTTCAAATGTTTGAACAGACCGTCTGTGTTGCCTCCATCTTTAGCCATTGCCTGGCAATAGCCTTGATATACCATGGCATGCCAACCTGGGGGTTGGTGTTGGCAGCAGCTACAGTTCAGATTTTTTCTTTAGGCGAATATCGCACTTTTTTGACCTGAGAGTAACACTGTATACTGTAAGGAGTGCATCATCTTAGTTAAGAGGCAGACTGGGGCGATCCAATTTTTCATCTAGCATCTCACAGATACTGGCTGGTGGGTGCATCGAATTAGGTTGAATTGTAAGCCTTTATTTCGCAAACTCAATTGTCTTTTCCTAACGCTCTTTTGGAGTGTTGGATGGCTCAATTGCAAGCTATATGTACAGAGATTTCCAAAAGCAGCTGCAATTTTTGGTCCACTAATCTGAAATATCTGACCCGGTGTACAACACAGTCCAATCATTGCTATAAATTAAACTGCCTGTGAGAAGGCAGACATACACATTTACAATAAACACCTTTGTGCAATGCACAATGCAACGCCCTGGGAGCCTGGATTGTACGCCTTAATTGAAAGTAATAGAAACTAGAAATCAAAACCTCTTTTAATGAAGCAATTAGGATATATTGTGCCATCCATCAGAAGGGTTCTCTCTAAAATTAATTTATTGGTATGGTGCGTGATGGTCCTCTTGTACAACCACGTTTGATGTAGTACAATAGTTGCAGAGGGTGACATTGCACAGTAATATGGCACACCTTAATTACCTTGTGACAGAACTAAGGCACACATTGAGTCAACAGTGGATGAGTAATTTAAACTGTAATAATAAACGTTTGAGTCCCTATTTCCTCATCACATGAGCTCTTGCTGCCATACCGTAGCAGTGATACACTTGCAGTATAAAAGAGTGTATTAGTCACATTGATTCTTCCCAACCCAATCGTATTTTGGTCTAGGTAACCCCAAACTCAAGAGCAATTTGAAAGAGACGTACCATTTTAGGTTCACCGCAGCGATAACAATAGTAATCTTTTAATTCTATTTTGATGTAAGGTTGGTTATAATTTAAAACTTCCATACCATCCACACATTTTACAGGGGTCTTTTTTGCTTATCATGCTTACGCCCAGTATTAGGTGTGTATGTAAGCATGCATGTGTGTAATTATAAAGAGCAACATAGGCAGTGGCAATGGAGCACAGTAGAATGTCAGTGGATAAGACTACAATCAACTTGGTTTACACGGTTGAGAGGAGAGATTTACTTTAATATGTAAATTGGGACTTGAAGAGTTGGATTTTCAGTCCTTTCCTGGACTGGATGAATGTTGGAGAAGTTGTGATGATTACTAAGACTTTAGAGAAGTAAAATACCTAAACTTCCTATATAAAACCACCTCTTGTTTGAAATAAATTCCTCTGTACAGGTCAAGGGTTTGGTGCTACAAAATCAATTACTCATGTTATACCTGTTTCTGTTTTGATGGCATGTAGCTTAAAGCACTACAAGCCTGACTGCGCCAAGACAAACACATCACATAACACATTAGACACATTTCTGAAAGAAAAGACCTTTGTCCACCTTCCTTAACAGAAAATGGTTTGCAAACAAAGAGCATCAGAGTGTGTTCCACACCTTTGTTACCAGGAAGAACAATATGGCTTCCACTTCCATCTGGTTTATAGCCCTTGGTAATCACCTGCTGATGTGTGTCTTCTGACTGTAACTAACTGTTGGCCAGAGTCAATCTGATTTTTAATTCTATAGATGCAGGGATTGACCTAAGCAGGAACAAGAAGATCTCTTCAGATACCGTGGCATTGAACGTGGAAAAGGACTAATACTCTAACACAAACAGTGAATGTGTCAGGTAGCCAGACAATAGAAGTGAGAGCTATAGATTGTATCGTGCAGATAAAGAAGCAATCATACTGACAATAAGGAGTAAGTGTTGAGACCCAGATATTAAGGAGTTAGAGATCCCTATGCCGATACCAAACAGCTAAAGCAAATAAAGTAGATGATAAAGAGACAGACAATTAAGGAGACTAAGGTGAGCCCTAAAATGTATTCAAATTTTACAAAAGAGTTTTTACCTTGTGGCTATATTGGTCACATAACGGATAGACAAGGGCGGCATTCACTGTGGCTCCAGCGCATCTGTCCATCACAGGCCCTTGCTCACTTGCTCACTTGCTCACTTGCTCACCTGCTGGTTAGTCGGCTGGCTGCTTTTCATTACCATTCTGTCTACCTGTTGACTCTCTTATGATAGCTACAAGTCCTGTGATAGTGGAAGCATGTGGATGACCATATACCCAAGAATCATAGCTGTTGATGACGCTTTAAAAAAAAATCACTTCGTTCAATGCATAGATGTTAATTAATATAGCCATTAATTTCAATTTAGATGTCTATTACTACATAAAATGGACCTATAAATACTAGTTAATTTTCAGGAAACTGAGGGAAATGATTCAAAATAACCTTTCTCTCAATATGGTAATGCATGTTTGCTAACTCACTTCTGGTGGAGGCTGACGTGCTACCCCTGATAAGCATCATTATCCACTTAACTTGAACAATATGTGTTTTTATTACCTATCTCAATCATATATATTTTGGGAACATCAGAAAATACAATGCTGAGCGATTCATGCTAGAAATGATTTCACTTTTCTTAAAATAAACAAAAAAAAGTGTTTATTTAAGAATCGGTATTATTCCTTTCGAGGATAATGCATTGTCATTTTGTGTGCAAATAACCAATATCCTATTTATATGTCTTTGCCATTGCAGAGAGAACATATGTTAAGACCCTATTATGAACACTTTCCAAAATGACATCAGCTAGACATTTTCACATTACTGTATTCTGAAACTTGATCAGATGGTGTTTTAGGATTCAAGGTCAAAGACAAAAGTGATTTATTTTTCTGTGGTCCTGACCAGATGGGCGCTGTATACATAGCGTGCTCAATCTGTGTTGGATCAACACTTTGTGAATTCCCAAAGCAGTTGGCTGTGCTGACCGGCTTATGTATACCAGTTTTATCATTCTCTTTGCGTTCTGGACCTCGAAAAGTCAGATAAATAATGGAAGCAGATCCAAACGAAAAATATTAATATCCTGCCATGTTGCAGTCTCACTTTGGCCCTCAGTGACTTTGGGTTTGACTGGCGAAGCTACCCTCCATCTCTGTGAGAAGTTGTCCTCTACTATGGGAACAGAGGAAAATCTCCCATATTTTAGGTGTATTAATAGGGCACATATTTTCACAGATAATTAATGTTTATGATTTGGAAATGTCTTTTTAAATCTCCCTTTGGAAGCATTAATGCTCAATTGAGAAATATGTGCACTGTTCTATTGTTTTTAATTACTTTCTACTAAACAAGGCAATGAGGATGTGAGGCATCCCATTTTTCTATTGTAAATTCCCAAGATATTTTTCGCAATTGTTTGTTCCCTTGTTTGTGTATCTCTGCTAAAGTCTGGGGGTTAGATTATTGCCTCAGCTCTGAGATGCATACTTTTAATAGATGAACACTGCAACCATTGAAACTCAGTACGAGCACAAGTGTAGCCGGCACAGGCCAGCCCTTCTAGTAGGTACAGAGGTATATATATATTTTTATTAGAAGAGTACATTAGAGAGTGAATAATTTCCATGGCTACTTTGTATGCTGGTGCTGTAGGCACACTTAGCCCTCATTATGAGTGGCCTCTTCATTCAGATGAGGCCATTAATAGCAATTACTCACCCCATCAGAATTATGAAATCATCAGTGTTCCCGCAGATCTATTTATTTTCAGCATTTGAAATTTCTGGATAAAAGGAAGAATTACCAGGGGAATCTGACTCAGAATTTCCAGTTCCTCTGGTAGTTCCTCGTTTCCTATGTAATGATCTGATATTGGTAACTTCGAAGGTAGGGAAAATGCGAGCCATTTTCCGGTCCACTCGTAACGAGGGCCTCTGAGTCTACAGTCATTTGTTTTAGTTTAACCTTTCAAATTAAGTCAAAGTTTTTTTCGATGTAGCTCAGTGGCAGTCCTGATTCCTGATTTACTTGATTGTGGGAAGGTATATAGATTTTATTTCAAGTCCCCTTATCCTGGACTCATTCTGGTGAAATCTGTTTCCAATATAAAGAATATGATATGTACTATGGGCTTGGCTCTCAGAAATCTACACCTCTTTCACTGTGTGCTTCTTTAGGAGGCCATATCTTTGTAACTTGACCTTTTGGCTCATCTTAGATTCTAGACACTTCACAATTAATCACTAGGAGATTGAAAGTCAAGCTCCCCCTTCAGAGAAGTCTAAGTGTTAGACTTGGCCATTTTATCAGGGACATACTCAAACTTTTTTTTCCTTCACCCACCTGTTTTCTGAACTCTGCACACTTTGCTAACCATTGGTAAAGTGCTTTTGCTCTCTCCTTTAAACATGGTGAAATTGGCTTGCACACAATTGGCACATTAAATTTACTTGTAAGTCCCTAGTAAAGTGGTAGTACATGTACCCAGGGCCTGTAAATTAAATGCTTCTAGTGGGCTTGCATCACTTATTATGCCACCCAATTTAGTAGCCTTTCAAACATGTCTCTGGTCTGCCCCTGCAGCCTGTGTGTGTAGTTTAAACTGCCATTTCGACCTGGCTAAATAAACCCTTTGTCAGGCCTAAACCTTCCTTTTCAATACACTGATGTCAACCCTAGGGTCGGTCCTACACAGCCCATAGGGCATGGTGCAGTGTATTTAAAAGTTGGATTTGTACTTATAACTTTTACATGTCCTGGTAGTGAAAAACATTTACATTTGTTTTTCACTACTGCAAGGCCTTCCTCTCCCATAGGATAACATTGAGTTACCTTATTACATTTAATAAGGTATAACTTTCCATTGGGAGCAGGTGATAATGTTGAGTTTGGTGTCTAAAGAATTATAATTTTAAACTTTCCTTAATTGTGAAAGGGCCACTTTTAGAAAGTTGGCATTTTCTTGACCCAACCATTTGGTGCCTGCAGCCTGTATCCTGTGTCACATGACTCAGTATAGCTGGCAGTTGGTCCTTGTGCATTGCTCCCAGACAGTGAGACAAAGGGAGAATTGGTGAGGGTGAGGAGCTGTCACCTACCACACTTGCACATCACAAAGGCCCAGCCTCAGCATGCTCACAAAGGGTTTAAAACTAGTCTTTCCTGCCCCTAGATAAGCTAAGGCCAGGGATGGGACACAGGAAATTCCAAGCACCTCTGGAACCTTATCCTATTTCAAAGCTAGCACCAAGTATAAATATGGGACCCTCAGACCCAACTCATCAGTATACCTCTGACCTGTGGATACCACAGAAGAAAAACTACTGCACTGCTGTGCTGCTAGAAACACTGCTACTCTGCTTGTTGAGAATGAAGACTGGACCTGCACACTGCATTCACGACTGAAGTGACTCCAATGATCAGCTGACTGACCTCCTGTTCTGAGCTAAAGGAACATAACAAGCTACAGAGGTCTCCCTGCATCTTCCCAGCTGACCTGCTGCCTGAACCTGCTGGCTTCTGCTGGAGTGAGTTCCTGATCTCCAAGAGGTGCCCCTCAGGACCTGGACCCATGGTGCGGCATCAGTTGAGCTTCCTCTCCAAGAAAAGGAGAAATCCTGAAGTATTGGGCTCTTTGCAACTGCAAAAGTGCCAATCCATGCCAAGATGTTACCACCCATGCTGCCTGCTAAAGAGAAGCTCCAGTGACCCCAGCTCTTCACGCTACAACAACCGCCAGTGACTAACAGCAATGCAAGATCTGCAATTTGCACTACAGCATCGCCAGCCTGCGGTGACTGTCAATGCGAATCTCCAGCAAAGACCGTACACGACGCATGACAGGATCTTCACACTACGGTGTCGGTCATCTGTGACACCTAGCCTGCTCTTCATGCAACAGTGACGACCATCAATGACACTCTCCCTTCTCCTCGCGCTCCCCTCCACCACGAACAGAACTCTTCGCGCTGGACTTTGGAAGGTAATTTTTTCAGTTGGACTAACCTCATTCCTGTATCCAGCTCATGCTCCATCGCGGTCGGCCTGAACTTGGGACTTTCACCTGGTCTTGCATAACCAGATAACTGCGAGTGGCGCTTTGTGATTTTAGGTGTTATACTTACTTATATTTTTGAAATTGCATATCTCTGGTTCTACTAACTCGATTTGTGTCATTTTGGTGTCAAATAATTTATTAAATGTTACTCTAATTTTCGAAATTAGTGTGGGACTTGTCTTTGTTTTGGGTTTCCATTGCATTACTGTTTGAGGTGCTGCATAAATACTTTGCACATTACTCCTAAGTTGAGCCTGAGTGCTTTTGTGCGAAGCTACCAGAGGGTTGAGCAGAAGTTAATTTTGGGTTTGCTTGTGTTTCACCCTGACAAGAATTGTGGTTGTTGCTTGAGTAGGGTTTCACCACCCTCAAACACTAACCCAATTTTCAACTCTGAGTCATTAATTTACATGGCAACTATCCAGGAACTGGGTGAGTGAGAACAAAGAAGCTGTGGCGCGACCAGAGCACAAGTAAGCCTTTTCTTCTTCCTGAAGTGATTAAATAAGTCCCACTAAGGATCTTGTCTCAGGATATAATACATTGACAGTTTCTCCACCCCCTTCACCAGCAATGGGACCGCATTTACTATTTGGGGAGCGGGGGGGGGAGGGATTGGCACTTGACTATTGGTGCCATTGTAAACGTCTGATTAATATTACTTAGAAATAATAAATAAACTCTTGGGGAGAAATTCCCCTTATCATTTGTTCTCTACGGGTTATTATTACAAAGGCATACCATCCTACACACGAGTGACGGGGCAGCCGAAAAAGTGGTTAGGAAAGAGATTGGTTTCAGTAGACAAGAAATGTAGTTCACGGTGACCTTTTAAGACTTCCAGTGACATGCAGGTTTAACTGTCTTCAGCTAAATGATGCCATCTTAAATGAAGTAACATTAAATTCCTAATACGGCACATGGTGTTCGCACTGTAGCCTAGTCCTCTGTAATGTAATAGAAGAAATTATAATATAATGAAATCTCTCTCTGACCTCCTTCTCTGTGCCTCTTCTCACATTTCACTCCACCTACGTGCCATAACTCGCAGTCTCAGTCACACATCCAGCCTTCTGCAGTTATTTCCGTTTCTCGGTTTCACAGAGAATCTCCTGCTCTCTTTTTGCCATTATAACTCTTTCACATATAAGAAATTGATGACACACCCTGATGCGCTTCCGGCGGTGGAGCTCTTGTTCTCTGCTTTCTCAAGACTGCATTTAAGAAGAGGAGGAGCCACCGTCTCCGCACCAGATAATGCAAGTTTTGCAATGAGGTGTTCTGTGTTCTAGGTATACAGATGCACATTCTGCTTTTAGTAACTCCTCAGGGGACACTCGGTAATATAATTAGCATTCTGGGGAATTGCCATCTGTTTTCACTTCTGTTGATAATAAATCCCAGTCAAGAGGGCAACTTTTTTCAGACTAATATATAAGTTTGTCTTGTTGCTTACAATCCGAATGGCCATTAAAATGTCCCTGTAAAGTTCAGCCAGAGCAAATTTGTGCGACATCAATACATTACACTGCGATAATCCAAGTTTTAGTAGACATAAGGCAGGGACTTTGTACTTTGTTGCTTAATACTTAACATTTCAGGGAGTCTAAGGATGTGGAGTTATCAGAGTAAAAACACAGAGAAACAATCTTTTTGTCTAAATTTCCAAATCATAAGAACATTTCGATATTTTAGATCATCTGACTGGAGGGGACATGCCAAAATTTGGAAAGGGGCCTGAGAGCAAACTTGGAGTTAAAGGGAAAGCTGAGTGTCCTGCTTTAAATATGACTGATGGCTGGAGCGGCTGTAATGCATACCAGCTTGGCGGATGTAATTTTATCTCTTGGCCTTCAAAAGTTAACAACTTCACCATATACCTGATTGTAGCCATCTCAGTATCTCACGTCTGAAACTTGCCTGTCACATGTTGTCACACGTATGGATAGCCCACAGTGTCTCTTCCCACTGATAGATTTTGTAAGCTCAAAAGAGGCAATTTTGACACCCCATGTATGTTGTAGAGCAATAAGATCACAGTCTTGTTAATATTCACAGATAGAAATCCATCTTAAAAAGGATGCAGAAATTAGTTTGATTCGACAAACTCTTAAATCTTCTAGGAGGCACCTCTAAAAAGGAGCTTGACTGTAAAGTTGAGTTCAAAAATTGGCAAACTATTTTTGCACAAGGATGGTCTAGTGTATGTTTATTTTAAAAAGCTTCCCCTACAATGTGTGTCAGTTCTGGCATGATACCTCATGGAAGAAGTGGCACATTTATGATTAAAGGAACAGTCAGGTTGGTAGTGGGCAGTACTAGGGAAGTTTAGGATAGCAAGGAATAGACAGGGTACTAGAATAAAGCATTTTCAAGAGGAATGTTCTACTTCTAGCATGATCAAAGCACAAAATATTTCCATTTTCTGATAGGTCTGATCACTCAGTGCATTGTGAGAGAGGGATAGGAAAAAGAAATATCTTAGTAGAACAACACTCAATGCAACTCAATACAATTATCTGAATTAACTAGTTAAAACTTAAATGAACATCAATTGTCTTTGATGGAGCTGTTCTTTGGTTGAAGATGCCCTATCTGCCACCAGAATGCAGAACTGTTCTCTTTTCTGTTGCAGGCTTTTCATTTAAATCCGATAGTTATACCTTTATCAGACACAACTTATACATTATATATGTGTAATTAAGATTTCTACTGCTGCTTATTCTTTTGTTGAAGGAGGCTATTCCCTAATGGAACTATTCCACCTCTTGCCCATGGCAACTGTAGCTATAAGAATTTTACTTTGGTCCAATTGGTGAAGGAATAAATGTAACTGCAGAGTAGCTTGTTCACACAAATTGCATTGGGGCATCATTAAAAAAAAAAAAACTTTATTTACCATTTTCAATAATTGTAATACAGGCATATCATTGCCACACACCATGACAAGGTAGAACATAAAACATTTTCCTTGAGAGGTTCTGCACATTAGACATCACACACAAGTACATTAAGACATTGTATACCTTTGCATGTATCCCCCCCTCCAAAAGCATTCAAGATGATCTGGAAACATTCTCTTTCCTGTGAGTACATCACTATACATCTCCAGCGTGGTGATTACAAAATGGAAAAAATAGACTATAACAATGATGGTTTACCCCACCCCAGTGGGGACTATTCCCGCTGGCTGCTGTGATGGAGGGGTAGAGCTAATTTCAAGGAGATAAGCCTTTAGGGGATTCCAAATATCTTTGGGTCTAGATGCGGGGGGTTGCACCGTCGCATATAGTTCGCAATTTGTGTTACAGTGTGTGAGGCTAGCTAGCCAGGCTTTTGTTGTGGGGGTGACCTTATTGCCCCATCGGAGCGCTATTTCTCTCTTTGTAAGGAGCAGGGCAATGGCGATGAATTTGCGCAGCTGCTTAGGGAACCCATGTACATAACCCAACAAGGCTACCTCAGGCAAAGGGGCAATGTCGAGGTGTGTCATGTGCGAAAGAATTTCATGAATGGATCTCCAGTAACCCCCTATCTTGGCACAATTCCATGTCATATGTGCAAAATCAGCATGTGGCCCTCCACACTTGGGGCAGTTGTGTGGCCTAGCGGGGTCAATAGAGTTGATTTTCGCAGGCGACATACATGTCCGCTACAGGTACTCAAAATGGATCAATTTATGTCTGCTGTTGAGGGAAACCTCTTTGGTCTGAGAACAACAATATGACCAATGTGAGTCCTGTATCGGGTGTCACAAATCACGCTCCCAAGCCTCTCTGATCTTGGCGTCCTTGCTAGGGACCAGAACCATGGATGATTTGTATAATGTAGAGATCAGATCATCCCCCCCACTGCTTGTAATCGCTAGCGTTAGCAGAGGGAAGGACTCAGGCTCCAGTGGGAATTTAGTAATTCGCTCTCTAAGTGTCCTCCGGACCCTACATAAAACGAATTGGTCCATAAAAGTAGCTTCACTGAACCTCCCTCCCTCCGTGCTGGTGAACACATGCCCCTCCGTAAACAAATCCCCGAACCGGTCTAAGGAATAGGAAGCGAGAGTACGTTGTACTAACTTCTCCTCGGTAATGGGGAGCCATGGGTTGTTGTCAAGTGGAATCTCAGAAGAGTATAATGTGCGCCCGCCTGTTACACGCACTAGTTTCCGCCAGGCCCAACTAGTTGTTGATACTGTTTGTATGTCCCGGAGGTCCCGAGGGAATATTTGCGGTAACACTGTTCTTAACGGGGCAGGAAGTGCTAGGCCTGCCTCAGGTATTGTATTGTATTGTATTGTAGGGGTTATTTATAGAGCGCACTGTGACCAAAAATGGTATCCTGGCGCTGAACTATTGTGTAAGATATAGCAGATGGAAAGCTAAGCAGTGGCCACTAGTGGGAAAATAACCAGGTCTTCAGTGCCTTCCTGAATTTTTGTAAATCAATTTGAGACCGTAGGGAGGCTGGAAGTCTATTCCATAGCCGGGCCGCGTTAACCGTGAAGGTGCGTCCTCCTTGTCTAACTTTCTTATACCTAATCTCCTGGGCATAGTTACCATTAGTAGAGCAGAGGTTCCTGCCGGGGGTGTACTTTTTTATTTTATTTTGAAGAAGTATTGGCCCTTTGTTATGTAATGCCCTATGAGCATAAGGGATCTGGGCATCCGGATGGTACCAGGAGTGCGCAAAGCTGCACTGTGCAACTAGGTGATATATGTGAAAGTTGGGAACCCCAAACCCTCCTCTCTCATACGGCAAGGTCAATGTGTCCCAACTAACTCTGGCCCTACCACCTCCCCAAACAAGCCTGATGAGATGGGACCGGATAGTTCTGAAAAAACTATTGGGGAGCGGGATGGGGATATTGTGAAAAAGGTACAAAAATTTGGGAAGCACCACCATCTTTATAATTGCGACTCGGCCAGCCAACGAGAGAGGGAGCCTCAGCCAGCGTTCCACCTGTTGCTCTAACTTATACAGGGCAGGGCCATAATTGAGTAGTATGATCTGCTGAGTTTCTCTGTGTATCTGAATACCTAAATACCTAGCCCACTCTTCGCACCACTTCAGGGGGAACTCACAGTCCCACTTGATGGTACTAGATGTTAGAGGAAAAATTTCTGATTTAACCCAGTTTTTGCCCAAACCAGAGAATCCACCAAATCGGATGATCTCCCTAATTAGCAGTTACAGATTCACCTCGTGGTGGCAAACATAAAGAATGATATAGTCGGCATAAAGTGAGATTAAAAAAGGGCCCGTCTTGAACTGGAGGCCCCTGTGCAGATGCCGCTCCTGAAAATGCCAGACCAGCCGGTCCAGCGCAATAATGAAAAGCAATGGAGAAAGCGGACAGCCCTGCCTGGTGCCGCGGATAAGTGCGAACTGAGCAGACAGGGTGCCATTTAAACGAAGCATAAAGTAGTGCAGTGAGTTCAACAAACCCCTTAGGCATTCCCATCCTCTTCATAACTGTCAGGAAAAAAGGCCACTCCAAGGAGTAGAAGGCCTTTTCGGTATCCAGTAAGACGGCAGCCGCTGGGACCTCCGGCGATATTCTGTGTAGGACCGCGAACAGTGTATGAAGGTTTAGTGCTGTCGATCTATGAGGGACAAATCCCGACTGGGTCGGAGAGATGATACGGTCTAACAACAGGGTTAACCTTAGTGCAATCATTTTAGCGAGGATTTTGTTATCAAGATTTAAAAGCGACAACGGTCTATATAAACCACACAGGACTGGGTCCCTCCCGGGCTTGGGGAGGAGGATTATTATCGCCTCACGCAACGTGGGGGGCAGCTCTTTATGATCTAGTGCTTCATTATTATAGACCTCGAGAAGGTAAGGTGCTAAAAGGTCCTTGTAGGTTTTATAAAAATTGCCTGTAAACCCGTCCAATCCCGGGGCAGTCGAACCATTTATGGCATCTATAGCGCTTGTGATTTCCTCAACTGAAAACGGTTCCGCCAAGAATTCTTGCATTACTTTATCAATCCAAACCAGCGCAATTTCTGCTAAGTATTCATTGGGAACCTCATCACTGTGGGTTACACGCGTTGAGTACAGACCAGAGTAATCGTGTAGGAATTCATCCCGTATCTCCCGGGTATCCGTCAGCGTCCATCCACAAGAATAACGGATGCAGGCAGTATAAGACTGCGCCGCCGAAGGTCTCAGGAGGCGCGCCAAGGTATGGCCGGGTCTGTCTCCCTCACCATAGCGTCGCGCAGTGGCGTTTTTACTTAAAAAATGCGTTTCACGCTCAGCTGTTTCCGTGATTTCTAACAGGAGTGACAGTCGACGGCCCCGTTTAGTCGAGTCAGGTTGCACCATCTGTTCCTTGTCTAGCGCTAACAGCTGTTGCTCAATGCGAGATAGTGTACTTCTCAGATCCCTCATGACCCCAGAGTGCTTAGAAATACAGACCCCCCTCATATAAGCTTTAAAAGCTTCCCAAAGAATAGCCCACAACTGCACAGAGCCCTTATTTAAATTGAAATATTCTACAATAGCGGTACAGAGCTCTGCGTTGAACACCTCATCCATCAACGCCTGACCAGGGAACCTTCACTGTCTCTCACATGCCTCTGGTCTGGGAGCCCTAACCGTGAGTACCACGGGGGAATGGTCAGAGAGTGTGCTGGGAAGATGTTGAGATGCGCTGTACCAGGCTGCCAAATTGGGGATACTAGCCAGAAGTCTAATCTAGTCCAGGTGTTGTACTGCGCAGAGTAGTGAGTGTAAGCGGTTTCCCCGGGGTGGCAGAGTCGCCACACATCCACAAGGCCAAGCGAGTCACACAGCTCCATTAATGCATGCCGCGACCGCGGCTTGGGGTCAGAGGCGCCTGATGTGCTGTCTAGTGTCGGTTCCAATAGTAGGTTAAAATCACCACCCATGCAAATATAGTCTGCGTCAAGCTGCAAGAGTTGCGTGTAGAGATCCTGATAGAATGCTGGGTTGTCAATATTAGGTGCATAAACACACACAAATGCTATTCGATATCCCAATAAAAGCCCTGTTACCACCGTGTAACATCCTTCACTATCGTTACGGACCCTGTCCACCTGAAAGGGCAAGCATCTATGAAAAAGGATCGCAGTTCCCCTGGCATATGTGCTATAGTTCGCAAAATAGCGATGGGGACCCCAAGTTGAAGCAAAACTGGTGGATGTTAACTTCGGTAAGTGCGTCTCTTGCGGAAAGGCGACATCAACCTGATGTCTCTGTAGATAGTGTAACACCTGTTTCCCTTTCCTGGTGTTATTTAGGCCCCGCACATTCCAAGTAATCAGTGTCAGGTTCAAAAACGTGGACAGTTTACTCCCCAAAGACATAAAGGTAGTTTAAGCATGACTGTGTGTGTGTGTGTGTGTACCATTTAGTACATAGCCTGTCATGGTGCACATGTATATATAGATACAATGGAACCCCAGGAAAATAAACAACCCCACCCTCCACCCCCACCCATCCCTGCACACCCCTACGCAGGGAAAATCCCCAATATCAAACCTATAGAATGCATCATGGGAACACAATGAATGGTAAGAAAAAACCAAGTTCACATACATTCCAACCGTGATAGCAGATTTAAGGTGATAAACACTTGGGGCGAGGCAATGCTACGTCGTCTACCCAACTTTGCATAATAATGGACAATATATGACTTGCCCTAAAACAATAAGTAACAGAGAAAGTGGCTTTTGTATACAAATTATATCAGCTTGGTTCATTCGGTTGAAAAAAGTTCCACACTAGCCACTGATCCGCTATGTGGTGGAGAAACTCTGGAGAGGTCTTTATTCCTGCTGCCGGAGGTCACTTTGTATTTTTTGCAAAACTCCTGGACTGTGGTGGGGGTGTCAAACACTCTGGATCTTCCGTCCACATCAACCCGAAGGTGGGCCGGGTAAATCATACCATATCAAAGTCCCAAATTACGGAGCGTGGCCTTCACCTCCGTGTACTTCCTTCTCGCCTCCTGGACCATAGCGGTGAATTCAGGGAACAGAGCTATAGTTGAGCCTTGCCAGGATGTAGTTCCATTTTCTCTTGCCAGTCTTAGCACAGTATCCCTGTCCCGAAAGTTCAGGAGACGGGCAATAATGGGTCTGGGAGGGCACCCCGGGTTGGGACAGGGACCAAGGGAGCGATGCGCTTGTTCCACTAGGAAGGTGGCAGTGAAGGGCTCTTTGCTAAAGAGGTCCGTGAGCAAGGTTTCGACGAATGAGTCCATACGCCCCGTGTTTGTGGACTCCGGAACCCCTAAGATGCGTTTATTATTTCGCCTACTACGCGCTTCAAGGTCCTCATTTTTCATAGCTACGGATTTGAGGATCTTCTCCATTCGGTCCAGCCGTTTGGTGGACTGCGCAGCTCCGTCTTCCAGGTCAGACAACCTACCTTCTGCGTTATCTAGACGCCTCTCATGTGCATCTAGTTTGGCCCCCATGGTGTCCAGCCACTTTTCTAGGACATTAAACCGCCCATCCAGTGCCTTGAACCTTGCTCTAAGCTCTTGCATCAGCGCCTCAGAGCCGGGGGGGATTGACTGAACTGGCACCCACTGCTCCTCCCTCAGCCATGTCAGCGGCAGATTCTACAGGCGTGGTGTCAGGGTGACCAAATTGCAATAGGCGCTGTTTTGGGTCCTTGCGTCCCATGACACAATCTATAAAGCAAGGGCCAGAGACCAACTGCCCAGGAGGGGACAATGAGTGACGTCGCAGGCCGCAAAAAATAAACAGACCTCCAGTGCGGCTCAGTCAGGGACAATAGAGCGGGCCCTCTCAAAACATGAAGCTCTCTATGAAATCGTGCAGGAAGGCAGCGTCATATAAACAGAGAGCACTGTACTCCCCCGGAGCCCCACCTCGCCGCAGCAGACTTCTGCTTGCACCTTAGGGCTGCGACAAATGAGCCCCCGAGTTGGGCCTCAGGAGCGTATAAGTCCGAAGGCTAGGCCCTGAGCGTGCGGCCACACCATAAATTCAGCGACCTCTGACAGAGCCCCGCCCTGAGCCGCAGCTCTCCTTGCTGCCGCTGATGCGTCACGTGGCCCAGCGGCACTCCAGGCCACAGCGGCTGAGCAGCAGTCTCCCACCGCCCCCCAACCAGCCCGACAAGTCGGGTGACCGGCCCCCAGGCTCACCCGCGGCCCCTCACACCGCGGGGCCTCCAGGAGCAACGCGGGCCGGTTTACCTGCGGGGTGCGGAATCTCGGGTCTGGTCTAAGGATGTCTGGCATTGCCTCCCGCACACCGGTCAGCAGGCGGATCTTCGGTCTCCAAGCCTCCCAGTCGAGCGGTAAGTGTAGAGATAAGCTGTCGGGACGCGGAAGACAGCGCATCCCAAGTCGTTCGCTCCGCAGGCCTGCGGCCCAGCAGACTCGCACTCTGATTCACTCCATCTCGGATTGCTCTTGTTCTTGGCCCCCTCAGACACTTACTCCACGGCGGCCACTATCTCTGTGTCTCATACGGCCAAATATGAGCTGGATGGCTCAGGATACAGTTAGGATAGGGCCAGGATGTTGGATTTGGCGGCGGAGCTTCAGCGCTGCACGGCCATCTTAGTCGGCAGCCTGGCCACGCCCCATTGGGGCATCATTAATCATGGGAGCAAGAGAGAACGAGAAAATCAAGACTATGGCTAGGTTTTTGGGCAGAAAACTACAAGAAGTGGGTCTGGTGACACATTTGTATATTTTCCATGGGATTTTGAGTTACTGAAGGATCTACACATGTGAGAACTATGTGGTTAACAGTCATGGTTGCCAGTGAATCAAAATTGTCCAAAATTGTCAGAAAAAGCATTGCTTGGTTTATATCTGCAATGATGAGGGTGAATTACCAAAGAAGAAACTGCATTTGATGATGACCTCAAAATTTGATGGCGTAAGCATTATCCAAGTTGGTCATATAACTGTTTTCTTTGTGTTCAATTGTTGGCCGAACACTCTAAAGGGAAAGGTGGAGACCACACCTCTGGGAATGGATTCTACCAAATATGAACCCAGTAATGTGTGAGCCATGCCTCCATAGATCATAACACATCAAGGGTCAGTGGCAAGAAGTACATCATCTATTTTAAAATGATGGGTCAACATGAATCTGACCCTTGAAAGAAGTACATTCCTAGAGAGCATGGAAGGGATGGTGGATACAACATAATAAAGGTTTCAACTTCTCAGAAATATATGTGAACATTGCTGCTATAGGGCACAAATCACAAATGCCTACCTGAATGAATATCTGCTATTGGATAGCCGGCTGGTAGTGTAACTCTCAAAAACAAGTTGCTCTGGGTGTCGCAGAACTAGTACCAGATTTAGCATAGGCAATAGCACATTCTTCTCGTGTAGATTATGGAGCAGATGTCTCCCATTGAATGATGTGCACAAACTCAAGTGGACTGTTCTTAAGGTACACAGTGAAGTGGCCAGGTACTATGTAAGGGCTGGTGATAGATTTTTAATTGGGCACAATAATCAGCTCTGCACTTGGTGTTATATTTTAGCCACCATTTTTACTCAGCTGCCTTTACTGCTATTTTTAAAACTGCGAGATGTGGTGAAAACATTGGTGCAGGTAGCTTTATGGATATGAAGATTAACGTTACATTTTAACTAGGCCCCCTTATCATGTGCACGATTAAGAACGTGTGGATAATCTTCCAGGGGTCAGATAAATCATCTGCTGAGGAAACATTGGAGTTGGATCAGTAAAGTCAAGTATCTGACTGGAACTATGTTTCAGTTCTAGTACATGCTGTTCTAAGATTAGCATTTCTATGTGACCAGATGATATCAGGTAGGTATTCAAGACATTCATTTACTTGTAATACTTGTCGTCTGCTTCTGGCTGAGAAGGTTTTTGTGTTTCGACAAGCTGAGTATGATGTTCAATCATTCATCAATCATGCAGCAATCTTTTAAATGGTTTATTGTGGTTTTCTCTGTTACACGGAATGAGCCACCAAGGGTACCACTCATTGATAATGGTTTTGTCTTTAAAAATGAACATTTTAAAGGACCAAGCAAGCACTTCCCAGACGGAGTGTTAATCGCCAAATCAATGTGGTTCATGGCATTGGGTACAGTAATCTGTCCCACAGTGGGAGAAATGTTCAATGATGTCAACATGACCACATCCAGCGAAGCACATGTTGTGGTCCCAGATAGGAAAGATGTGATGTCTATCCCACATCGCCCCATGCTTCTGGCTTCAGTTACCTTTTTGGTAAAAATTCAACTCATTTCCAACTGTAGCCACTCCTAGTATATATTCCCAATGTAGTAGTGTAAGTGAGAGGATGTGTGAAAGATTTTCTGTGATCGGTGTTTAGCTTTGGTGATCAAGGACTGAGTGCATCTGTTTCTCCAACTGCATCACCTCTCCATCGACCCCCTTGTGACTTCTGTACTTTACGCTCAGGTCATTTTTATAAATGAACATTCTTGGTCACTGCAAAAGGAAAAATAATGTGGTCTTTGTTTTTTTTGGGGGTATCTCTTTTTAGTGTTCATGGGATTTTCAATTACATAGATTAAGAGGTAGTAAGGGAATCTGTCTGTTGTATGACTTGGTTGACATGATTGTATACATGGCACTGAGGTCACGTGTTTAGCTTGACTGAAATGAAAACAAGCTGTTATTCTTGGCAACATAGTTTGAACATCTCATTAAGCAGAATGAGATGTTTCTGTATGAAATGTTTATAATTGTTGTTTGCATGGATCTTGATAGAACGTGTAAATGTGCTTCAGCAGGTTTGTAAACAAAAACCAAACAATGAACCACAAACAATCATGCAGACATCTCCACTACCCATATATCATTATTGTTTTTTATTATCAGGCTTAAACTACCTGTGAGTATCTTCTTTATATCCCATCTTCACTGTGCAGTGTATCGTACATGAAGTACAGGTCCCAGATGCTGTAGAGCCTACTCCACTGGTGCTTTACTATTTCCTCCTCATGCTCTCCCCTATCCTGTACATTTACCAAAGTAGCCCACCACTGGTGATATTTTAGTGGTGCTGGATTTTCCCAGTATATCTCAATCACTTTCACAGGGACAGTTATCAAGCAGCACTGAACTCCAGTTGTCGTATGCATCACTACTCTGCTCCCGCAAGCACTGCACAAAGGTTGAATTGTGATGTGCTTGGAAACAGTAGAGGTGGATCAACCTTTCTTACACTCTGAGGGTCAGCAAAGTGAGTTTGTCAAGCGATGAGACCGAAAACGTATCATCTGTTCCCGTATCCTATACTGTGCATGAATCATAAATAAAATAGTGGCCTATCATATAACTCTTTTCGGTAATATTGCCTTCAACTTGTTTGCCATATTGGTAAGCAGGAGAGAATAGACAAAGAGAGTTCAATTCAATGTGTCCGCTATTGCAAGTGGCATTTAACTTACAGATATTTAGGGGCATTTGGACAAACAAATGCTCATTTTGTCAGTGATGCATTGAAAGAGTACTATACAATAATAATAATAGAAAAGTATACTATACATATGAGAAATCATTTGTTTGTTTTGTGCCTCATGTCAGATATGCTTCCCTCCAGAAAAATGTATAAGAACATCTATTCATAGGTATATATTCTACATTTTAGTGCTTAGGAATTCAGGTTTACACATTACTGGTTATGGGTAAACAAATTCACAAAAAGTATCTTATCCTTTACAAAGAACGTTATGGCTTCTTGAGCTCATTTGTCTTAGAAGTGTGGCTCTTTCACATTCACGTGACTATGGTCAACTTCCCATCAATGGTAAAGGTATCTGTGTACAAGGTTCAGTGTTCTACCTGTCTGGGGTACATGAATCCTGAAGAAAGCAACTTCCTGAGGGGTAATGTCTTCCTAAATGCAGGTTATATATTGTCCCATCCTGCTGATACCTGTTGTAAAGGCTAAACTTCTGCTGCTAGCGGGCAATTGACACACATTGACTCTGCTGTGATTGTGGTTCCGAGCTGCCGTACAACGCGGAGACGCTATGCGACGTGAGGCAGCGCGCGTCACTTCCGGATCCCAGATTCTGCGGAACTTCGGAGGTTTGGAGATTCGAGCACGGAGAAAGGTGCTCAAAAAGACGCACAAGAACGAGGATAGCGGGGATTAGAGCCCATATATAATTTTCGGCACATATTGCAGATAGACCTGCCTGAAATCCCGCGGGTGCCCCCTGCAAAAAACCTGCGGGAGCCCCCGTGGGGGGGTAGAGGCCTGAAAAAAGGGGAACTAACCCGAACAGGGTTAAGAAGATAACCTCGCTGGAGTGAAGGTTACTCTTACGGCAAGCCCGATGCACCACTTTACGTCACAGCAGAGGTACGTGAAAGTGATCCTGGTGATTAATTGGCAAAAATCCCTCCCTATTGCGTTGGTTTGGTCTTAGTAAGTGGAAGCAGCGCTGGATTCATTAAGTTAGAGAAAAGCAATTGCATGAAGGTGTGTAGGAGTGGAGACGGAGCCTTTTAGTTGGGTCTCATTGGGACCTCTTCCTCAGACTACATTCAACATTATTTCGCTGTTTGTCCCAGTCACATCTTGTTGAATTTTGAGTTTTAAAATTATATTGGCATCAGAACTTTTTTAAATGGCACCTAAAAAGCAAAAAAATAAGTAAAATAAGAAAAGACCCTCAGACTACAAATAACAAAACAAGTGAGTCAATTAGAACCCCTGTGGAGATTATGGAAGAGAAGGACGAGAACGGTACGAGGGGACAAAATAAAGTAATGAAGAAGAAACAGACGCCAAATACATCGCTTGCAAGTACGAAAGGAGGGGGCACTGTATCTAAATCAATAAAAGACTTTGTGGGAAAACATTTCACCAAGAAACCTACGCCCAAAAAACTCAAGAATTGGAGAGGGACTTAATTCAGGAAACAAATGATCAAAGTGCCCAATGTATAGAAGATTCATTCCCTAATTATTGCAATTTAAGCCAAATAAACATCAACTTGGAACCTAGACATTCTTCATCTCCTAGGATTTTCTCTGAACTCGGCACCGCAGATGGAGTACGAGGAGAGCATTTCAAAAGAGCAACAAGTGCAGAAAGATACTATAGACTTGGACGAAAGAGCAAATGCAGATAAAAGTCTGGGTCAATGGGCAAATCAAGGTCCCAAGTCATTGGAAGATACGTTGCGTAATAGCGCAGAGAACCTGGACTTGTCGGCAACACCTTCGGCATCAATGTTGGACTTGATATTAATGTTGCAAAAGATCCTGCAAGGCCTGTTAGAGGTTACACTCTCAAATAATAAAATACTAAAAGCCCAGGAGATGAGTCTAAAGCTCACTGTGTGCGAACTACAGGGCATTAGGGGTCTAATGCCGTCTGTGGTTAGACCAGTGCTGGATAGTGCAACCCTAGGGGACACTGGGGATACTGGGGAATCAGATCAAATGAAAAATGGCCATGATGTGTATATCTCGAGATACCCAATGTTAATTAGGAGAAGAAGTGATCAGTGGAGGCATAGGTGGCAAAAGTCTAGATTTCCGTCAAGGAAACCCACCCAGCATAAAGGGAAACATAAAGGGAAACAAACGGGTTGTAAAAAGCAAAGGGTAAAGAAGGTAAATCTCATGTAACACATGTAACAACAGTAAGAAGAGGCTCCCCTCCAGTTACTAAAAAGGAAAGGAAGAAGCCGGACAGCCTCCAAGATGCGAGACAGGAGAAAACAAGAAAAAAAGGGTCCAACAAAAAACCCTTGGGAAGTAGAAAGGGAGGAGAAATGGTCAGAAAAAGGGTAAATTCACGGGAGGAGAAAATGTACCCGAAGAGTTTAGGGAAAGAGGGCGTTAAGTCAAACGTTCCAAATATAAAAAGAGCCATATGTGAAAAAAGAATAGGGATCCTGAAGTAATAGAGTCAAGTGATAAAAAGTGGTTATACTTTGAACCCCTGGATGTAGCTAAGGGAAGGAAAAAGTTGAGGAAAATTATTCAGTTAAATCGACCTCAACTCTTATTTTCCTTCTCAAAATGCCCGAGTCTGCGTGAAATTGAATCAAAGGATTTGAGGCAGGTCGGACTTTTACCAAGTAGCAAAGGCAAGGAATTGACAAAGGTTGAAGTATATTCAGGGATGATTAAATCCGCAATAGTAAGTGCCGAGAAAGAAATATTAAAGGAAGGAATAAGACTAATTACAGAGGCCGAATTAGAAAGTGTAAAACAGCCAGATAGCGTCTTCTTGAATTGTCACGCTGGCTTGGGGAAAAGACAAGCAAGACTGATTGCAGGGGCTTGTGGGTTAAGAGAAAAGATCAAAATAGTTGTTGAAAATCATGAGCCTGATAAGAACTGGGGAAATTGGAGTATAGAGGATAGCGACTTAAACCCATCCTGGTGGGCATTAAATGTGTCTAGCCACCTCAGCGAAATAGATTACGGAAATGGGTCGTCGCATAGACTAAGAATAATTTCGTGGAACATCAATGGTTTTAAAGAGCAAATAAAGATTGATTGCGAAAAAAATGTTTCACGGCAGGCAGATATTATCTGTCTGCAAGAGACTTGGCTATGCGACAGTACCCTCGTAGTTGAAGGCTGTACCCAGATTTATAAAGCCGCCACTAAAACAAGATTTGGACGTCCATCTGGTGGGATTATGACACTAATTTCTACAAGAACAGTAAATAAGGTGACTCTGATAAATACTTCTTGCAAATGGATGCTGGCCAGTGAGGTACGCTTACAGGGCCCGGGAAGGCTAAACGAACATGTGATTGTGGTAAATACATATATACAGTGGGGTTCCCAAGAAGAATATGTAAAAGAAATGGGGCTCTTTAAAGATGAAATGAAATCCCTAAATGATAAATATGGCAAGGATTTCCTAATTATTACGGGAGATTTTAATCATCAGCTAAATCCCGAAAAGTTGGATCCTTGGCTGAAGGAAATTCTAAAAGCATATGAGATAATGCCGGCTCTTTATCCTAGTTGTAATATGAACAGGCAAGATGAAGCTCTAGGGAAATTCTTAGGGTCACAGGGGTTAATTAGTTTAAATGGCAGATCTGAATTTGATAGACCTGCAGTGCAAACATTTAGAAGAGGCAATCAATTGTGTCCCATAGATTACTGCTTTGTACACGCATGGAATTTCGCCTTAGTAAAAAAGTTTAAGGTAATTAAGCGCAAAGAAAGCGACCATTACCCACTCTATTGTGAAATAGTGAGAGCTCCCCCAAGAGTCTGTGAAAAAGTTCTACCGCAACCAATTGATTACCCTAAACGATTGACCACAAAACTAACTGATGAATATATAACAAAATTAGCTAGATTTCAACAAAATCTATCCTCTGAGGTAGCAGGGAGTTTGAGGGTCCCATGGTTTGAAGAAAAAATCTCTCAGGTAGTACAATGCCTCTGTGTCAACCTAAAGAAGATGGAAAAGGGTAGCAAAATTTCGCAAGGGGGGGGTACAAAGCAAATGGGCTGGTTTGATTCCGTATGTAGAGGGAAAAAAAGATACTGAGGAGAGAAGAAAGAAGTATGAGGCTAAGATATGATCAGAAGGGCTACAATAATTTGTTAATATTGAGGAAAGAATACAAAATGTTAGTGAGATCCAAGAAAAGGAGCT
This sequence comes from Calotriton arnoldi, assembly GCA_963921515.1. NCBI lineage: Eukaryota > Metazoa > Chordata > Amphibia > Caudata > Salamandridae > Calotriton > Calotriton arnoldi. Next base: position 829,153 of record CAWUFW010001542.1, on the reverse strand, counting down.
TTAAAGAAAAATGGTGGGACTCCATATTGGAAACTATTGAAACTAAAAATATTAAAGGATTCTGGAAGCTGATTCAAGACGCAGCGGGTCGATCCCCGGGAACCTTGAGCTGTGAAGTCGATGAGGCATCCTGGGAGGAGCACCTAAGCCAATTATATATGGCTAGTAATGGGACAGTATTAAGTGAGGAAAGAATCCCCATGCGGCAGGTAGTAAAATATCTAATCCCCTTATGCTCCCTTGAAAATGTGAAGAACACCATTAGGAAATTAAATTGAACCCGTGCTGCAGGGCCAGATAACTTACCTGCAGTTATAATTAAAACAGAGCTAAACTGGTGGGCCCAATTTTTCTCAAAGATGTTTACCGCCGTACTAGCCTCAGGTACTATCCCAAAATCATGGAGGGGAGCGGTAATCAGGCCTTTGCATAAAAAAGGGGACAGAAAGGACCCAAAGACTTATAGATTAATCAATCTGCTAGTTATTGGTGTGAAAGTGTTCTCCAAAATACTTCTGGGCAGATTGAAGGACTGGGTTGAGTTACATGCGATTGTCCGGTAGAACAAGGAGGGTTTAAGGAGGGGCACTCAACCCTCGATCATTGTTTCGTCTTGTGGGCTGTGGCTTGGAAGTCGGTAGAACAGCAAGGTAAATTGTGCTGCTGTTTTGTTGACTTCCGGGCCGCATTTGATCTAGTAGATAGAGAATGCCTATGGGAGACGCTAAAAAGATATAATATCCCCGAAGAACTCCTAGTAGTCATCCAAGAGCTGCATAGCGAGAATTGGGCACAGGTTATCAAAGATACAGTAGGGGTTTTGACTCATGAGATAGTAATCAATAACGGCCTAAGACAGGGCTGCGTATTGGCACCTCTTCTTTTTTCAATCTTTCTCGCTGATTTGCCATCCTTTTTAATGATCAAAAGAGGGGCAAGCCCAAAGGTAAATGGGAAGCATTTGTCCTGCCTATTGTACGCAGAGGACCTAGTTATCCTTGATCAAACAGAACTAGGCCTGCAAAGAAAGTTAAATGCATTTGATACATATTGTTCATCCAAACATCTAACAGTAAATATGGAAAAAACTAAAATATTGTGCTTTGGAAAGAGAAACCAAAAATGCAGTTGGTTCCTGGGGCAAACAAAATTAGAAGTTGTTAATGAATACAAATACCTGGGAATATGGTTTGATAAAGCTTTAAATTGGGGCATGCACTTACAGGCCCAGAAAACAAAAGGCTTAGCTGCAGTATGCGGGTTGAAAAAATTTAACAGTAATTATGGAGCTATGTCGCACAGACCTGTGTTGAAGGCCTTTAATGCTATGATCCCGCCTCAAATGAAATACGGAGCAGAAATTTTGTGTTTAGGGGGGAAATGCTCTTGGGACAATGAGGAAGGGAAATGTTTAAAAACCCTCCTGTCATTGCCCAGCTCATCAATGATACAGGCCATTAGGTTAGAACTAGACTTGCTAGCATGGAACATACAGGCCCAAGTAAATCTATGTAGATTTTGGAAACGGCTAGGGTCGGGGGAGGAGGAGAAAGTGGCACGTTGGTGTATGAGGGAGATCCAACAGAGTGAATTGAAGTGGGCAAAAGCAACAAGAAAGAAACTCCACTCCATCTGTGACAATTTAAAGGTGAAAATTGACCCGGAGTCGTTATTTATTGAAGAACGGACGAGTGTTCTAAAAATCTTGGGAAACAAAAAGTCTAGACAAATTGATATGGATTATTTGAAACAAAAATAGTCTGTGCATTTTATGTTAAATAGCTGGAGAAATGATAACTGGTACCCGTATTTAGACACCTTACCAAATCAATGGTTGAGAATGGAACTGTTAAAGGTGAGAGTAGGCATCAATCCCGCACGTACAAATGGAAAAATAAAAAGCATATTAATGGATGGTGATGGTAAATGTACATGCGGGATGGGCGTAAAATGTTCCTGTGTTCATATCTTAATGGATTGTCAAAAACTGTTAACTCTACGGCGATTGTTTTTACGGCCAGTTTTTTTAAAATATGGTATAAGGTCAAGGACGCAAGCAATTGAGCTTCTTATTGATATGCAGTTCCTTGACATTGCAAAATGCATTGGCGAAGTTTATCCAAGCCGCAAAGAGATTCCTTATGGAATAGGGAATGAAAGAGTGGACAAGGGAGTGACAAACAGAGTTAATTGGACAATTTTAGTTGTTTAACGAAGTCACTAAATGCTGGACTTTTATGCATCTGGATCTGGTTTACGGTAACTGATACTAGGGAAACAAGTTTTTATGAGACAAAGAAATAATGAACTTGTAATAGTAGCCCAATTCGGTTTTATGGTGTTTTTATAGAATTTTAACCTATTGTATTTTTAGCTGTTTTATGGTGTTTTATGTAGTTTAAAGACCAATTGGTCATAATAAACTTATTCCTTGACTTGACTTGCTGCTCTTCCAGTCACCTCATTCAGGTTGTCATTTATCTCCCTATCTTACTGCAATGCTTAGTCACCAACAAGATACCACCACCATATATAATAATACCCAAATTGAACCTGACGCTAATCTGCAATCCTGTAACTGCAGAGTTTGTCTCTCAGCCAAGTCAGTAGTGCTGAACAATTCTCAGAGTGGGGGTGCTGCCATCTATGCTACATCACTGAAGTCATGGGGATTGTGTAAAATCCAAGCATCACACAAAGAACAAGTGTCGCAAATGAGCCGTACTCCTTCAGTAAGAGAGCGATGAGGGTGTAGTATGTAGCTAGTGTTGTATTTTGGAGCACACTTTAGCAAATATATTACTGTTAATATCTCTCATTTACAAACATTCCATATTACACTGAAAGGGCCACTACATTTTCACAGACATACAGTGTCATTGGTAATGCTATACAGAGCACAAACCATAATGTGTGGAAAACGGATGTCAGTGATTTTTTTTATCATTTGCACATCACAAAGAAAAATGTGTTTGATTCTATTAAAATCTCTGTTTCCATCACACTTCAGAATAAAAAATGTGATTCCTTAGTACTTTCCTATCTGCTGATATATTTTTAAATATTTGTACAGTTCATTTAAAGTTTATGTTGTGTTAGAAACAAATAACATCCTACAGCCATTCCTTTTATACTCCCTGCACCCCAGCTAGATTCCTTGACAAAATCCCTTTTATTCTGCATTCCAAGTAAAGTAAACACCATTCTCCATGCTAAAAGAATAATCAGCAGTTTTGTCCATACATTACATTTGACCTCTGTCTTTGAACACACAGATAATGTGACAAGATAAAAAACACAATTCACATGCGTTCTTTATTTCTCATTCTGAACTCCAGCATTGTTATTTAGGGGGTGCTGCAGCACCCCTACTTCCAGCGCCTAAGAGCAAAGTCTTCCACGGACAAACGAGATGTGGTGGACTAGCATTTCCTTGAAATTAAGAGTGTGGTTCCTTGGTAATTATTTAAGCAGTTCTATTGAGTGTGGTTGGATGTCACAGGTATTATAGTATACAGGAAGTAAACAAAACAGTGAAACTGCCCTCTGAGTCTTCTCCCTTAATCAGATGTTCAGAATGTGAATGCTTGGCCTGGTATGAGCAGGGCGTGAGGCATTATTGGATATTTAGGGTTAGGATGCAGTCCATGCATCATACTGTTCCTGCATGTTATGATATGTTAGGGGAGATTTATAGAGCGCACGTACACCAACAGGTCTCTTGGTGCTGAGTTAGGAACCACCGTTACCTGAGTCCACATCTAGCTATAGGCGTGAGTAAATAGCCATGTTTCAGCTTTTTTCTCAAACACATGTAATTTGCTGGCTGTTAAATTGCGTTGGGCATAGAAATCCAAAGTAGGGGTCCTAGCGTGTAGAATCGTGACACTCCCATCCTTTTGCGTCTAAATCTCGGGACTACCAGTAGATTCATTTGCGCAGATTTGAGATTGAGTTTTGGGGAATATCTATGGATCCTTGTGGATAGGTATTCAGGACAGTTGTAATGGATCGCTTTGAATATAATGCATCCTGTTTTAAACTTGGATCGCTGCGCCACTGGAAGCCAATGGAACTCCATCATCTACGGCTTCATGTGGCAATGTCTTGGTTGTTGAAAGATGATTCTAGCAGCTTGATTTTGTATCATCTGAAGTCTGTGATTTTGGTTAATAGGGAGACCCAGGTAAATAGCATTAGCATAATCAATTCAGGGACAAAATCAGGGCGATAATAATTTGAGTGCTGGCCTCTCTGGTGAAGATTCTTCTAATTTTCCTGAACTTCCTGAGTTAGAGGAAGCAGGAAGACGTAACCATGCTTATCTGGGGTTTCATGGATAGGTCCACGTCAATTTGAATGCCAAGACCTTTTACCATGCTCTTGGTATTGGGTGGGGGGCCTAACTCTGTTGGCCAGTGAGCAAGAGTCCAATAGTTTAATTTATTATTGGGGATGACAATCTCTGTTTTATCAGAGTTAAGTTTTAACTGGTTTCTATTCCTCCAGTCTCTGATGAACAGCATGGTATTCTGGAAGAACTCTTTGGAGTCCGATGTCTCATCAATTGTAAAAATCAACTGCATATCATCCGCGTAATTATAGATTTTTACCTTCATTTGTTGTAAGGTATGTATTAGAGGGCGGATGTAGAGGTTGAAAAGATGGGGGGACAGGAAGGTGCCCTGTGGTACCCCACAGTTTGTGCTGACTATTGCAGAGCTATAAGGTGAGAGGCGGACTGGTTGAGTTCGGTCTTTTAGGAAGGATTTCATCCAATTTAAGGCAGTTCCCCTGAGCCCTGCCGCAGCAATTCGATCCGCTAAGATCTCGTGCTCAATGGTATTGAATGCTGCTGATAGATCCAGTAGGACCAATGATTGTGTAAATCCCTCATCAGCCCTTTCTTTTAGGTCATCCACTACAGATAGAATGATTGATTCGGTGGGCCGAAAGCCTGCCTGGTGGGGATCAAGGAAATTAGTCTCTTCTAGAAAGGAACAAAGATGTTTGGCTACATGTGCCTCTAGAATCTTTGTGGGAAAAGGGAGGAGAGATATGGGCCTATAGTTGTCTAACTGCTGAGGGTTCACACCTGATTTTTTTTAAGCAGAATGATCACTGCTTCTTTGAAGGCTAGTGGGATATCTCCTTGCATAAGGGATAAGTTCAATAGGGAGAGAGTGATTTCTGGAAAGGAAGTAAGAATAAGTTTTTGTATATGGGGGGCAAACGCCTTTAGGAGAGCCTGATTTTACTTTGTTTAATAATTCTGTAAGTCGTTCTTTGTTTATGCAGGGGAAGGTAGAAATGGTAGGAGAGTTAATATTTTCATGTATGTTTTGCATATCCTGTAGGCTAGGGACAATGGATTCTTGTATTTTCTTTATTTTGTCTAGAAAGAAGAAATTAAGATCATCGCATAATTTCTGTGAGGGAATGATAGGAAGTGTTACTCGGTCGGGGTTAGATAGATCTCTTACTATATTAAAGATGTCTTTCACTTTATTATCTGAGTTTATGACTTTGTTAGTGAAAAAGATTTTTTTGCCTCTAAAATAACTTTTTTATAGGCTGTCAAGATTTGAGTAAATAACTCCTTAGTTTCTGGTGAGTATGTTCTACGCCATTTCTGTTCAGCCTGGTGCGTTCTTAGTTTACCTATTTTTAACTCTGCAGAAAACCATTTTGATGCCTCCTGTCGCTGAGCGTGACTGGTTTGAGTTTGCAGAGGGGCATGTATATCACTGGCCTTCAATTGCTAAATTGAGATTGCTTTCTCATAGTTGTCTACGTTGTCTGTCATAGCAGGTAAATTGAGTGCCAAGGTATCACAAAAGGAATTCAAATTTGTGCGATTCCAATTTCTGGTCATAATTTTAGGATGAACCATGGGTTTGGGAAGAGTAATATCACTTAATTTAGAGCTAATTAAGTGATGGTCTGACCAAATGCACGGGTGAATAACCAGATTACAGAAAGTGAGGTTGATGGACCAAATCTGATCAAGTGTATGTCCTTTGATATGTGTAGGCACATGTATATGTTGTCCAAGATTCAGACTCTGTAGCGTTTCAGTCAATTCCCTGTGCCCCCTTCCTCTTGATTTGCCCAGTATCTCATATCTCCAATTATTAAAACTTTTGCGTAGTCCATAGTCAGTGAGGCGATGCTGTTTGCTAGATCTTTGGGAAACTCCAACATCGCTATTGGTGGTCTCTAGATGAGTACACACACCAATGCAGGGGTGGGGGAGTCCAGCTTAATCGTTAAACTATCAGCTAGTGTAATCCTGTGACATGTCACATCTTGTACAAGCAAGGTGGGACCTCATCTTTCATATGTGAATGACCACTGGTGGCCTTTGAGGATACATGGCATGTGGAATTTCAGGAATATGCTAAACCTGTAAGGTTTTTGACAGCTGCCGCCCACTATGTAAATATACTAGAGAAGTATGCATGGGCTATGATTATTTTTCTGTAATTTATTTTTATCTTATTATGTTTCTTTGTCCTGACGATATACGAGAATGTAAGATCATTTTATATTCATATATTAGTTGCATGGTGTAATTAAACTGATGACAAATTATGAATTAAAAAAACTAACTCAAATGTCAATTCCACTATACAAACCACTGCCCCAGCTCGAAATCCTATACCAACATCCTTCGAAAATAATCCAAAACACAAAGTATGAACGTATTCACATGGGCTATGGGAAAAAAGCTAAAAAAAATCTTTTTTTCACCCAAATTTAACAAAGGGCATGTTTTAACAGTGCCACAGAATGTCGAAGCAGAAAGCTGTGTGTTTTGTTCACCTGGGCTTCCTGTTTGAAGCCCAGGCCGGCAGAGAACTAGATAACAACAGAGGTCCGCATTTCATTTTTTTCTCTGGGCACGTCTTTCTTAAGCTCAGTGTATATATTACAAGACACACTGAATTATACATCATTTTCGGTATTCTTTCAGTATTTCTTTCATTGCAGAAATAAAATTGCATCTATTTCTCGCTAGCAAGCAGAACCTCTAAAGTCATGAGCGGCAGTCGTGTCATGTCTTTTTCTTAGGCAAGATACACTTCTGCTTTGAAATGTGCATTCACCCATTTTCTGAGCCGATTTCACATGCCTTTTGGAGGAGCACGTGCGAGTTATGAAACATCTGCTGAATTTTCTGATTAAATAATATGCCATGTGTACATAATGTAAATATATCATGTTGAATTAAACGATTATTCCATGTTGTAGCAGTTCTACTCTGATCTCTGTCACCCTACACCTTTAATCACCTTATCAGTATAACTAACATTGGTATATATATATATATATATATATATAATTATTATTTTTCACCCCAAAAAAAGCAAAGGTTACAGGGGCGTTATAGTTAGGCTAAGATTTCACTCATACCAAACCATTGAAATTCAGCAGTTACAGTTACCTGAGCTAACTATAACTTACGCCCCCGCAGTGCACTGCTTATGACCACACATATTACATCACTCATGACATGGTCAGTGACATCACTGATGACATCTCAAATTATGTCACTGATGACATCACTGATGACATCATTCACAGACCCACTCACCCACTCACACCCCATAAAACCTCTCATACGTCCACTCTCACACCCACACAACCACTCACATACCCATTCACAAACCCATTTGATAACTCACTGTTGGAAATGGCCCTTTTTGCAAGGTTATCCCCAAACGTTTTGCTTTTTCCTCCTATTTTTCCCTGACCTGTTTGTGTTGGTTCTAGGACTCTGGGCACTTTACCACTGCTAATCAGTGCTAAAGTGCATATGCTCGCTGTGTAAATTGTGTTATGGATTGGTGTTTCCATGATTGGATATTTAATTTACCTGTTAGCCCCTAGTAAAGTGCACTGCGTGTGCCAGGGCCGGTGAATCAAATGCTACCCGGGGGCCTGCAGCACTGGTTGTGCCACCCCCGTGAGTAGCCCTGAAAACGGTAACTCAGACCTGCCATTGCAGAGTCAGCGCGCAGTTTGTAACTGCCATGTCGACTTGGCTAGTGCACACACTGGCCGGTCCCTAACCTTCCCTTTTCTTACATGTCAGGCACCCCTCAGGTAGGCCCAAGGTACCCCTGTGGGCAGGGTGCAATGTATGTGAAAGGTAGGACATGCCCGGTGTGTGTGGCATGTCCTAATAGTGAATTACAGCCAATTTCGTTTTTCACTATTGCAAGGCTACCAGCTCCCCATAGGACAGAATGGGAGGTTTGTTCATAACATCTTATGAACATAACTGGCCCAGGGAATTCGGTAAGAAAATGAAGTTTCGTATGCCTGAACTCAGAATCTAAAGATGCCTCTTTTAGTGAAGGTGATTTTTACATTCTGTGTTTGAAAATACCACTTTTGGAGAGTGGGTATTTTCTTGCTCAGTCATCCCGTGTCCCTCTGCTGGAATGTGGATTGCCTGTCTGGGTTTTGGATGACAGAAGGCTGGGGGAGCAGGAGGGGCGCCAGATGGTCTAGGTAGGTCAGGAAAGTGCTGAAGAGACCTGGGTTACGATGGGGGAAGGGGGAGGAGATTTCCTTGCACCTCAAAGGGCCTGCTCTGCCTCTGACAAATGCCGTCTCCACCTCCTGCCAGGAATTCACACCAGAGAAGGCAGAACTGGTCCTGACTGGGCACAGGCCCTCTCTGCCTAAGAGATCAAAGGATTTTTGGACATAAATGCTGGGTCTCAGACCCCTGAACTTTAGAACTCATCTGGACAAGAAGACTGCCAAGAAGAAGAGCCGGAGAAGCTGCGAAAAGGAACGACTGCTTTGCTGGGTGCTTTGCTGGGCTGACCTGCAGTGGCTGCTTCTGTCTTGGGCAGTGAAAGGCCTGGACTGGACTTTCTGCAACCTAATTTGTGAGTCTCTCCAAGGGCTTGAGGTAGAGCTTGCCCCCTGTTCACGAAGTCTCAGGAACAGCAAAGACTTCAAGTTCTTCGACCCGCAGCACTGGGGACTGTGTGTTTTGTGCTGCCACCCGAAGAACACCAACTCGATGACGTCCACAACGCCACTGCCGACTCCATGTCCTGAAGGCACCGCAGAGGGCACCGCCGCAACACTACACTGCAACCCTGGTCTCACCGACGACACCTGTTGATGCCGCCACCGAGCTGCTGCTTGCACCGCGACCTGTGGGCACCGCACTCCGCACCGCCTCGCTTCACGCCAAAGCTTAGGCACCGCAGAGGGCACCGCCGCAACGCCGCACCTCAACCCTGGTCTCACCGACGACCCCTGTTGACGCCGCCACCGAGCGGCTGCTTGCACCGCGACCTGTGGGCACTGCACTCCGCACCGCCTTGCTTCACAAGGACGCCTTGGCCTGCCTGATGCCGCCACTTCCCGCTGAGATCGACGCCGCTGCTTGCACCGTAGTTCGGGGGCACCGCTCACAAGTTACACGATGCACCGCCCTCATCCCACACCGCAGCCTTGGCCTACCGACGCCGGCGCCATCGACTTCAGTTCGTCAGCCGACGACAGCGCTTCAGCAACGACGATGCCACAGCTTCCACCGTGACCTGCCAGCACCGTGACGAGCACCGCCTTCATCTCGCACCGCGACCCTGGTCTCACCGATGACGCCATCTGACGCCGCCACTGAGCCGCTGCTCGCACCGCGACCTGAGGGCACCGCACGCCGCACCGCTGCACTTCGCACCGCAGCACCCGATGCCTGCCGACGCCAGTGCTCCTGACTCCATCAGAGAGGAGATCGACCTGCAACGCGAGTGACTTCGAGGGCCCCGACGACTCCTGCACCGACCTCCGGAACCGACGCCTGCGGACGCCGTGTTTTCGGAAGCTCAACGAGAGGTCATCGACGCCCTGCATTTCTAAAAGGTACTGTTTGCGGGTCTTCCCAACACCGTAGCTGGCCCGCGACACCGCGGTCAGCCAGAACTGTTTGGATTTGTGATCGCCCCGGACGGAGCTATCGACATCAAGGAACTGTGTTTTAAGCGTATTTTGATAATTGAAGATTTTTGAGTACTGTATTGTGGATTTTTATCGTTTTTGGTCTTGTCTTAAGTATATAAAAATATTGGATATTTTTCTAAACTGGTGTGGTGTCCTTTTGTAGTGCTTACACTGTATTACTGTTGGTTATGTGCAAATGCTTTACACACTGCCTCTAAGATAAGCCTGGCTGCTCGTGCCAAGCTACCAAGGGGGTGAGCAGGGGTTATTTTAGACATGTAACTCCCTTATCCTGACTAGAGTGACGGTTTTTGCCTGGCTTTGGCCCACGCCCTAGCCTACCAAAAATCCCATTTCTAACATTGGTTGTCAGCGGTGAGGATAGGACTTGCGTTTGCACTTGACTTACAGTGATTGGTGGGCACTACTACCATATCGCAGACCACTACGTACCACGTACTGTTTTTTTTGGTCTATTTTTGCCTTTCCATTGGTTTTGAACTTGAACTTTCCAGTACAACATGCCTGAATCAATTGCATCATCTGTTGCACCCTTGGAAGTGGCCTTTGAGGAGGAGAGGTTAGAAACCTACAATGTGAAGGAATTGAAGGCGATCTGCAAAAACCTAAAAATCCAAATCAGGGGCCTCACCAGAAGAGAGGAGCTACAAAAGGCGCTGAGGGCCTGGGTAGCAGCCAGACATGCTAGTGAGCTGTCTGGGGATCTTGGCATGGAGGCAGAGGTGCCTATTCCCAGGGTGGATGTGCTTTTGGGAAGGAGGGCGCCCTCTAAACCAGGCAGCAGCCGTTTGTCCCCAGAGGAGCTGGAGGACAGGCGGGAAGCAAGGAGAGTTGCTATGGAACTGCAGAAGCTTAAGTTCGCCATGGAGGAGAAAAGGATGATGTTAGACTATGAGTTTAAAATGAGAGAGCTGGACTGGGAAGCCAGTATGGCTAGGCCCAGCACAGATGGTGGCAGCAAAAGTGTTAGGTCCAGTACTGAGGATGAGGTACACACACACACCCATTTGGGGCCCTGCTTCAAGGAGGGGGTTGACATACACCCGGGGGTTCAGGATTATGAGATTACTCCAGTGGTGCGCAGTGTCCCTGAGGTGGATTGGGGAACGAGCACAGGGGATTCTTTTCCTGGTAGTGGGAGGGACACTCTACTGACTCTAGATGAGAGGTGCAGCTAGAGGGTTTCCCCCATGATAGAAGCCCTAGTAAGTGGTTATGGAGACCAGCCAGAAGAGAATGGGTTAAGAGACAGCACCAGTCAGACACTGTCTCGCCAGTCTTGTGAGAATGATGTGGGGTACTTTTCTGAGGCACTGGATGGTTGGGTGAAGGGTAGTTTGGTTAACACCTGTGTGGGGCTGTGTGATTCAATTGTTGGAGAGCATATTTTAAGTCCCTGTTTTCCAGAGCTATGCCAACACCCAGTGGATTCAATCAATCAATCAATCAATCAGGGAATTGTAAGCACGCTACTCACCTGTGAGGGTCTCAAGGCGCTGAGGGGGGGTTCCGCAGATCTGTTTAGCCGAAGAGCCAGGTCTTGAGGGTCTTCCTGAAGGTGTTCAGGGAGGGGGCGCGTCTGATGTCTGCCGGTAGCTCGTTCCAGGTCTTGGCTGCAATGTGAGAGAAGGATCTTCTGCCTGCTCTGGCTCTGTGGATGTGTGGGGTTTTGGCCAGTGCGAGGTTGGAAGATCGGAGGTTTCTTTTGGGTACGTGGAAGTTGATTCTGTCGTTGAGGTATTTGGGTCCGTTGTTGTGTAGGCATTTGTAGGCGTGAGTGAGGATTTTGAAAGTGACTCTTTTCTCCACGGGGAGCCAGTGGAGACTTCGTAGGTGTTGGCTGATGTGTTCGTGTCGGGGGATGCCGAGGACGAGTCTGGCGGCGGTGTTCTGTACTGTCTGGAGTTTGCGGAGTAGGGACTTGTTGATGCCGGCATAGAGTGCGTTTCCATAGTCCAGTCTGCTGGTGATGAGTGCGTGGGTGACTGTCTTCCTTGACTCAGGGGGGATCCACTTGAAGGTCTTGCGGAGGATGCAGAGGGTGTTGAAGCAGCTGGAGGTGACAGCGTTGACCTGTCGGTTCATGGAGAGTGATGAGTCCAGTACGATGCCGAGGTTCTTGGCGTGGTCTGAGGGGGTAGGTGGGCTTCCGAGGGCGGTCGGCCACCAGGTGCTGTCCCATGCAGAAGGGGTGGTACCGAGGACGAGGACTTCTGTCTTCTCGGCGTTGATCTCCAGGCAGCTGTTGGTCATCCAGACTGCAACGTCTTGCATTCCTTTCTGGAAGTTGAGTTTGGCAGTGGTGGGGTCTTTGGTGAGGGAGAGGATGAGCTGAGTGTCGTCTGCGTAGGATACGATGTTGAGGCCGTGTTGTCGGACGATGGCTGCGAGGGGGGCCATGTAAATGTTGAAGAGGGTGGGGCTCAGAGATGAACCCTATGGGACTCCGCAGGTGATTTTCATGGGGTCGGAGAGGAAGGGTGGGAGTCTGATCCTTTGGCTTCTTCCGGTGAGGAATGATTGGATCCAGTCCAGGGCTGTTCCTTGTATGCCTGCGTCGTGTAGTCTGACGACTAGTGTGCGATGGGAGACCGTGTCGAAGGCCGCTGATAGGTCGAGCAGGATGAGGGCTGTGGAGTGGCCTTGGTCCAGGAGGGTGCGGATGTCGTCTGTGGCGGTGAGTAGGGCGGTCTCTGTGCTGTGGTTGCTTCGGAATCCGGATTGGGACGGGTCGAGGACGGCGTTCTCTTCAATGAATCGTGTCAGTTTCCTGATTGTGAGTTCTCTGACCCCAGGGAGCTTACACTGGAGGCAGACCTTTTGGTGGATTCCAGATGGTCTGGTGAAGCATCTGGGGGTGACCCGGAAGGAAGAGACTTAGGTATTTCCCAACCAATGGTGGTGGGAAAGGTTTGTGGTAGCCCAGATAGGTCCCGGTGTCGTGGGAAGGGTGTAGGGACTCACGTCCTGTCTCTGCGGAGAAGGAGTGGGAATGGGCTGCGGACCAAGGTGCTTGAAACCCGGTCCCAGAGCCTGGGTGGTTCCAGGAGGGAACATCCGGTGGGGAGCCTAGGCTGTACTGGTAGGCCGTCTGTCGAGGGGGATCTCCTAGTGGCAGGAGAACGTGGAGTGTCTGTAAACAGAGCTCCAGCGGTTCAGGTGTCTGGCGGTGCCACTCCTAAGTGGAGGGTGCAGAAGTCCAGACTGAGGGGTGAGAGGGAGATGCGTTCCCCAGTGGGAGAACAAGTGGGTCAGGGGCCAGCCAAAAGGGCTGAGCCTCCAAGGAGTGACCATGGTGACACCACTTCTGTCCTGGGGGATCTTCGCGCACTGTCAGATGGACAGGGGTCGGGAGATCTGTGCCAGGCAGACTGTCACACAACACATGAGTCATGTGTTACCCTCAGGGGGGGCATGCGTGCTCCCAAGGAAGTCCTGGTGCGCCGGGCAGGTGCTCAGCCGCAGGGTTTAGTCCCTGGGTTGGGAGGCCAGGTTCAGGTCCTGCCTGACCTGGAGGGAAGGACGACTTTAAGCAGTGTCCCGACCGGTTTGTCTTCTAGGGGTACCACTCTGGGTGGGAGGGTACAGAACTCTGGAGGGAGGGAGTCCTCGCCTCTGACCCCGGTTCAACCTGAGGGTTTAGATCCGAGGGTGGTGGATCAGTTGCAGGGTCAAGGCCCTGAACTGGTGGAAGAACTGTGTAGGAGGTCCGGTTCCAGCGTCCTGACAGTTTTTGGTTCTGGGGGTGCTTCTCCTGGGAGGTGAGTGCAGGACCCCAGAAGGAGGAGTGAGGGGAGGAGAGCCTCGCCTGAGACCTCTGGTCAGCCTGAGGGTACAGACCCTGGGTTGGAGGACCAGGTTCAGGGTGTCCCCCTGACCTGGGGGAAGGGGCGACTGCTAACAGTGCCCCTACCAGGTTGTCTTCTGGGGGTGCCGCTCCAGCTGGGAGGGTACAGAGCCCCAGGGAGGAGGACCGGGTGTGGGGGAGCCCACCCCAGTCCCTTGTTCAGCCTCAGGGTACAGACCCTGGGCTGGTGTATCAGTTGCAGGATAGCACCCCTGAACTTGTGGGCGAATTGAGCAGGACACCTGCCACAGGTGCCCTGACAATTCTGGAGGGGGGTACCGCTCCAGGTGGGAGGGTACAGAGCCCCAGGGAGAAGGAGAGGGTGTGGGAGAGCCCAACCCAGTCTCCTGTCCAGCCGCAGGGTAGAGGCCCTGGGCTAGTGGGCCAGTGTCAGGATGCCATACCTGACTTGGCAGAGGGGAGAGTGGAGAAAGGGTGCCAGGCACCTGGGGCTGCCGCCCCCCACTCTCTGACGCCACAGCAGTTGGAGTGGCCTGAAAGGCTTAAGGCCTGGCTCTCATCACTGACATTTGTCAGTGGCCACTGTGGCTGGCTGTCCTGGTGGACAGAGTTGCCCCTGGGAGGGGGACAGGAGTCACACCCCGGAGGTGGACTGGGCCACATGATTGTGTTGGCCATGGGGGTCCTGTCTGCCTGTTGGGACACATCTGTGAGCCAAGTAAGTTTAGGTGCTGCACAGATGGGGTCCATAGGTGAGGAGAAGGGCTCCCCATGGGTCAGCTTAGTGGGCCCTGAGAGTATGGATAGAGGGATCCAACTCGGTTCAGGAAGGCATAGAACAGGAAGAAAGCCCTGCTGTTGCGGGCCAGGTCCCATGTTCTATCGCCCCAAGCAGTGAAGTCCATCGAGGTATGGATTGGTCTCCCCTGGCTTTAGGCTGGAAGGGGGTTGTGTTGGAAATTGCCCTTTTTGCAGGGTTATCCCCAAACTTTTTGCTTTTTCCTCCTATTTTTCCCTGACCTGTTTGTGTTGGTTCTAGGACTCTGAGCACTTTACCACTGCTAATCAGTGCTAAAGTGCATATGCTCTCTGTAAATTGTGTTATGGATTGGTGTTTCCATGATTGGATATTTGATTTACCTGTTAGCCCCTAGTAAAGTGCACTGCGTGTGCCAGGGCCGGTGAATCAAATGCTACCCGGGGCCCTGCAGCACTGGTTGTGCCACCCCCGTGAGTAGCCCTGAAAACGGTAACTCAGACCTGCCATTGCAGAGTCTGCACACAGTTTGTAACTACCATGTCGACTTGGCCAGTGCACACACTGGCCGGTCCCTAACCTTCCCTTTTCTTACATGTCAGGCACCCCTCAGGTAGGCCCAAGGTACCCCTGTGGGCAGGGTGCAATGTATGTGAAAGGTAGGACATGCCCCGGTGTGTGTGGCATGTCCTAATAGTGAATTACAGCCAATTTCGTTTTTCACTATTGCAAGGCTACCAGTTCCCCATAGGACAGAATGGGAGGTTTGTTCATAACATCTTATGAGCATAACTGGCCCAGGGAATTCGGTAAGAAAATGAAGTTTCGTATGCCTGAACTCAGAATCTAAAGATGCCTCTTTTAGTGAAGGTGATTTTTACATTCTGTGTTTGAAAATACCACTTTTGGAAAGTGGGTATTTTCTTGCTCAGTCATCCCGTGTGCCTCTGCTGGAATGTGGATTGCCTGTCTGGGTTTTGGATGACAGAAGGCTGGGGGAGCAGGAGGGGTGCCAGATGGTCTAGGTAGGTCAGGAAAGGGCTGAAGAGACCTGGGTTACGATGGGGAAGGGGTAGGAGATTTCCTTGCACCTCAAAGGGCCTGCTCTGCCTCTGACAAATGCCGTCTCCACCTCCTGCCAGGAATTAGGCAGAACTGGTCCTGACAGGGCACAGGCCCTCTCTGCCTAAGAGATCAAAGGATTTTTGGACATAAATGCTGGGTCCCAGACCCCTGAACTTTAGAACTCATCTGGACAAGAAGACTGCCAAGAAGAAGAGCCGGAGAAGCTGCAAAAGGAACGACTGCTTTGCTGGGTGCTTTGCTGGGCTGACCTGCAGTGGCTGCTTCTGTCTTGGGCAGTGAAAGGCCTGGACTGGACTTTCTGCAACCTAATTTGTGAGTCTCTCCAAGGGCTTGAGGTAGAGCTTGCCCCCTGTTCACGAAGTCTCAGGAACAGCAAAGACTTCAAGTTCTTCGACCCGCAGCACTGAGGACTGTGTGTTTTGTGCTCCCACCCGAAGAACACCAACTCGACGACGTCCATGACACCACTGCCGACTCCGTGTCCTGAAGGCACCGCAGAGGGCACCGCCGCAACGCGGCACCGCAACCCTGGTCTCACCGACGACGCCTGTTGATGCCGCCACCGAGCCGCTGCCTGCACCGCGACCTGTGGGCACCGCACTCCGCACCGCCTCGCTTCACGCCGAAGCTTTGGGACCGCAGAGGGCACCGCCGCAATGCCGCACCGCAACCCTGGTCTCACCGACGACGCCTGTTGACGCCGCCACTGAGCCGCTGCTTGCACCGCGACCTGTGGGCACCGCACTCCGCACCACCTTGCTTCATGCCGAAGCTTTGGCACCGCAGAGGGCACCGCCGCAATGCCGCACCGCGACCCTGGTCTCACCGAGGACGCCTGTTGATGCCGCCACTGAGCCGCTGCTCGCACCGTGATCTGTGGGCACCGCACTCTGCACCGCCTTGCTTCACAAGGACGCCTTGGCCTGCCTGACACCGCCACTTCCCACCGAGATCGACGCCACTGCTTGCACTGTGGTTCGGGGGCACCGCTCGTAAATAACACGACGCACCGCCCTCATCCCACACCGCAGCCTTGGCCTACCGACGCCGGCGCCATCGACTCCAGTTCGTCAGCCGACGACAGCGCTTCAGCAACGACGACGCCGCGGCTTGTACCGTGACCTGCCAGCACCGTGACGAGCACTGCCTTCATCTCGCACCGCGACCCTGGTCTCACCGACGACGCCATCTGATACCGCCACCGAGCCGCTGCTCGCACTGCGACCTGAGGGCACCGCACGCCGCACCGCAGCACCCGACGCCTGCCGACGCCAGTGCTCCTGACTCCATCAGAGAGGAGATCGACCTGCAGCGCGTGTGACTTCGAGGGCCCCGACGACTCCTGCACCGACCTCCGGAACCGACGCCTGCGGACGCCGTGTTTTCGGAAGCTCAACGAGAGGTCATCGACGCCCTGCATTTCTAAAAGGTACTGTTTGCGGGTCTTCCCGACACCGTAGCTGGCCCGCGACGCCACGGTCAGCCAGAACTGTTTGGATTTGTTTGTTCACGACGCCGTGATAGCCCCGGACGGAGCTATCGACATCAAGGAACTGTGTTTCAAGCGTATTTTGATAATTGAAGATTTTCGAGTACTGTATTGTGGATTTTTATCGTTTTTGGTCTTGTCTTAAGTATATAAAAATATTGGATATTTTTCTAAACTGGTGTGGTGTCCTTTTGTAGTGCTTACACTGTATTACTGTTGGTTATGTGCAAATGCTTTACACACTGCCTCTAAGATAAGCCTGGCTGCTCGTGCCAAGCTACCAAGGGGGTGAGCAGGGGTTATTTTAGACGTGTAACTCCCTTATCCTGACTAGAGTGATGGTTTTTGCCTGGCTTTGGCCCACACCCTAGCCTACCAAAAATCTCATTTCTAACACTCACACACAGTCGCTCACTCATACAGCCACTAACACAGCCAAATCACCCACCCACACAGCCACTTACATGCCCCCTCACTCACCTATACAGCCTCTCTCACACCCACTCATACAGCCACTTGCACTAGCATTCACTCTCCCCTAGAGTCACTCACAGAGCCACACACTCACTAATGCAGCTCACTCACACAGTCACTCACACTAGCACTCACTCACCCATACAGCTACTCACACAGCCACTCACTTACCTATACAGCTACTCACACATCCATTCACTAATCCAGTTAACCACTTACATACCCATTCACACATCCATACAAGCAGTCACACACCCACTCACTCACCTGTACAGCCAGTCACACAGACACTTACTGTGCAAAACAGCCACTCACACACTCACTTACCCACACATCCATTCAAACAGCCACTAACTTACCCATACAACCATTAACCCACCCACTCACCCATCCATTGAGCCACTCACACAGCCACCAAAACAGCCACTCACACACTCCCCTACCCGTATAGCTACTAAGACAGCCACTCACTCACCCATACAGCCAATCATGCTCAATCACCAATACAACCACTCACATTGTCATTCTTACACCCATAAGATACTCACACCCCGCTTATTCACCTATACATCCACTCACACACATACTGCACTCAGACACCCACTCCTGCACTGATACAGACAGTCATACACCCACTCAGGTGACATACCCACTCAGGTGACATATGTTAGAAACAGAATCACTCATTACTACTTTAGAAATAATATTAATTTAACTTATGCAGTAGCTTACTATATATAGAGTGTTCTGATTAGCCCAAAGAGCTTTATTTCCATTGGACCATCTAGCTGAGCGAGCCCTCTGATTGACTGCCAGCAGCATCAGAAAAACAGGTCCCCATCCCCGAGCCACAGGAACCACATCCACTGGGGGAGATTTCAATAAGAAAGGGGAGGGGGCCACGGAGCCTCCCTCCTCGAGTCATGACAGGCCCTGGAGAGCCCACCACAGGGGCTGTAATTTTTCAAAATGGTAAGGGGGCCTTGTGGCGCCCCTTCCTGAGCCATTAAGGGCCTCGTGGACCCATCCTCCAGGGCTGACCTGTCAGGCCCAGCTCCGCAGGGTCCAGTTGCAGCAAAAAAGGGTCCACCTCCAGATCTCACCAACACCCTGGTGCAATTGCCTACAGGGTGTTCGAACGATCAGGCGGGGGAAAAGGAGAGGGAATAGGACTGCAGTGGAATAGGACCTGAAAGAACAAATGAAACACAGGTTATGTATACATGGAATAATGGCTACTCTCGGTAATGTCTCACTAGGAGATGTATGTACCTGAGCTAGATGCTGCTGTTGGTACAACCCTCAGGACTCAACACAGGTCGTCGTGAATAACACTCTTCCGCCTAAGACAAAGAACACCAGAAACATTAACCAGGGTAAGTACCACCACACCTCTCCTGTCACTTAGGACTCACACAGGCGTCATGCATACCCACCTATAAGCACCAACGGGGGGGGATGGAAAAGTAGTGATAGCAGTCAACCTATCCCAATGCATAAAAGTAGGTATCAATATTGAATACGGTTTGGCAGTTCCACAAGGTTACGTCACCTGTGCTTTCACTGAGGAAATAAAGTGTTTGTTGAGAACTGTATCTCAAAACATGTCCCGTCTCCCCAGATAGTATGAATGAAAAGAACGAAGTTTCCAGTACACCTGCGGCGCTACGTGGTTCCTTCACCGCTGTAGCCCGCTTGTATCCCAATAGGACACAACTGTTAATGAGAGAGAGCTTCTGGCACAATAACGGCAATACGCGGTAGAACCGCCGTATTCCGCTAGTGCTTCTAGAATCCGTCCTCAGTATAAGGGCAAGGTAATAGTCAACAAACGGTAATACGCGGCAGCCCCGCCGTATTCCGCTAATGCTATCAGAATCCGCCCTTAGTATAAGAGCTTGGTAAGGTATCAACGAACGGCAATACGCGGTAGCACCGCAGTATTCCGCTAGCACTGTCTGAAATCCGCCCGCAGTATACGAGCCAAGAAGAAAACAATAAAGAAACGGCAATACGCGGAGCCCCGCAGTATTCCGTAGAACACAAGGAAATAAACAGGATTCGCACTAGGAACGTACTCGGTACTCACTGGTTCCACATCGGGGTGTTGCGAAACCCCTTCCAGCCACAGGACCGTTCCCTAGCACTTGATCCTCCGGCGCTTCAGCAGGCAGCTCTCTCTCGGCAGAGAGAGAGAAAACAACAGAATTACGCGCAACTTCCTGTGCGCCCTCTCCGGCTATTATTCCCTTCCGTGGCCGGGCAATATGGGAGTTGTAGTTCAGGGAACTAGGCAGGCGCCGCAACGCCTGTATCCCTGACAGTAGGTCCTCCTCCCTAGCGCCTCCTAGGCCCAGGCTTCGACGGATATCTTCTATGGAACGAACGGACGGCCGCAGGGGCATGGACGTTCCTCCACGGTTCCCAGGAATCATCCTCTGCTGAATAACCCTTCCATGACACCAGGTACCAGAGCATCCCCCTTCGTAGTTTGGAATCTCGAATGCTCTTAACCTCGTATTCCATACCCCCGTCACAAATCACAGGGGGCGGAGCACGCCGACGTGCCCCCAAGGCAGGTTTCAAGAGGTTACAGTGAAATACAGGGTGTATCCGAAGGGTCCCAGGCAATTTCAATCTATAGGTGACGGGGTTGAGTTGTTTCACTACTGTGTACGGACCGATGAACCTAGGATGGAAAATGCTACGCAACTTGAACCGGATGTTCTTGGTAGACAACCACACCTTGTCTCCCACTTGGTACTGCGGTCCCTCCGTTCTGTGTCTGTCCTCCCATTTCTTGTAAGTCTGTTTTGCTTGCAACAGATGGCGTCTGACTTTACGATGTAGCGTGCGGAGCTTTCGTACCTGTATCAGCACCATAGGTTGATTGGCCACCTCCTCTGGAATGGTAATGGGCAATATGCGAGCATCATATCCGAAATTGGCACGAAAGGGAGAAAACCCGACAGAACTGTGCCAGGCATTGTTGTAAGCTAGTTCCGCCATCCATAGCATATCTACCCAAGACTCCTGGGCATCTTTAGAATAACACCTGAGATATTTCTTGAGTGTTTGATTCAGACGCTCCGTCTGTCCATCGGTCTGAGGATGGAAACTAGTAGACAAAGAGGAGTCTATGTGCAGGGCTTTGCACCACAACTTCCAGAATCTCGCAATGAACTGAGGCCCCCTATCTGACACAATGTTTTCGGGCAGTCCATGTATCCTGACGATGTTGTTAAGCAACAGCTGTGCTGTTTGGGAGGCCGTAGGGAGGTTCACACAAGGGATGAAATGTCCCATCTTCGTGAGTCCATCCACCACCACTAGGATGGCTGAATACCCCTTCTCCAAAGGTAACCCCGTGATAAAATCCAGGCTGATACTTGCCAGGGTTGGTGTGGAGTGGGCATAGGGATGAGTTTTCCCTTCATCTTGATGTGTTCGGTCTTTGCTCTGGCGCATTCCTCGCACCTAGCCACCCAAGCAGCAACATCAGTATTAAGGGAGCCCCACCAGAAGTGACGTTGTGTCAGGTGTGCGGTCTTCCGCACACCAGGATGTCCCGCCAAGGGCGACATGTGACACCATTGGAAAGCCTTCTTTTGTAGCTCAGGAGTGGGGATATACAATCGGTCTTTATGGAACGGTAAACCATGTTTTACTGTACGTTCGGTCCCCATTGATGCCCATGCCTCCCATTCGGCTAGGGTTTTATGTTGTCTTACTTCATCCAAAAAGGCTTCCGCACGGATGACGCATATCACTCTAGAGGGTTCGATGATAGCCCCTGTGTTATGGTCCTGTGTGGCAGGTTCCATCGTTTCCAGTCGAGATAAAGAGTCTGCTTTTCGGTTCTCCGCCCCTGGACGAAAGGTGACTACGAAGTCGTATTCGGCAAAAAACAACATCCATCTCATCTGGCGCTGAAAAAGGTGACGCGCAGACTTCATGTATTGCAGATTCCGATGATTGGTATACACCGTGATGGGATGGCTAGCCCCCCCATAGGTAGTGCCTCCATTCTTGGAACGCCCTCTTTATTGCCAATAGCTCTTTCTCTGCGACGGTGTAGTTTCGTTCCACAGGGTTCAATTTCCTGGACAAATAAGCCACAGGATGCAGCTGTCCCGTGCTCTGACTCCTTTGGGACAGGATGGCCCCAATGGCCTCATCGGAGGCATCTGCCTCTACCACGAAAGGATGTTCAGGTCTGGGATGTGCAAGTACTGGAGCCGTGGTAAATGCCTTCTTTAGAAAGGTGAAGGCTTCCTCCGCTTCTCTCGACCAATGAAAAGGAAGGCCCTTCCTAAGGATTTTGGTAATGGGAACTGCGCCCTGTGAGAAATGGAGGATAAACCTGCGGTAATAGTTTGCGAAGCCTAAGAAGCACTGTACATCACGTACTGTTTTTGGGATAGGCCATTCCTGCACAGCCAATACCTTCCTCTCAGCCATGTGTAATCCTTCTGGGCACAGCATAACCCCCAGAAATTCCACCTTGCGTACCCCAAACTCACATTTACTCAGCTTACAGAATAACCTGTGGGTCCGCAGCGCTGTGCTGTCAGTACCTCTATTACATGTTTGTCATGCTCCTCCGCTGTATCGGAATAGATAAGGATGTCGTCTATGTACACAACAACAAACAGGTCCACAAAGTTCTTCAACACGTCATTAAGAAAATACTGAAATGCCGCTGGGGCGTTGCAAAGGCCAAACGGCATGACAGTATACTCAAATAATCCGTAACGTGTTTTGAACGCTGTTTTCCATTTATCCCCATTTCTGACACGCACTAAATGATACGCACCCCTTAGGTCTAATCTTGTGTAAATCTTGGCTTCTCTCACCTGATCAAGCAACACAGAAATAAGGGGTAAAGGGTATCTGTTTCGAACGGTGTTCTTGTTCAGAACGCGGTAATCCACACAAGCCCTAAGATCACCATTGGCCTTAGTAATAAAAAAAAGCGGAGAGGCAGCCGGGGACCGCGAAGGCCTAATAAACCCTATTTCTAGATAGTGGTCCAGGTATTCGCGCAAGTGTTTTGTTTCTGGCACAGATAATGCATACACTCTACAGGCCGGGACCGTGGCCCCTTCCACCAGGTCTATTTGACAGTCATACTCCCGATGAGGGGGCAGCTGTTCAGCTTGGACCTCACTGAACACATCCGTGAACTGAGAGTACACCATGGGTAACAGGGTCTCCTTCTCAACCGCTGTTGCCACCACATAGGGATGTAATAGAGCGGCAGCTTGCGAGGGACCGTTTGGACTACAGTGGTCTCTGCAGTCGTCTGACTGAAACAGAAGTGTTTTAGCCTTCCAGTCGATGGTGGGATTGTGGTGGCACAGCCAAGGCATACCCAGTATAACCTCATACTGGGGGGCATCGATGATGTTAAAGGATAACCCCTCCTTATGTGTTTCCTCTGTCATAACCAAGGACAAGAAAAGTACCTCCGTTTGTTCTGTAATCAAACCAGATTTCAATGGTTTTCCGTCCACAGCGAAAACCTCTTCTGGTTGCAACCTGGGTACCCTCAATAGGGCAAGGCGATCAACCAATCCACTGTCTATGAAGTTCCCTGTGGCGCCTGAATCCACCATAGCTTTCACTTGATGGAACTGATCATGGCTCCCGATTATCATGGGGAGTACTATGTGTGATTCGGTGTCCAGCAAACCAGAGGTGGCCAAGGAGGGGAGTTGCCAGCCCTTGATGGTTTCACCAACACCTGGGGAATTCCCTGGCATTACAGCAGGTAGAGAAGTGGATACAGCCACCCTTTTATTCCGAGACCACACCTCTGAAGACTTGGGTTTAGAAGGGCATTCCCTAACGTAATGACCCTTCTTTCCACAATACATACATAACCCATGTACTCTTCGGCTTTCTCTTTCCTCTCTGGACAGAGGAGAACGAACCGCCCCGATCTCCATGGGTTCAGGTGCCATCTCAGGAGTGGACACCTGCCTTCTTGAGGGTCTCTCTGGTCTATAGAATCCCTTATCCCACTTTCTCCTCTCACCCCCTCTCTCGGCCAACCTCCCATCCAACCTCAACGTTAAATTGATCATGTCCGCACAAGTAGTGGGTTGCGGGTCTATTTGGGCCAGTATGTCTTTTAGCTCATCCCGTAGTCCCTGATAAAACAAAGACATTCTCTTCTCCTCTGGCCAAGCAGTCTCGGCCACTAATCTGTTAAACGTGGTCAGATATGTTACTAAGTCGTTTCTCCCTTGTTTAAGGTCCAGCAGTTCTCTATCAGCGCTGAAGGTGGTGGTCCGACGATCGAACACCC
This sequence comes from Calotriton arnoldi, assembly GCA_963921515.1. Lineage (NCBI taxonomy): Eukaryota > Metazoa > Chordata > Amphibia > Caudata > Salamandridae > Calotriton > Calotriton arnoldi. Next base: position 805,233 of record CAWUFW010001542.1, on the reverse strand, counting down.
TCTCAAACTCAGTCCTAAACGCTGACCAATCTGACAAAACTGCATCGTTATTTCTAACCAATGGAACGGCCCAATTGGCCGCATCCCCCACTAAATACGAGATAGCAAAGGCCACCCGGGAATGGTTATTGGGAAAAGAAGCTGGTCTACAAGAGAAGTGCAGCATTATCTGCGTCAGAAACACCTGTATCTTTGCCGGGTCCCCGGCGTATCTTTCAGGACTTGCTAATGGGATGGGTGGAGGTACAGTCACCTGTATTTGTGGGGCAGCGGGAGATATGTCGAAAGGGTTCCTAGATAGCCTCTCAACTTTATCTCTTAAGGCGGCTGTTTCAGCCTTGGAAGAGGCCAATTCCTGCTGGACCAGGACCAATGCCTGAAGCACGTCCTCCAGTGTGGCCATTCCCTACTACAACTGAACCGGGCAAAGCTAATTTCGTGGGCGCGTAATTCTGTCAGGCCCAGCTCCGCAGGGTCCAGTTGCAGCAAAAAAGGGTCCACCTCCAGATCTCACCAACACCCTGGTGCAATTGCCTACAGGGTGTTCGAACGATCAGGCGGGGGAAAAGGAGAGGGAATAGGACTGCAGTGGAATAGGACCTGAAAGAACAAATGAAACACAGGTTATGTATACATGGAATAATGGCTACTCTCGGTAATGCCTCACTAGGAGATGTATGTACCTGAGCTAGATGCTGCTGTTGGTACAACCCTCGGGACTCAACACAGGTCGTCGTGAATAACACTCTTCCGCCTAAGACAAAGAACACCAGAAACATTAACCAGGGTAAGTACCACCACACCTCTCCTGTCACTTAGGACTCACACAGGCGTCATGCATACCCACCTATAAGCACCAACGGGGGGGGATGGAAAAGTAGTGATAGCAGTCAACCTATCCCAATGCATAAAAGTAGGTATCAATATTGAATACAGTTTGGCAGTTCCACAAGGTTACGTCACCTGTGCTTTCACTGAGGAAATAAAGTGTTTGTTGAGAACTGTATCTCAAAACATGTCCCGTCTCCCCAGATAGTATGAATGAAAAGAACGAAGTTTCCAGTACACCTGCGGCGCTACGTGGTTCCTTCACCGCTGTAGCCCGCTTGTATCCCAATAGGACACAACTGTTAATGAGAGAGAGCTTCTGGCACAATAACGGCAATACGCGGTAGAACCGCCGTATTCCGCTAGTGCTTCTAGAATCCGCCCTCAGTATAAGGGCAAGGTAATAGTCAACAAACGGTAATACGCGGCAGCCCCGCCGTATTCCGCTAATGCTATCAGAATCCGCCCTTGGTATAAGAGCTTGGTAAGGTATCAACGAACGGCAATACGCGGTAGCACCGCAGTATTCCGCTAGCACTGTCTGAAATCCGCCCGCAGTATACGAGCCAAGAAGAAAACAATAAAGAAACGGCAATACGCGGAGCCCCGCAGTATTCCGTAGAACACAAGGAAATAAACAGGATTCCCACTAGGAACCTACTTGGTACTCACTGGTTCCACATCGGGGTGTTGCGAAACCCCTTCCAGCCACAGGACCGTTCCCTAGCACTTGATCCTCCGGCGCTTCAGCAGGCAGCTCTCTCGCGGCAGAGAGAGAGAAAACAACAGAATTACGCGCAACTTCCTGTGCGCCCTCTCCGGCTTTTATTCCCTTCCGTGGCCGGGCAATATGGGAGTTGTAGTTCAGGGAACTAGGCAGGCGCCGCAACGCCTGTATCCCTGACATGACCTGCTAGTTATGTCCTGGAACATAGTGGTTTTCCTGCTGGCGCGGGCAGGGAAACCTGTGTTTGCTACCACTTAGCGGGAGCATTTTTGAATCTCCCACAAGCGGGAGCAAACACAAAGTCTGCTCCCAGCTGGCAGAAGCTTTAAAAATGCTCCCGCTGGCTGGGAGCAGACATCTGATCTGTCTCCCTGCCCGCAATGATACGGGGAGTTGAAAAATACAAAAATATTGTTCCCCCCTGGAGGGAGTAGCATAAATGGATTCTCAATGTAGGTGCCCAATGCATGTGGGGAGCCTGCTGGGGCCGCGGGGGCCGCGGGGGCTACCCCCATGGACCGAGTATTTAGTGGGTGCCCTGGGTGGGCACCAGTGCACCCAACTCTAAGTAATAAGAGTCCCCTCCCCTTTATTTTTAGTGATGGCCCTGGGTGATGGGGTCCCCAGGGCCTAATTTGGCTAAGGGAGGGGCCACACAGCCCCCATGCCCTTTCATAAAAAAGACTCTTGAGTTTGGGGTCCCCAGGGACTAATAAGGCTTAGGCAGGAGACCCACAAGGCCCACCCCCCTTTTCTTAAAAAATGGCCCATGGGGATGGGGTTCCATGGCCAAATAAGGCTCAGTAAGGGGGGTCACTTGATCCCTCTCCCCTTTAAAAAATATTAGGCCCTGGGGTATGGGGTCCCAGGGCCTAATGAGGCTCGGCGAGTGGGGCCATGTGGCCCCCCTCCCCTCTAAATGAAAGGTCCTCGGGGATGGGGTCCCCAGGGCCTAATAACGTCACAGCCCCCCCTCTTCTTTTAAAAACATAAGGCCCTGGGATCCCCACGGCCTAGTGGGCTTAATGATGTTCAGGAAGGGGGGCCACATGACCCCCCTCGTCCTTTAATAAACACAAGGGAGTGGGGCCACGTGGCCCACCTTTCCATTAAAAAAACTTATGGCCCTGTGGCCAACCCCGTGCGCGACAGGCAGTTGACTTTACGTATGATAATAAAATATTACTTTACACTAAAAAAAACCTAGAAATTCACAGAAAAAAACAAAGATGAACATAACGTTATAGTTAGGTGTGATAAAAAGATCTGTTTTTGTTTAAGAAAAAAAAACGTAGAGATTCACTGAAAAAAAACAAAGGGGAAAGTAACGTTATAGTTAGCTGAATAATTCAGTGACAACATTAACGTTTTGAACTTTAAAAACATACATAAAATCACCAGTTATGAATAGCAGAGATAACTATACCTTGCGCCCTGCCATGCACTGCTTATGACCTCCATATTACATAACTCATGACATGTTCTATGATATAATTTATGACATCACTGATGACATCTTAAATGACATCATTGGTGACATCACTGATGACATCACTGATGACATTAACCAATGAGTGTGTTAGTTTGTTATATAGTTTATATAGTGGCGGGTAACTACCATAATACTATTCTGCCTAATTGTGTACAGCCTAGGTCCAGCTAATGGGTGTAAGTGTTTACAAAACACACCTTATAAATCTTTGTATTGAAGAGTAACTCTGCATGCAGGTGACAATTGACGACTTGCGTTCATTATGTTGCACACAAGTGTTTTGTACTGGAAACAAAGGTTCCAACAGGGCAAGGTTCAACGTACTACATCCTATTGTAAGGAGCCTTGAATTATTAGACAGAGTCAACTCAGCATGGCAATTTCTACTTAACATAGAAGACTGTGTGCACCAGGTACTAACCTATGAACATTTGCTTGTTTTGCCTAATAGGCCTATAGGGCTTCATGCATTGCTAGAAGAGATGGTCTGACAGATCAGTGTATGTATTGTGTTTCTGATGAGAAAATAAAAAAATGCTTAGGTATGAAGCCTTTGCACTCAGATTGTTAAGATCTGCAGAGGTGAGAAAGATTTTCTAAGCTTGAAGTCAGCGAGCGTCTCTCTGATGCTGAAGTGTGCGAGAGACAGGGTGCAGGGAAGTCCTCTCTATTCAAAGGAACACATTCTATTATATTTCAGAAAATCACTAACTGCAACATTTCAGCTTGTTCCACTCTCTAGAACCAATCACTTTTCATCAAACTCTTGAAGCATGTATACTCCCCAGTTTCACATGCCTTAAACAATGAACCATGCATGGCTATGTCCTTGAGTTATTATAACAGTCAAACTGTTAGGTACAGTCAGCTCTTCCCACAAGTCTTCCATCCTGGCATCTTCTTCTCCTCCCATTGGGAACCTCACTATCAGTCGTCTAATACATAACCAGTGTCTATTCACTAACTAATGAAAAGGCATCTGGAAAATACATCATCTGCCTTGGGAAGAGAAAAACGTTCAAATCAAATAAATACAGCATGTACAGGCCTTTCAGCCTTTCATGTGTAAAATTGATTTTCAACATTGCATTAACATGCTATTTCTGATGCCACTTATAATGGCCAAATGTTCACCTACTACAATTATATGATTGATATGCACACCTTATTTAACACTTTGTTAATGAATGTGTTAAATTATGCAAATGCAAATAATGCTCTCCCAATTGGCTTTCAGTTGTTTGAGGTCCAGTTTTATGGTCTTCGATGCAGGATTTTACTGTTGATTTTTCTGATATTACCACAAGCATTGCCTGTAGCAAGCACAAATGTAAACAGTCTCCCAGACCTTGAAAAACACCCATACAGCTTGTCATTCCAACTTTAAAACTGACCCGATTTGCAAAGGTGGGCCTGTTTTGAGGCTGATTTGCTAATAGGTTAAACTTTTCATTTGGTGCACTGGCACATTTTCTTTCCTAGTCTGACCTTGGTGTTCTGGGCACAGGTCGTGGACCAGGCAATCCACTAAACACAAGCTACGCAAACCTGAAAGATGTGCTGGGTGGTCAAAAAGAGAACTGAGAGCAGTGGAATATAAAGACATGAGTCGAATATAGCTCATTATGAAAAAAATAAAATTAACTGAACAAAAAATTGTTAAGGTTAGTTATTCTTTCCTTTGTTCATAAAACAAATGTTTAAAAAAACTTCAGAAGTTCTATCTAAAAGGCAGTAAAAATTACATTATGGTTAAGACACAAAACCATACAACTAATTTAAGTAGCCAATTTTAGTCATCTGCACAAATTTGCCTTAATACACTACTCCCAACTCCACATGTGATGTCACATATGACATCGCATGATGACATCACTGGTAACATCACCTACCACCTCAGCATTGTAATCTTGTAATTTTTGACATCACTGTGTATGGCACATGCGATGTAGCCATCCTGCTACTGGACTGGCAGGAAGTGATGCAGTCTGTGAGAAGAATGGGTATGGTTGCAGGGCCTGGTCGTAATGAGGTGTCATTCTATGTGATTGCAATAAATTATATGTGAGTGCATCCTAGTACTATTGGTGTTTTTTTCAGTGAAGCAATAGGAGATATTGACATTGAGGGGAGGGAAGGAATATGAGAGGAAAAGGAGAGCAGAGGGGAGGGAAGAATCGCGAGGTGAGGGGAGAGTAGTGGTGGAGGATAGAGGAGAGAATATGAAGTAAATATTTGTGTATACAACTCAGCCTGTTTTTGCAAATATGTAAATTTCTGTACAGGTGACTTAGTCTGCTGTGAAGATTACATTTTAGTTTGAAGTTGACAAAGCCAGTCTGCAGGTATTAGGTAATATGTTAATATAAGGCAGTGAAAAAGGCACTTCAAATGGACAAAACAGCCCGCATATAAATCAACATTGCCTGTAAATACAGAATGTAATGCCCATGCAGTTGCACTCCAAATAGCAATATGCATGAAGTATGCGCAGTCCCCTTGACAGATGCCATTTGCACATGAAATACTATAGCTACATAATTATCCCAAAGAGAATCTGTGACTCAAGAACAGAATTGTAAGGGCTTTGCGTGATTATAATTGGATTGCCCAATATTTCACCTCATTACTATTTTACATACAACAGAAATATAAGTGTAGTACCTTTAACAATAACAACATACATAAGGGAATAGTTGTGTACATTTTTAATACACCATTGTGATTTTAATCAGCACCAGCCACATATGAGTGTTACATATACACACACCTCTGCAGGTTGTCACATATATGACCGTGAGGAATAAGCAGGGGCGGCTCCTCCGCTATGGCGGAGTAGCGTCGCCCAACTGCTGAAATGCAGAAGTCAGAAGAAAAATAAAATGACAATAAAACTATTTCATTGTAATTTTATTTTTCACTTCCAGTTGGGAGTCTAGGGCGGAGCGATGCCGCAGCATCAGCAGCAGTGGGAGGAGGAGGAGTGGTAGGCACTGAAAGTGCGCCTGACGGTTTGGCCGGCCGTCCACGGCGGGCCAATCCGACATGCGCACTTGGATATCTTCAGGCTGTTCCTTGGAAATATCCATAGTGCACACGGTCACTGGCTCCCAGCCCCTGCTGGAGCGCAAGACCAGCCCACTCTGCCCAATCCCAGCGCTTCTCTCATGCTGAGAGTAATAGCATGACAGAAGCACTGGGATTGCGTGGGATCTGGGAGCCTCTGCTCATGGAAATTGCAGTGCTGGGAGGGGAGCAGAGGAGCAGAAGATTGCGGCAGCCGGCAGGAAAGGTAAGTCTATATTTTTATTGTTATTTGTTTTTCCCGCCCCCCTCCCCTCCCCCACGTCGGATTGGCAGCAGCCACCACTGGGAATAAGATGTAATACGATTGTAGAAAACTTGCAACTCCAGTACTATAAGGAGCAGAACCAGAATTAGAATGTGAGCATGGAATGTATTCATGACATACTGCTGAGTATATAAAACATTCGGTACAGAGAGGGATTTATAACACTTTAATTGACAGCACTGACCTTATGATTTATAGCTTAGCTTTATTCTCATCACCGTCATAAAGGAGAACAAGACTAATTCAATATCTTGATGACCTTGTAAATCTTTTATATATTTCCCTGTCAGTATCTTAAAATGGAGTATGCCCCATGCTGCATTTGATAAACTACTGATTCTTTGGCACAGACACCAAACCAGTATTCATAAAGATCGCCTTATAGTAGTTCTCCCTGCTGCAGGTTCACTGTTTTAAGGTTGCTCCTGTGCACATAGATCGAGCGCTGAATAACAATCATAGTTAACATGATCACTTCAAGGCACTTTATTGGTTACATTTCTCGAAAATGATTACCATATGCATAGGGATGGGAAATTTGGAATTTTTTAAAACAATATTATTTTTTGTCTTTCTCTTTTTAATGGAAAAATATTTCCCGTTAATTATTTTTTCTCCTGTCATCCTACTTTTGAGGAAGATTAATTTTGGTGCCTGCTCTCTCCCTGTGCTGCCTGTGCCTTGGTATTCCTGGTGCACATAGAAGAGTGAGAAAGTATGTTTACAGTTTTCTAAATGGTAACAACTAGCCGCAAAGTTATGAGTATTTGAGTGTTCACATTAGTTGCATGCACCACATTCTAATGAACACCCACTTCAACCAGCTTCAGCGCCTCGTTAGAGGTAGTAAGCACTATATAAATCCAATTACGATAAGTGCCCGAAACTTTGACATACTTTATGGAAATTCTGCACTCGTAATTGATATCTCTACAGCTCGTAGCTTTGTGAATCATCATCATGAAATTCCATCTAAAGATATATTTATTCCGCCTCTCGAGTGACGCCTACTGGTTGCAAAGTTTTTGTCAGTCCCACCTAAAGTTTTTTTTTTAGGTCGAGCCTGGGTGGTGCATGCGCTGCGAGGCACGCTGTACTGGAGTATGCACCGAAAGCCCCGCCCACTCTCCGTCCATATTTGTTATTGGCTTGTCATTGTCCTTTGTAAATGCTGGCTTCTGATTTGTAAATTGGTTTGTTAGTCCCTCCTTAGTACCGCCTTGTCTTCATTTGTAACCTCCCATGAGGACACCCCCTTTTACATGTGTTGCTGCTCGGCAGGCTTTAATTACAGCCTCGAGCACTATTTTGTTTAATGGTTTTCGCATGCCTGCTGTTGCTGGCAGGACACGCTCGCTCGCAACATCTTTATTGATTATTTTTTTGCATAGCACGTCACGCCATGCTGATAGTGGCGGACGTGCCTTTGCTTTACTTGCCACGCCATAAATGGCTGCATGTTTTTTTTAACTGTTTATTATTTTAACATTGCCCCATGCCGCACTTACACCTAAATGACGGCTGCACTTCTTTCCTTAAACGAGCCGATTATAAGGAAAGGGGCTTGGCAGCCATTAAAGTAAAAGCGCAGCATGGGGCACTTTTACAAAAAAAGCATTCGTTTATCAACTTGACAAACAAATGCTTTTTTTTAAAAAAGCGCCCATACCACGCTTTCACTTTAATGGCGGCCACGCCCCTTTCCTTAGAATTGGCTCGTTTAAGGAAAGGAGCGCAGCCGAAAATAAAGTTTAAACGCTGCATGGGCGTTTTTACCAACTACCATTTGTAATGCAATAGGTGTCACATTTAAGAAACTCATGTAAATGCAAGACCTATTACATTGCAAATATTTGTTTAATGCTGCCATTAAAGAAGAAAAGGCACAACAAGTGATGATGATGTGTTAGTCTAAACATTGAGGAATTAAATTATTGCTTAGAGGGATTTCAAACAGAGAAGATGCATTTAATCGGCAATGTTTAGATATTGTGTTCCTGTATAAACTATTTTTTTTTTTTAAGTCTGGAAGAGCCAGGATCATTTGTCTTCGACAAATGCACAAAGAGGGGCCCTCGGTCTACTTCCTATAACCATTGGCTGGATTGGTTCAGCTGTTGTCTGCAAAAAAATGTTTCTTTCAAGGCTAAGGCATTCCGTGGATGTTGATTTTGCAGTGGTGGTTGTCAAAGTAGTACTTGTTAGCACCTGTCTTGGTTGCTGCTGAGTGTTATCAAGGCCTCCGTTTCCTGAGTATTATTTTTCCTGATGCTAATTAAGTAAATTAAATAAGAAACAGACGTCCTTCCCCAATCACCACAGGATTCTAAGCCCTCAGCTAGAATAAACAATAAAGATAGTGAAATCGGAAACACAACAATGCTGAATACCAGTGGCGGCCTGTGAAGGTAAGCGCTGTGGAGCGATGCAGTGAGCGCAAGGTAGTTGGTTTTATTTAGTTATTTTATTTTCACTATTCCGTCGTTTGCCCCTTCCATCCCCCCCCCTCCGCTGCACCGCCTCACCGCGATTACCTGCACAGGCCGCCACTGCTGACCACTCATGGTTTAATGAAGAACCTCAGCATCTGAGGTGCTCAGTGGTACCAAGTACCACTCCTGCTGTTTGGCATCAATCAATGGGTCACTGCTTTCAAAGTTCCATGGCTACCGGGGCAGTGAGAATATGCCTGAGGTGCGGGTGCACAGTTTTGCTAATTACTTGTGGCCCTAGACACCGACCCTCCTTTGAGCTCACCTGCTGTGTGAAGTACAGGTGGTGAGATCGGAGACACTGCCTGTTCCCCTAGCACAGTCAACTCCTTCAATGGCAAGAGCATGCGTCTGCAAGGTCAGTGGTCTGTGCAAAATGCCCAACCAAGCCCTGGCCAAGTGGGCTTAGATGAATGTATTGATCTTACTGTTATCAGGCTTCTGGCACAGAGACCGTCGTTGTGCTTGTAAGCATCTGATAGGACGTGAGGAGCAGAACCAGCGTGCAGAGAATATGTTTAGACATGCACAGGACGCTACCCTGGCTAGAGAACCCACCTCTGTCTTTCTTTCTTTGCTCTTCTCCTTTTTGAATTAACAGAAATATTAACATCACTTAGACTGATGAGGTAGCGCAGCAGACTTTTCAAAGATAGCAAACTGTCAGAAATTTTCTCAGTTAACATATTGTCTCCTTTATGATTTCTAAACTAAATTTGCAGATCATTCCTTGTCTCCAGTTTTACTCCAGGTTGCCAATTTGCAAAAAGAAAATTAACAGTGTTGTGCACAACTGTCCCTACCAGTGGTGGCTCGCTGAGGGAGTGGTGCGGTGGAGGGGCAGGGTGGGGGGGGTAGTGGGCACGGACTTACGACGGACAGAACTCCCTCCGAGTTCTGTCTGTCGTATGTCCGAGTATACTACCCCCCCACCCTGCCCCTCCTCCGCCCCACCGCCCCGCACCACTCCCTCAGCGAGCCGCCACTGGTCCCTACACTGAAACTACCCAAAAATTGAAAAATTTGCAAAAACTCCATTCCACATCGCCCTCAATGGATCACTGCTAGTATTAGGAGCATAGTCACTGAGGCAAAAAACACAGCCACACCCTAGCGCACCCATGAAGAGCCTCAGTCTCAGCTGCATCTGAGTCCCATCTGAGTGGTACCCAGTACCACCCGGGCTCTACAATATCAAGCAGAGCATAACTTCCTCCTGAGCTCTCTTTGGCAGAGGAGCTGTCTGAGATGCCAGTATTCTGTTTTACATTAAATGCAACTGTGCTGGCTCATAGAAGAAATGGCTAGGAAAACGGTTTTCTTCTGATCAATAATTCCTGATTGTGAGGTGTGCCATAATAGCTTAATAATGTGTTTAGAACTCAGTGCTATCTGTACGATTACTGTGAATGCCATATAACCAGACCCCCCAGGATATTGCGGTATGGATTAGCAAATTTTATGGCATAAATATGCACATTTTGCTGCACAAATATGCACATTTTGCGGCATTTTTGCTGCACTTTATTGTGGTGTTTTGATGAAAAGTACATGCCCTCAGAGCTCGCCACATGACCCGTGGGCAGCGGGACCTAATCATTTAAAAAAACATAATGCTCCCAATGCTCTTTGAGCAGCGGGACCTAATCAAAAAAAGTATTGACCCCAGTGCCCCGGGGGCGTCGGGCCCTAATGCTTTAATACAATTAATGCCCCCAGTTCCGACTGCGTGCCCCGTGGGACCTAATCATAAAAAAAAGTAATGCCCCAGGGCCCACTGCATGCCCGTGGGCGTTGAGCCCTAATCATTAAAAAAAATGCCCCCAGGGCCCGCTGCGTGCCCAGTGGGTGCCGAGGCCAAAACTTGATAAAAACTAATGCCCCCAGGTGGCCCGTGGACAGTTGGCCCAGGGGGTTTTCATTTTTATCAAGTGTCTGCAAGCCCTACTCATTTGAAAAAATAAATGCCCCCTCGGCTCGCCATGCTCCTTGTGGGATGTGGGCCTAAAATTTGACATAAATTAATGCTCCCGGGCCCGACACCCAGAGAGGAATTTGTGATTATCAAGTTTTGGGCCTTCCACCCGACGGGGCACACAACAGGCCCTGGAGGCATTCATTTTTTGAATGATTAGGGCCTGCCGCCCACAGGCATGCGTCGGGCCCAGAGGGATATTTATTCTTATCAAGTTTTGGGCCCTGCTGCTGAGCCTAAAACGTAATAAGGATAAATGCCCCCTGGTTATGCCGCGTGCCCTGTGGCAGCAGGCCATGATCATTTGCAAAACATAAATGCCACTTGGGCCCGCCATGTGCCACATGGACGGTGGGCCCAAAACATGATAAAAACTAATGGGGGGCATTAATTATTATCAAGTTTTAGGCCCGCTGCCTATGGGGCATGCGAGGGCCCAGGGTTTTTTTCTTGTCAAATTTCAGCATTTCGCTGGACCTTTTGTAAAAAGCAAGGGCTTTTCACAAAACTGCTGATTTCGCAATTGTTTTGCAAGTCACGAAATCCTGGAGGGTCTGTATAACAAGTAATAAGAATATTTTAGCATCTTTACAGCCAAACCAGGCATTGAATGGTGGGATCCAATTCAGAGATTAAATAATTCAGCTGCTAAATTGTCCAAGTCCACACCTGACACTTTCAACCAGTTGCCTTTAGCATTTGTCAATATTTTTATAACCTGTCATGCAAATTTTTAAAATGTGGGTGTCCCTGGTGAAATGAGGCGACTTGTAAGCTAAGAAGTGAAGGAAGTAAATGGACATGTTTGAAGTGTGGGGGTGAGGCGGTGCAAATGAACAGGCCTAACATGAAGCATTATATGTGCATATGAATCAGAAATTAAAACCCATTTTGATCTTATCATAAGATTTGACATTCAGGCAAGTAGGAAACTCCTTAGGCAGCTTCTGCCTTACACAGAGCAGTGATCATAGTAGTTTGCCTAAGGTCACAGGACTCTTTGAGAACAGCCTCATAGATGCCAAATGCCTGCAAGTCTTTCTTCCATTTATAGCTGCAAAACGGACCCACAAAACTACCAAACACTTGTCATTCACGATCATTATGCCCAAAACTCAGAACGTGTGGAGAGTCCTTCTACAAATTAACCACTGAAGACCTGCTAAAAATCATGACACTGCTGCAAACAACAAACTATTCCACAGATCCAATCCCAGCCAACATCTCATATTTGCCCCTAGCGGGCAAAACATCATCAATACATTCCAGAGACAAGATAAATTCCAAACAGATAACACCAATATTTAAAAACACAAATGGTTACCTGGAAGATCTAACCATCTGTAAACCAGAACCCAACACTATCTGGCTCCGAGAAATCATTGAGAAATGTGGGACCGTAAAACTCAATGAAAATTTAGCCACCAATGTCCTTCGTGATGACCATGAATCCAGTTTTAGAGAAGGCTTCCGCACAGACACAGGGACACTGAAAGTACTCAGTGATACCATTCAATGGTGTATGAAAGTGAAACTTGCCTTTTCGTCTTGTTAGATATATCATCAGCAATTAATAATATAGACTATGAACTATACTGAACGTCCTATGTCACAGAATGGGCCTCCCCAATCAAGTTCTCAGCTCAGTTGCATCCTTTCTCACCAACAGAAGCCCAATGAAGTCCCAAAAGATTCTATACTATCCCTAACATCATTCAACCTTCATATAAAACCTCTAAGTCTCTACCTTGTGGTACAGGCATCAAAATACATCAATATGCTGAATTAATGCAGTTATCTGAAGCTCACCCAGAAATGGCACTGCTCCATTAGTGCCTAAAGAAACTACGAAAATGTCTTAATGCTCAATCCATAGAAAACAGAATTAATTCAGTTTTCACTGAAATTCTACATCAAATTGAATCATAAATTACTCAATGAACTCAAATTAGAAGATTTCACATCTACTCTGGAACTCTGGACTTCAGCATGATCTGTTAAACACAATATCCATAAAACTGCAAAATCAGCAATTATCATTTATAAACGCACAAGAAAAAAAAACATTTATCCCTGACCACCTAAAAACTGTTACACATGCCTTTATAATTAGATTGATTACAGCAGCTCAAATCTTAGCTAACCTATCAAACAGCCACCTTACCTCCATAAAAGCAGTACTCCACTCTACAGGAAGATTAGGTATAGACAAAATGAAATTCAATCACATAACTCCAATTCTACTCTGGAGCCCAAAATAAAATTAAAAATTGGTTGAATAGCTGGCAAACCTCTACATACACTGAGATGGCCCGAGACCCCAGAAGCAAAACCACCCTACTACTAGGTGCACCCAAGTTCATAATAAGACAAATTCAGAACATATCTGTAGGAAAGTAGTTCCTGCTTCTATGGTTATCCCCACTTATTGCTTGATGTAATGCTGTTTCTGATTAGTCTGACTGGGATCCTGCTAACCAGGACCCCAGACTCTGTGCTTTCCCCCTAATTTGGTTTGGTAAGTACTTAGGTACATCCCAGACTGGACACTGGTGTAACCTTATCAGTCCCTAGTATATGGTACTAAGGTACCCAAGGCATAGGGTCCCCCATGTGCTGAAGCATTTATTATGCCACCCATAGGAGACCACTCAATTTGTAACTACAGGCCTGCCATTGCAGCCTGTGTAAGCTGGTGCTAGCACCACTTACGAAAGATATAGGTTTCCCTATATCCAAGGTCACTGCACTTAAAACCTATAAGGCACCCCTAAGGCAGGCCTTTCAATCCTGAAGGCAGGGTGCTCAGTTCTAAGTGTGAGGGTGCCACTGCATGAGCAGGACACCCCTACAGCCCGCAGAGTCAATTCTCCCGGGTTGTAAATGGGACAGCCATATAACATATAGAGGGGCACCGCGTCATTGCGCGATGACCGTCTCGAAACTGGCTGTAACGAATCCTATCATGTTTGGTATCAAACGGTAAACGGTGTGGGTGGTATGATTCCATGCACCGTAAAGCTCATTTTGGAGGCCCTCGATGCCCCCGGTACCAATCTTCTAGACCCAGACAGAAAGCTAGGGCTGCTGCCAGCCAGAGACACGTTTCTGACCTCCTGCTGCTGAGCCAAGCTCAGGCAGGGGAAGGCAGAACAATAGGTATCCTGTCACAGGGAGGTGTGACGACCTCCCAGACAGGGTTTAGTGTATTGGGGCAGGGTGGGGGGCTTGCCAGCGCCACATAGTCTGCGTGCAGAGCACACTTGAAGCCCTCCATGCATAGTCCAGCTCAAATCAGTTCAGGGAGCCGATGACTTCCGCTCTGGCGTGAAACTGGACAAAGGACAGGGGAGTATCCTCCCCCTTGTCAAGCCCCTCCTTAGGGAGGGAACCCTGAAGTGTCCCAACCCTTTCCTTAGGGTACGTAAGGGCTTACCTGAGGGTGGGTCCCTAGATTGATATTGGGACAAGATACATTTCAGACACCACTTTTTCAACCGTCTGGGCACTTTGGACTTCACTGGACTTCGCTCTGGGCATCACGGCTGCAACTAGGAAGACTCCTGCTGCTCCTGATCTCGTCGCCCTGCTCGTCTGCTGCCACATCCGTGCCTGTGCACCATACAGGAATCTTCCAAGGCCTTTGGGCATCCAAAATACCTGAAGGAAGGCACTGCAACTAAGCTGACCGGTCTGCTGATCCTGGGCTCCCACGGACACTGAAAGGCTCAGCAACACAGGTGGTGGTTCTTCTCATCCCTCGAGGCCTGCCCTGTCCTCTCACTAAGTTTGAGGCCAGTATCCCTCATCGGAGCCGCAGGGACCGAACCCCTGTGCACTGTGTCGACTTGCAGTTGCAAAGGCTTGTTGCCTTCCTTCTACCAAGATGGTCGGGCTCCAAGTAGCCCCAACCTCAATAATCTCCAGTAACCAAGATCTTCATCCTCACCGCATCACTTGCATCTGGGTTTGCATCTCTGGTGAGCTGCTCGAGGCCCTCTCGCGACTCCAGTGCCTCCGGCCTGTGGGTCCTCTTGAGGGTCATCTTTAAATTCTTTGGGCTCCCCTGATTGCTCGGGCCTGCCCTGACTCCCCTGGTTGTGGTGAGTCTCCTGGACCTTGCTGGTCTCGATATCGCACCTTCTTCAACTGCCACATTGATTGCAGTTGCCAAGGCTTGTTGGTGCTCCCGTTGGACACCGACCCCTCAACTCTCGACATCCGACATGGGACAGCTCATGTAAAGCTCCTGGTCTTCCACAGCATCGCCTGGTCCACACTGCTGCAGTTTCAAGGTCATTGTCAGCTCTCCTGCAACACTCAACATGGGGGGGCATTGGTCTTCCGTGCCTCCTGGTCTCTCCTGAGTGGCATAGACTCTGTCCCCTCTGCTTGCAGGTTCTTCTCACCTTGAATCCACCTTTGGGTTCCACCGGACACTTTCACCTTCTCCAGCAGCGGCATCTTCCTGAAATCCTGCATTGATTTCGACGGCAGTTTCCGACGCCACTTCACACCTTTGCACCTCGCTTCCCTGGTGCAGGTATCCTGGTTCCTAAGGTATCCACGGGTGGAGTGGCTCTCCAACCTCCTGTCTTCCACGGGGTTTCTTCAGGGTCCACTGGGAAGGGTCCTTCTTCTTTAAAATTGCAACAGCACCTTACCCATTTACTTGCATTGATCCCGTGATCGTGTTCCCACTCTGCACACTGACTCAGTGTGCTGTTCAGAGCCAATTTGACATAACTGGCTTCCACCATCTTGAACCTGCTTCGGGACCCAGCCTGAGTGAGTCCTAACCCCTCAAGTGGTGCCCCTCCAGCCCTGGATCCTTGGTGATGATGCTTAAGGTGCACAGACATCCAAAAGTCAAAACTTGGGACTTAAAACATTTTTGGCAAAATATTTGTCCGAGATCCGTGGGAAGACAAGGACCAACTTGCTTGTTGATCCACCCAAAGTGCATCACTGGCCACTATTTTCTGCCCTGCAGCAGCAAATCCTGTTAAGTGGTCCCTTGGCGCAAGGGTATTCGGCCTCCTGGAACTCTGGTTGGCTATAGCCTCCATCTTCATCCAGCTGAAGGTTTTTGACTCCCCAAAAAAAACAACTAAGTCTGAATGTAGAAATCTTTACCGAAGCTTCGTACAGTGGCTCCCCGATGATGATGTGCTTTTTTTGGACATTGCCTGTAGCCTTGTCCCGCTGAACTTTACCTTCTCAGAATGGTTACTTCAAATAACTTTCTAAGTCCGAAGGTAAGCCCGACCGTGCCCAATCCACTTCTTATATCCGACCCACACTCCGTCGCAGTTTACCATATCTTTTACTAAAAACTTACAAAACTAATGACTCTGGTTCTACTGATTGGATTCTTGTCATTTTGGTGTCATATAGTTTATTAAAATTTACTCTATTGGTGTGGGATTTTTCTTGTGTTTTCCGTTTATTACTGTTTGTGTGCTGCATAAATACTTCACATATTCCCTTTAAGTTAAGCCTGACTGCTTTTGCGTCAAGCTACCAGAGGGTTAAGCACAGGTCAATTAGGAAGTTTTGTGGTTCACCCGGACAGGGATTGGCTGTTGCTTGAACAGAGGTCACCCCTCATTCAAACAAAAACCCAATTTATTACACTAAGGGCCTTTATCTGGTGTTGGTGGGCCGACGACATCCATAGAAGGGGTCCCCAGCAGTCAGAGGCATAGGGCAGAAGGACTGACTGCTGCTTTTCCAATGGGCTCAAGGAGCAGGATGGGGCAGCAGTGGGACCGTAATCCCTCCAATAGGGGCGGTGTCTGCTCAGCCACCTCCATAGGGATTAAGATGTCAGTTTCCCTCTGCCTGTACATGGCGGTCTGTCTGCCATGTACAGGCAGATAGAAAGGGACTTTGGAGGCCCCTAGCAGGGCCCTCGTTAACCCTGGTCCTCTGCTATGGTGCCTGGGGGGCACATGTGGTGCCCCCCCAAACATCCATGTACGGTGTGCCAGGCAGCACGTGGTGTCTGCCACACGGTGCATGGGTTTTTAAAACTATGCCTTTTTTCAATTGCAGCTTGTGCTGCAGTCCTTTTCCGGGCTGTAGCACAAGCAGCAATTGAAAAAGTCATATTTCCGATCGCCGTGCTGGCAGTCGCACTGTAATACAGGGGGTGGAACCGCCGACTACTAGTCGGGCGGTTCCACTCCCACTGCGATGTCGGTTGGACGCTCGTCCGACTGGAATCGTAATGAGCCCCTAAGTATTATCTAAAAGCTACTGAACCTGATCTTCTCCTCTCCCCTTGTTGTTGCGCTCAATACTACCCTGTCTACCAAACTCACCCCAGGTCCATATCCTGCACTCCACTTTATCTCCAACCTCAGCAAATATGTTTTTTTACAAGTGAGATTGTTAGAATTGTAAAGCACACTAATGCAAACTAGTTAATTGTGCTATATAAAAATGTCATGTAAAGGATAAATAAATGTCACATGTAACACTTCAAGCACTTCTGTTGAAGAGTCAAGAAAGGATGCATTTTTCATAGTACTGTCCTTTTTCCTCTCTTCGTCAAACCATAGGCAGTATATTAGCATTTCCTGCCCATAGTGCTCTGCCCTCTGTCCAAGCACAGCTGCTGGTCAACACTACAGTCAGAACAGGAGAAGAGAATTCCATAGAGGATGCTGATGAACAAACCCTTGGTAGAGAATGTAGGAATAGATACGAAAGGGCAAGGCACGGAGAGCTCTACCTATCACCTGGAGAGAGATACTCAGGTACCCCTTCCCTAGACCACCTCCCCAAAACCAGTAAATTGACTGCAAGGTAGTACCATCACAGATGTCACCATCATAATCAGGAGTGTGGCACACTCAACAAATGGAGAACTATTAGAAGGGACAGCAAGCACATCAAAAGGACTCCCTCCTTCAGTGGCAACAGGCTGTATGGGTTAAGGGGGTGAAAGTCTCTGCACCATTCTCCAGCAGACTTTGCTGCTTGCTGCAACATTGGCAGAACAATCAGCTTCAGTGTTCACCTTTTGTTTGGGAGCCATGCAGATCCTTCATGTCTCAATTGTGTTGATGCTTATTATAAATAATGTTGGCATAGCCAATCAATTTAGTTATATTAAAGGGAGCAGTCAGTCATAATATGACTGTAATCCTTCCTGAAGTTTGTGGTCTACCAAAGAACATGACATGGCATTTAAATCTTTGTCTAATGACATCAGTTCCTGAAAACATAACAATTGTTTTTGTCTTTCCAAAGTTGTAGTGGCACATTCAAAAAGCAATCAGAAATCCTGATGGAACCTTTTTCACAAATGACACAGGCATAAGTCAGTTTCCAGTTTGTCAGACAACACTAAACCTGCACCCAGCGATTGCTCGTCAGGAAATAAGCAGATTTACTAATTTAGACTATTTTTGTCAAGTCGTTTTTAAGAGATAATTTTTTTTTTCTTTTGAGAAAGCCAGAACCCATTAACTGTGTAGAGAGAGTCTTCAGTGCACACCCACACCTCTGGAAACATTCTTTGTCCTCCCTTTTGTAAATTTACTATTTTATGTGTTTTTAGAATGGAGAAAAACCATGGAAACTTGTTTGTGAATAACTA
This sequence comes from Calotriton arnoldi, assembly GCA_963921515.1. Classification (NCBI taxonomy): domain Eukaryota; kingdom Metazoa; phylum Chordata; class Amphibia; order Caudata; family Salamandridae; genus Calotriton; species Calotriton arnoldi. The sequence continues at coordinate 786,758 of CAWUFW010001542.1, read as the reverse complement.
TAAATTTCTGACGTTGGAGTTCGCCCATACATTTTCCAAGACTATCCCTGACACACCATTCTTGTCTTCTCTCCAGCCATTTTCCATCACCCACTCCTGCACAAAAACACCTTTACTGTATAAATACGGATTCCGTGTGCGAGAATTTCAGTTGTACATAATGATTAAGCCTGGGCGGTGAACTCCGCTCGCGGAGTTTTCGGAACTCCGCGTTTCGCGGAGATCCCAAAAACTCTGCCCCGCGTAGCGGAGTTTTTTTCCTCACTCGAGTTCATCAATGTCAAGTTGGCGAGCGCGAGCGAAGAAAACTCCACCTCCCGGCGAGATTTTTCCTCGTTCGCAATCGTCAACATCAAGTTGGTGAGCGCGAGCGTGGAAAATAAACCTCCCGGCGAGATTTCTCAACGCGGTCGGGTCAGGTTTCTCATTGCGAGTGGTCACGTATGCTCGCGACCGCTCGCGTTGAGAAACTGCCCGTTTGCGCTGAGAAAGCTGCCGCTCGAGTAAAAATCTACTCGAGCGGCAGAAAGGAAAGCAGCGCCCACTTGCGCTGTGCATGGTGCCGTTCGCGATGATTGCACAGTGCGGACAAGCATCCGGCACTGAAAATCACTGCGAACAGCATTTTTCTATCGCACTCCGCCGCTTGCAGAGCTCCGCGTAGCGCAGCGGAGTTTTTTTTCCACTTCGCAGAGTTTCGCGTAGCGCAACTCCGCGAACTCTACCCAGGGTTACTCTGTATTGTGATTTCAGCATTACAAGTGACTTGGATAAGAGTTATGAAGGGTGCTGTCACCACCACTTTCTCTATTGGTGGTGTGTGCCAAATCTGGTGAACTCGTTATGGTCTACCTTGACAGTGCAGGTGTGGCTAGAAAATTATGTGAGCATCAGTAGAAAGGGGCTTTGGCTTCACCCACATGTTGGGAGCCAGCAGTACATGTTTTGATTGTTCAGAAGTTGTGTGCTTTCACATAAAAATGTGCTTGCCCTCCACAGAGCTGTTATCATTTTGTTTATGTATCCAGCTGCCTGAGCTTCAATTTTCAGGGGCACACAAATAACATTGTATTGCTATTAAAGTGTCTTAGATAACTAGATAATTGATGGTGCTTTTTTCTGGCAGCAGCACAGATGGGAGGAGGGCAGTCATTAACCTACATCGATAATTAACTCTGGCTTGACCATGCATCTGTCACATGACCCTTTAACTTCCACAAAATTATTCTACAGTTATTTGCTTCTGCACAAATGCATACCCCTTCACTTGCTATTTGCTTCACATTACCATACACCATTACTCTGAAGCCAGACCTATTGGCTTTGCCATTGTTTGTTTTTGAGAAAGCTATGGGGTATATGAATGTCATCAGCAAATTAGGTTTCTTGCAATCAGAAGACACTGGGTGTATAAATGATTTGACACAGCCACGAGCTGCCATTACAGGTAGAACAGAGGTAATATTGCTAGTTTCTCTGAAGTACACATTAACAGCTGCAAACTAAATAAAGATAAGCAGGTGTCAGACTCCCACGGTGATAGAAGTTTTGTTATCAACATTTGGCCATTAATCTTTCAAATTGAAACTATCTGGTTCTTCCTTCTTGATGATTTTATGTATGTTCTCAGGAGCTTTAAAACCGGTGAATATTGTTTGCTGAGTGTCTGAACGGGGGAACTGGATGCAGGTTTATAACAGATGTTTCCAGATTGCCCTAGCAAAACGAATCCCATATTCCCATAGGCAAAATGTTCAATAATAAAGAATGCATTCAGAAGCAAATGCAATTAGTAAAAGAAGAAGACATATGTGTGAAGCAGAGGGAACTCTTTAAGACTTGATGAGCTCTTCAACAAAGCGAGCAGCATCTTGTTGCAACGTGAGATAAATAAACCATCATACAGCTTCCTAGATAAATTAATTTTTCTGCCAAACAATATGTGAAGATTTATACCTAACTTGGTTCAATTTTCCTATGGCACCTAACAAGACTCGTATGGTAAATCAGAGTTTTATTTCATTTTGTGATTAAATGCTAAATAAATAGATGATTTTATCAAACACAGAATCCACCATAAGATTATAATCTTTCTGAACTATTGAATTAGTTTTCTAAATCATGCATAGTATTGTTCCTCTCAATTTCAATAAGTAAACACAAGGCTGAATTTACAGTGGATCATGTGGGTGGTCATTCCAATGACTTTCAGCATATTGTTTAAATGATCATCCCCACCAATATGACTGCAAGAGAAGCCGGCCAATAATATTGCATATTATGACCAAGGAGTTTGTGTAGTGTGAACATAGGCCTTTTCCATGGATGGGATAATGGATGGTGCCAAGAGTCTTGCATGTTGTAGAGTTCCCTAGAGGAAACCAGTGCACGTCATGCACCACTGAGAAAAAGTAGAATCTCGAAGGCTTCCAGGGGATCATACTTAATGCAGAATTCTGCAATCAGTGCAGTCTTCTCATTAGCAAGGCAGGGAGTCCAAATGACTAACATTGGTAGAGTGACCACAGTCAATTGTTTAAGAAAACTAAAAATATGGAAATAGTTTTAAAGATTTTTCCTGATTTTAGAGTAGTGGGAGAAATTTAAAAACGGTTTCTTTCCAGCTTGTTTTTTCCCATAACTCAGAATAATTTTGTCAATGTTTTCCTTGGACTAAAATAACTTTACTAAGATTTTCTAAGGACACTAAAACTGAATATGTACTTCTTGTGAGAGATATATTCGGTATGCTGAAGAAGGGGTACAGATAATAATCATATTGTTTCTCATTTGCATTTAATAAAATATTAGTAAGTTATAAGATGTAAAAATACAAGGAACTAAAAGGTGATTGTAATGTCAATTTGAGAAGTGTCTTTGATTTGTATAGTACATTTTTAAATTGTTATTATAATTAAGCAATCTAATCACACATGCTTTAAAGCCCAGTCTAAGAGGAGAGACTAACAAGTTCTAATTCAGAAAGATCTGTGACAGTGATACTAAAACGTGAAACCACACCTCACAATCAATTGAAAATTATGTCATCTCTCTATGTGTTTCTTTGGACTGTCTATTCTCTAATTCAGTTCTCTAGTGTGGTCAAAGTGCTTAACTCTTTCAAAACCGCACAAATAAATTATTAAAACAACTCACAAGCACTTTTAATATATTATTTGATAGAGCATATTATACATTCAGAACAGACCATTTCACTAATAATAAAATTAAGCAAAATTATTTCTGTCGCTTTTTGGTTAACTATAACTTATACATTAAAATATAGTTAAAATAGTTCTTTTTGAATTATCAATAAAATATAGTTACCATGGTTCTTGTTGAGGTCATGCTCAATGACAAATTATTGTTGCTTCTTATTTTTTTAATACAAGCACCTGGCATTGTCTGCACACTTTCTTCCAGAAAGTTCCAATTTGCTGTAGCTTTACCCAACTGAAGTTTAAATACTTTAGTAGTTAAGCTTGTTGATCAAGTAAGTCTGCTTGATCATTCACTATGTACAGATTGATGGTGTTGTGCAAGTGTTATATGTATGATATATGGGCAAACAGCCCTGGACTATATGTTAACGACATCATCCCACATTCTATCCTTTATCTGTTTGCTTTTCACTTTTATTAAATAAAATTTTTAAATGAAAAATAACAGTTATTGTAAGTATCCAATAGAATAAAGAGGTAAAATGAAGGAGGAAAATTCATTCATTGTGTGCCAGGAAACACAGGGCATATTTACAAGCCCCTTGCGCCACTTTTGCGCCGCCGTTGCGTCACGCAGGTGACGCAGCGGCGACGCAAACCATGCGCCGCGTTGCGCTATATTTACAACGTGACGCATCTAGGGAGATGCGTCACGTAGTAAACCCCTGCGCCACATGAAACCTGCGTCAGGTTTCATGTGGGTGTACCGGTGCAGGGGGGGCGTTCCGGTGCAGGAACGCCTCGGAAAAGTGACGTAGTGAAATCTACAAGATTTCACGCAGTCACTTTTCTGACGCTGGTGCGTCAAATCCTTACGCCTGCTTCAAGCAGGCGTAAGGATTGACGCACCATGTTAGGGATAGGGAAGGTTGGAACAGTGCTGGAGTTGCGTCGCGCTTGCGACACAACTTCAGCACTGCGCCAACCTTCCGCCGGCAGATGCGTCACGCATCTGCTTATCCTTGCGCCACGATGCGCCGCATTGTAAATGCGGCGCATCGGACGTGGCGCAAGGGTAAACTTGCGTGACGCATTTTCCCTGGCGCATCCCTGCTGATATGCAGGGATGCGCCAGGGAACGTAAATATGCCCCACAATATTTAAATGGAAGCAGCAAACTCACCATTCATCAGTAATCTGAGGACATCCGGACATATCTCAAAATCCACAAAATAATAAATGTAACTACCGTAAAGAGCTTTCTGGAAAAACAATAGTCAGTTGAACTTGCTTTCCCTTAAACCAAGCCCATCCAAAACTGAATCCACTCCAACACTTTTACACCCATCCAAAACAGCAAGAAAAAGCCTGGCAAGTAGATATCTCCACTACTGTTGCAACTTCTGATAAATCAATTGACTTCACAACCACCTCATCACAACTACACCTACTTAGAAAACCTAAATCCTCCACACTTCCCAATGTATTTAGGACTGAAGTATAAGCATTAGTGCTCTCACATCTTGAAACCAGCAATTCTTTGCTATCTTATCTCCCAAATTGGCTGTAGCCCTCCTTCAGGCAATCCTATATTCTGTAGTCTGTATTGTTATTGGCAAAAGAAGTCAGACCACTTCATTCCAATACTACAAGTGCTTCAATGGTTTCCCTCAGAAGCCAGAATTACCTTTACACTTTCTGCACCCTCCATAAATCACTGCATACAAATTTCCATCTGGTATCTACCCCTTAAAAAGTAAACTTCAAACCATGGGAGGAGGGAGACACAGGAAAAGAAAATTCAGCCCATTCTGGCTCAAATCCTAGAGAAAGCAAAACATCTGGTATGCTCCAAAGCCATGGAAAAAAACAGCTGATGGCATAGGACTGCACTCCAATTTATAATCCTTACAGAAATGTAGCTTAAAACAAACAGTTATTTTTTATTACAGTTTAGAAGGTGCCTTACTTTCACGGAGTCTAGCCTTTGCCTCTCACCTACAGGTTGGTTTTTATTGCTGCTTTATCATTATGTCCCCTATAATGTTATGCCGGTACAAACTTTCAGCCTTCCATTTTGGGTTTAAAAATTATGTTTCATTCACTTGGGAATATTTCAGTCTGCAATTTAACATAGCATTTTTCAATAAAATTGCCTGATTGCTTAGTTGTAAAAGAAAATATGTTGCAAGATAATTTTCTGCCGGAGGCTATTTCATAAGACTACTTCCATTATTAACATTTTAAAAATGTATATGTACATGAATCTGTATACTCGTTCCACTTCTCTGGCATTCATATGATTCCTGTGGATTGAGGCTGCTTATATTCAGAGGAGTCCAGTTTATTTTAGATTGTAGTTTTAATATGCATATAGCAATAAGCCACAATCTTAACACTTACATAAATATGCTCTTCGTTGTTATATTATAATTTTTATTATAAAGAGGTAAAATGCAGGAGGAGGTATGAATTCAGTGTGTTACATTCAATCAGCAGTATCAATACAATATTTGAATGGAAACAGCAAACTTACCATTCATCAGTAATCTGAGGACATCCAGAAATATCTCAAAATTCATTAAATAATAAATGTAACTACTGTAAAGAGCTTTCTGGAAAAAATGAAATCAGTTGAACTTGCTTTCCTTTGAACTGAACCCATCCAAAACTGAATCCACTGCAACACTTTTACACCCATCCAAAATAGCAAGAAACAGCCTAACAAGTAAAAGTGCAGGTACTCACCTGATGCTTTTTTTGTATCAACTTATTTCAAAGTAGTGGTTTTTCACTCTCTTAAAAAAGAATGCTGTCCCTACTTTATGATATGAAAGTGTAGAGAATGTTCTTATACTGTTTTAAGGACAACGTAATGTAGAGAATCTCTTATTTTCTGAGTAGCTGTGCTAGATTTTTCACTTTTTTTGGACCCTCTTCTAGATGGTAATATGACTTGATGCACTGTGACATTGTCCAAGGTGACCTGGCATTATGTGAAAGCTGGGATTCAAACCCATCAAAATTCATGTTGTTGAGCCACGTTTATACTATTTCTGTATTAGATGGGTTGAGCTTTAGGTGGGTGCTCGACATCCAGGTCTGGATAAGGTGCAGACAGTGTTTGAGCTATTGGATGTCTGAAACAGAGGAGACTTTCATGTAGAGTTATGTATCCGCATATTGATGAATTTTAATGTAAGTAGAGCCCCAAAGGCTTCTTGTAGAGGTTTAAGATGGCATAAGACAGTATGAAACCCTTGGGGTCTCTGCAGGTGATAGGAAACTTTTGAGATCTGAAGGTACGTATGTGAATAAAACAATGTGGATTGGAAAAGCGGGGGGAGAGCCAGAAAAGGACATTGCCAGCGAATCCCATTCAAAGCTCTAGGGTGTGTATGAGGGATGGATGATTGACAGTATCAAAGGCAGCTAAGAGGTCCAGCAATATCAGAAGGCAGAGGCTATCTTCATCAGTGGTCAGGAGGACGTTGTCTATAACTTGCAAGGAAGCGGTCTCCATGCTGCAGCCTCATCTGAAGCGTGATTGAAAGTCATGCAGGAGATTGTTAACATCATTGTAATTTTGGAGTTGATCATAGATTGCTTTTTCAATTATCTTGCTGATGAAGAGTAGGTGAGTGATATGCTGGTAGTTGACAAGGTCATTATCGTCTAATGTAGGTTTCTTTAGGAGTGAGAACATCTAGGATGTCTTGATAGTTGAAATTGGTGAGTAGGTGTGACAGAGCTTCCCTGGACAGATCCTAAAATCCAAAGAGTCAAAGTCAACTAATCTCTGTGCGAGCCCACTGCAGTCACCTTATGGGTCCCACAGAGATCCGCCCTCTCACTCACTCTCTTCAACTTATTCATGGAATCTCTAGCAGACTCCTTGACATCCTCTAACATTCATTATCACATGTATGTAGATGACACCCAATTGTACCTGAAAATCTCCTCCCCAAAAGACATCATGTCTCTCAACACTACTCTACAAAATACTCAGAATTAGCTTACTCCCAACCATCTCAAACTTGACACCGTTAAAATGGAATTCCTCCTCATTACTCCACCTAAACACAACCTCAAGATTGATCTATGAATAAAGCATCTAATTGCCCTCAACTGCACACCTCACATTATTGACTTTGTGAAATCTCTGGGAATTACACTAGACATAGACCTGCACATGCAGGATCTCATCAATACCGCCACCAAAAGAGTGGATTATCAGATGAACATTCTAAGGAAATTAAAACCCTTTCTCCCCTAAGACGACCTTAAATCTGTGGTCCAAGCCCGAGTCATTCCCAGGCTGGATTACGGAAGTGCTATACTCTGTGGCCTGTCCAGATACAAGCTTGTCCCTCTACGGTCCTCTCTTAACTCTGCTGCCAGACTTGTCACCGGAACAAAAAGAATCAAACACATCTCCCCTGATCTGAAATCCCTGAAGTGGCTCCCTTGTGAGGCAAGAATACAACAAAACATTGCGTGCATGACTCATAAAGCCTTACATTTCAATACTCCTAGGTACTTGGCACAAAAGCTAGAATTATCAGGCGGATGCAGATCATCGCGAAGTACCAGCTCCCTGCTGATAAAACCACAGATTTTCCACAAAAAGAAAATGTGCAACAGTGCCTTCTTTGGTACCGCCCCGCAAATTTTGAATTCTTTGCCTATGTAAATCCTTCTGATTCTGTCTACCACCTCCTTCACAAAAGAAGTGAGAACACTTCTGATGAACAAATGATTGGCCTAAGATCACAGCTTGTTTCACTTGATCTTACCCTTGTCTGTTTTTCATTTGCTGATCATGACCACTATCCTGCTGATTTTCTATGGAGGTAATGTTCCTCAAATTGTTATTCTTCTCTGATTGTACTTCTCTAATATTTGTGATTGTACATGTGCCTTTTGCTTGTTTCTTACTACGCCTACCAGTAAAGCGCTATGATACCCTCACAGGTCATGTTCACGCTATATAAAACGTTATAATTAAATAAATAATGGTAAAGCATCATCCTCATAGGAAGTGGCTTTGAGGGAGTTAAGTATGTCACAGAGAGAGAAAAGGGGCTTTGAATGATGACCATTGTGGGATTCTATGAGAAGGGATGGGCGTAAGAGGAGAAACTCGCTTGGTGATGTTGATGTCCGGTCAGATATTTTTTTTTTTTTGCATTGAAAAAAAAAGTTGTTTCCATTGCTTTGTTAGTGGTATGTGGGATAGGTGGGTGAGGCAGGAAGTTGATTCTGTGCTTAATTGTCTTCCAAAGAGTTCTGCTTCTGTTGGTGGCTTCATTGATGGAATTGGTGTAGTACCTTTCTTGGGTTGATGTATGAGCTGTTTGCATATTGCATGGTGGAACTTAAGCATCATGATGTCATCAGGATTCCTGTTTTTCTTCCATTTTCCATCCTGTCTGCTGGTGGACTGCTTATTGTCACCAAGGTCTATAGAGTAGGAAGGTGCTGAAGGTTTTGACTTGCAAGTTTTCATTGGAGTGCAGATGCTGACATAGTTTGCCAAACAAATTGTTGAAGGTGTTTAGAATGGTGTTGGCATTATACATAGAGTTGACAGGCTGAGAGATGAGTTCATGCACTAGGTTATAAATAGAGATGTCTTTGAAGGATCTGAAGGTTTGGACTTCTCTTTTGGATCAACCTCGGTTTGTTTGTAGGATGCTTAGCAGGGAGATAGTGATGGCTGAGGAGAGTATCTTCTTTTTTTGTGTGCTTGTGTTGTCTGGAAAATTGAAGTGACCCAAGAGGGTGGTGTGGGTATGTTGGATGGATGCGGTTGTGAGAGAACACAATAATTCTTCAATGAAGTCCTTGTTCTGCCCTGTAGATGAGATGGAATTTCACATTCATTGGGTTGAGTGTCACTTACAGGACCAGGAGGGCTTAAGTATGACTGTGAGGCCTCCTTCCTTCTTATGTGTGTGGCCCACATAATGGATGCTATAGTCTATGGCAAGAAGGACGTCTTGGATGTGTGATGATGTATGGCTGAAACATGTTATAGTGATGAAGATAGTGTCAGGCTTGTGGAGGTGATCAGGTCTGCAACATATGGTGCATGAAATACTGTAGAGTGAGCATTAATGAGCATGAGTTGGAATGTGTATTCTGTAGTTTGATGGTGTGTGGTAGTTAGTGGAATATGTGCATGGTTGGGTTGATGTTTTGTGAGGGCTCTATGTGAGTGCTTGTGTCATCTTGGTCTGGTTGTGATTTGGGAATTGATTGGCATTGTGGGGTGCTGGGGGAGGTATATTATTATATTTTATCTTGTGATTTAAGTGAGAGTGCCCTTGTCTATGTCAGCCCTTTTCTGGGACACCTGGGTGGAAGGACAGACTGAGGAGTTGAATGAAATAAGGAGACAGCAGGGAGTAATGTCCCTTCCTGTGGAGGTAGATGATGGGAATGCAGTAATATTTTTTCCTGTGCAGATGGGTAATTGGAAATGAAGGCCTTTTGCCTGGCTACCTCTTCTAAAGATGGCTATAGTGTACAGTCAGTGATTTCACTTCCTGTGCATATGGATAATGTACATGTAGTGACATCACATAGAAAAGGAAGTTGTCTTTAATTTGTATTCTCTTTTAATAACTGAAATAATTGAAGTGATTAATATGCGTATGTAAATAGGTCATGGTAACTACAAACTGTATAGTTGATTTTATGTACTTTTATGATTTTCTCCCTGAAACTGAATAAAGTTACTTTGATGATGACTCATGTTACTCAGATTAACAGTCAAGTTATTTTAGTTCCTTTCAATCTTTGGCATTTGTGGATGCTGAGGGAGGTGGGTTGTAGAAGCAGGTTATCAAACTATTGTTCTCAATATCATGCTGCATTTGGATGTATATGTTATCAAGTGATTTGGGAAAACCATAAATAAACTCTTTGGTTTCAAAGATTGTAATTGATTTGTCCAGATCATGTTTGAATACTGTATAATGTTGTGAAATAAAACCAAGTTGTCTTGTGTGTCTTTTTAAGATGGTTTTATCTGGAAACCAGTAATATCACTTTCTGTGCAGATGAATGATGTGAGATGTGTGATGTCATGTGCAGAACAGTGAAAAGAAATGAAAACCTCTTGCTTAGCTTCTTTTAAGGATGGTTGTGATGGGAAACCAGTGATATCACGTCTTGTACAGATGTCTGATTGGATATGAAGTCTTCTTGCCTGGATTCTTCTTTGAAAGAAGGTCTTGACCAGAAACCAGTGATGTCACATCTTGTGCAAGTGGGTGATGGAATTGGCTGGTCACCCATTACCTGCTGGAGGTACATAAAAAACAAAAGGACTCCCCTCTGTAAGAGTGAGCAGGTAATCACTATAGAACCTGCTGGAGCCCTAACTGGCGAGACCTGGTGCATAGGAGTCTGCCTTAATTATCTGAGGGCTGCAGAAGTGACCAGGAAGCACTTTCCCTGAAGTTAAAGAAATATTAGGCTTAGTAATGTTTTCCTCCTCTGGAAAATTGGGACATGGTGTTAAGGCTTTGCTGTGGAGGACACACCCCTGGCGGGCAAGGTATCCAGTTTTGTCCTGCTTTGAGCTTAATGCTGTGAAGAAAAAGGCTTCAGAGTGACTTTGTAATGAAGGTGTATGACTTGTGGGGCCGTGCTCTGCTGGAGCATTTCGAGAACCAAAAAGTGACTAAGTCTGAAGGTAAAACCTTGAACCAGGGTGAGGCTGCACACCTTTCCCAGCAGCAACACACTCTTCATGGCTACAGAATCCTGCTTTGTCCTGCTCAATGTTTTTGATTTCAAAATCAAAGGTTTCACTGGGAGCTCAATGATGGCTTATCTGACTTCAACATACGCCCGCTGGCTTTATCTTTTTACTTTGCCCTGCGGGAGGACTGGGAGCATCGGAAAATAGTCTAAGTTCAAAGGTAAAATCTTTCATGGTTGCAGGCCACTAGGCCTGCTGACCTTTGCTCCATTTCTATAACCTGAAATTATGCTTGTGTCCCAGTCAATCGCGAACAGTAACTTCAAATTGGCTCCATGTGGCTTTCTTGGAACTTTTTGCTTCAAAATGTAAAACATTTATATCTCCATTTCCCTTTATGCAATTTTAATCATTTTGGTAACTTTCTGGTGATTACATTTGAATTTTTTTTGATGATTGACTAAAATATCAGAAATAAAATATTGTGTGACCAAACTATAGAGGCAGGAATATTATAGACAACAATAATGCAAAGGTAATTTTCAATGGATAAGCTTAAGTGCACATACATGTACTTTATCGATATATGTATATATATTCACGGTACATAGATGTGTAGTTGAGAATACTAAATATATACTTATGTATTTGAGCTTATGTTCTCAATATTCTTGCCCCCAATATTTCTGCCTCAATATTTTGGGCATAGTCTATTTTTGTCCTCAATATTTATGTCAGAAAAAAGCATCATGACTTTAAAATTGTTCAGCAACAGATTACCAAAAGGAGGCCTAGACTTTCGATACTGCACTTCATCAAAAATGTGGGATATAATCTAGAAAAGTGGTGCACAGATCAGAGGAAAACAGCCTCCTGGGTCCCCATAAGCGGACAAAAAATCCACACACTTATATACTCAGGAGATCGTCACCCACTATATGTTGTATTAAGCAAATATAATCTGTTCTGATTAAACAAGGTATAATTAGTTGTAACACTGATTTAGACACTATTCAATTAGCTAAGTTTGTTTCTTGTTTTTACAAGTTCATTAAACTGGCTTCAGACTTGTTGTGTGTTGAAAATTCTTTATTGATGGTATAAAAACATATTCACATCAAAGTAGCCAATGCGTTTCATCTCTTTCCATGAGACTTCTTCAGGGCTTATCCTTAATCGAGAAGTGTTTCTCAGAACATCTGTCTGTATTGAATATTCCAGAGAAATCCTTGGTTGTTAAAATAGAAGTCTTTGTTTCAAAATAACAGAGTTCAATGTCAGGGAATTTTAAAATTTTCTAGCCCATGTCGGCATTAACCGAAACAGTAATATTCAGTGCATGTACACCTCCTCCGGGTTTGGAGTCCAAAAAATTGTTTGCCACTGCTTGAACTTTTTGGGAGAAATTGCCATTAATGCCATGTGCTGAACTGACATTCTCTTAGAACGGTGTTAAGTTGGTAGGGGTTCTTCTCTCCCAAATTAACAACCTTATTTCTGAAGCATACATTGCTTCTCCTGCAACACTGGATCCCTCACCTACCAATACATGGGATGTAAACTCACATTCTCTTGGTTAATGAAAATGGGAAAAGAGAAAGGGCATCAGACACCACATCTTAATATGAGTGAATAAAACATGACATTTGAGCCCTCATTTTATATCAAATACCAGTGAGCGGACAGTATTTAAATTGACTAGCACAATGTTGAGGCTGAGAGGGATGATAAATTGTAAATCCTCTCCACTCAAGCAAGACCGAGGTTCAAGGTCATCTGTAGGATGGGAGGCTTCTGGGGATGTATTATGTTTACTAGGGTCCCCTCATATACCATCTTAGGTAGAGTGACTCCAACAAACACTTCCCAACATTAGACCAGAAAATATGTGGTCCACTAAAGTCCTTTTTGACTGCTGTGTAGGTAATAATACATTTGTACCTGCTGGACACAAGCGGCATCATCACTCATTTCTATCCACAGGTAATGTGTGGCAGATGGTGTACTAGCTGTATTTTCCCAGTGGTGAGACCATCTGCCACTCAACCCAATATGAACCAGCCATGCGTTTAAAAAGTGATTAGTCAGAGTAATCAGAAAATGTTCAATATTCTTTTATACTTTTTTTGTCACCCAGGGGATGATTAGGCCTAAATATTTTTAAATTTGGTTTGGGGGATATGGGCCTGGTACAGGTTCGGGGTAAGATGTATTCCAGAGTATTTCTAAGATATAAGCTAGCAGTTGGTTTTAGAGCCCTATTTTGGGATATTTCCGGGGGAAGGATTTTTGGTGCTATGTAACTTACCACTCACTATTTCTAACCTTTTGTGACAATGATTGTGAGAAGATGCTTTATCTCCATACTGTATGCTATTCAGATGTATGTCATGCATAGATAGCTGTGTACTTACTTTAGTAAAATGGGCAGTACCAAAGGTGTGTCAAGTGAGTTGTCAGGAAATTGTGATGCAAATGTGTTGAATTCTCACTGGTTTACAAATATTTTGCAGTCAGTTTTCCTCATTTAAACCTCTAAATCCCACTTCAAAAGTATTGGTGTTAGAGGTTTAACAGGGTTGGGATGGTGCAACATTGTTTCCCACTTTCACAGGATATGTGTGGGATTCGAAATCATTGCGTGGCAAAAATGGTTTCCATAGAAGGGAACAATGAAATCAGTTGACACAAGGCATTCCTTAGCTCAAGCATTTTGACTCTACACATGCAGTGTCTATAATATGAAGGATAAAAACGAATAGGGTTGGCAAAATAATGTTAAGCCAGCAATGCACATAATAATTATGCACAGTTGCACGTATCTCACATCGTGTATGATACTTGTTCATAGGTACATAGGGCCAGATGTACGAAGATGTAGTTGGAAAATACTGGTCTCAAACTGCGATCAGTATTTTTATGACCAGTAAAGATTTCTAAGAACTGACATGTATTAATAGGTTGCCTCTTAAAAATCCAAATAATAAATAGGTAGGTCGCAAATTGAGACTCAATATGATTGGATGCCGCCATGTGTGTGACTTTCAAACTTTTTTTTTTTTGATGTAGCTCGTTTTCCTTAAGGTAAAATCTGGCTGCATTTAAAAATAAACTTTTTTTTAGTTTGTTGGAGAGTTTGCAGTGGTCCCATGGATATTTACAAAGTGGAAAGTGTCCCCAAGGAACTCCTTCCCTTTTGCAAATGAGTTACCAACCCAACTTTCGGGCCTGTAACCTTTCAATGGTTTTCAACCGCTATTTCAGTCCTAAACCATTAAAACATATGGATAGGAATCTCTATTCGTAAGGGAAGCCTACAAAACGCCCATTCCAAATAGTGAACAATTTCCTATTTCAAAATCCATTGTAGGGGTTGTTTATAAGTTACCGACTCCTTAAATGGGATTATTACATTGCTAAAACCCTAAATCTTTAGGAACAGCTGAAATACATGTAAAGGCCAGACATTGGTGTAAATTACACATTTCATATTACATGTGTATGAATGTCTCAGTCATGTTACAAAATTGAAATGGACATTTCTAGAGTCTTACCCAAGCAGGGTAAGTTCACACGAAAATATACTTATTTATCATGAGAAGAGCTGTATGAAAGCTGTAAGAAAGCTCCAGTGATTGAACACTTCACAGTGTGAGCAGTTTGGAAAGTGACGCATGCTTCTTGGTCACAATCTGACCATGTCACCTTGCAGTCATTTTCAATACACGCTCCTTATTTTTCTTTGACAAGTGCACCAGACAGACTGAACGCGTTCCTGCATGATTTGAAAAGGTTGATTCTGACAAGCAATAGATTGATTTATTTTCATTCAGAGATAAAGTGCATGTAACTTACCACTCACTATTTCTAACCTTTTGTGACAATGATTGTGAGAAGATGCTTTATCTCCATACTGTATGCTATTCAGATGTATGTCATGCATAGATAGCTGTGTACTTACTTTAGTAAAATGGGCAGTACCAAAGGTGTGTCAAGTGAGTTGTCAGGAAATTGTGATGCAAATGTGTTGAATTCTCACTGGTTTACAAATATTTTGCAGTCAATTTTCCTCATTTAAACCTCTAAATCCCACTTCAAAAGTATTGGTGTTAGAGGTTTAACAGGGTTGGGATGGTGCAACATTGTTCCCCACTTTCACAGGATATGTGTGGGATTCGAAATCATTGAGTGGCAAAAATGGTTTCCATAGAAGTGAACAATGAAATCAGTTGACACAAGGCATTCCTTAGCTCAAGCATTTTGACTCTACACATGCAGTGTATATAATACGAAGGATAAAAACGAATAGGGTTGGCAAAATAATGTTAAGCCAGCAATGTACATAATAATTATGCACAGTTGCACGTATCTCACATCGTGTATGATACTTGTTCATAGGTACATAGGGCCAGATGTACGAAGATGTGGTTGGAAAATACTGGTCTCAAACTGCGATCAGTATTTTTATGACCAGTAAAGATTTCTAAGAACTGACATGTATTAATAGGTTGCCTCTTAAAAATCCAAATAATAAATAGGTAGGTCGCAAATTGAGACTCAATATGATTGGATGCCGCCATGTGTGTGACTTTCAAACTTTTTTTTTTTTTGATGTAGCTCGTTTTCCTTAAGGTAAAATCTGGCTGCATTTAAAAATAAACTTTTTTAGTTTGTTGGAGAGTTTGCAGTGGTCCCATGGATATTTACAAAGTGGAAAGTGTCCCCAAGGAACTCCTTCCCTTTTGCAAATGAGTTACCAACCCAACTTTCGGGCCTGTAACCTTTCAATGGTTTTCAACCCCTATTTCAGTCCTAAACCATTAAAACATATGGATAGGAATCTCTATTCGTAAGGGAAGCCTACAAAACGCCCATTCCAAATAGTGAACAATTTCCTATTTCAAAATCCATTGTAGGGGTTGTTTATAAGTTACCGACTCCTTAAATGGGATTATTACATTGCTAAAACCCTAAATCTTTAGGAACAGCTGAAATACATGTAAAGGCCAGACATTGGTGTAAATTACACATTTCATATTACATGTGTATGAATGTCTCAGTCATGTTACAAAATTGAAATGGACATTTCTAGAGTCTTACCCAAGCAGGGTAAGTTCACACAAAAATATACTTATTTTTCATGAGAAGAGCTGTATGAAAGCTGTAAGAAAGCTCCAGTGATTGAACACTTCACAGTGTGAGCAGTTTGGGAAGTGACGCATGCTTCTTGGTCACAATCTGACCATGTCACCTTGCAGTCATTTTCAATACACGCTCCTTATTTTTCTTTGACAAGTGCACCAGACAGACTGAACGCGTTCCTGCATGATTTGAAAAGGTTGATTCTGACACAGCAATAGATTGATTTATTTTCATTCAGAGATAAAGTGCATGTAACTTACCACTCACTATTTCTAACCTTTTGTGACAATGATTGTGAGAAGATGCTTTATCTCCATACTGTATGCTATTCAGATGTATGTCATGCATAGATAGCTGTGTACTTACTTTAGTAAAATGGGCAGTACCAAAGGTGTGTCAAGTGAGTTGTCAGGAAATTGTGATGCAAATGTGTTGAATTCTCACTGGTTTACAAATATTTTGCAGTCAATTTTCCTCATTTAAACCTCTAAATCCCACTTCAAAAGTATTGGTGTTAGAGGTTTAACAGGGTTGGGATGGTGCAACATTATTCCCCACTTTCACAGGATATGTGTGGGATTCGAAATCATTGAGTGGCAAAAATGGTTTCCATAGAAGGGAACAATTAAATCAGTTGACACAAGGCATTCCTTAGCTCAAGCATTTTGACTCTACACATGCAGTGTATATAATACGAAGGATAAAAACGAATAGGGTTGGCAAAATAATGTTAAGCCAGCAATGTACATAATAATTATGCACAGTTGCACGTATCTCACATCGTGTATGATACTTGTTCATAGGTACATAGGGCCAGATGTACGAAGATGTGGTTGGAAAATACTGGTCTCAAACTGCGATCAGTATTTTTATGACCAGTAAAGATTTCTAAGAACTGACATGTATTAATAGGTTGCCTCTTAAAAATCTAAATCATAAATAGGTAGGTCGCAAATTGAGACTCAATATGATTGGATGCCGCCATGTGTGTGACTTTCAAACTTTTTTTTTTTTTGATGTAGCTCGTTTTCCTTAAGGTAAAATCTGGCTGCATTTAAAAATAAACTTTTTTTTAGTTTGTTGGAGAGTTTGCAGTGGTCCCATGGATATTTACAAAGTGGAAAGTGTCCCCAAGGAACTCCTTCCCTTTTGCAAATGAGTTACCAACCCAACTTTCGGGCCTGTAACCTTTCAATGGTTTTCAACCGCTATTTCAGTCCTAAACCATTAAAACATATGGATAGGAATCTCTATTCGTAAGGGAAGCCTACAAAACGCCCATTCCAAACAGTGAACAATTTCCCATTTCAAAATCCATTGTAGGGGTTGTTTATATGTTACCGACTCCTTAAATGGGATTATTACATTGCTAAAACCCTAAATCTTTAGGAACAGCTGAAATACATGTAAAGGCCAGACATTGGTGTAAATTACACATTTCATATTACATGTGTATGAATGTCTCAGTCATGTTACAAAATTGAAATGGACATTTCTAGAGTCTTACCCAAGCAGGGTAAGTTCACACGAACATATACTTATTTATCATGAGAAGACCTGTATGAAAGCTGTAAGAAAGCTCCAGTGATTGAACACTTCACAGTGTGAGCAGTTTGGAAAGTGACGCATGCTTCTTGGTCACAATCTGACCATGTCACCTTGCAGTCATTTTCAATACACGCTCCTTATTTTTCTTTGGCAAGTGCACCAGACAGACTGAACGCGTTCCTGCATGTTTTGAAAAGGTTGATTCTGACACAGCAATAGATTGATTTATTTTCATTCAGAGATTAAGTGCATTTTGATTTTCACTGTCTATTGCTAATACTCCAGTGTAATGTGGCTTGACAGTGATGACTGTACTGTAATAATACAATAGAATTTTGAATGCCTCGTAATGAGCTTCTCATAGTGCCATAAGCCTATGTCATAAAATATTTTTTATTTAAAAGCCTTGTGGAAATTTGTATTTAAATTTTTATAACTCGAGTTGTTTTCATATTGTTTCAAATGCTAGGGCACTGGAGATAGGCTTTTTAAAAAACCTGTGAGTCAGGCACATGCTTTTTTATTGATTTTGGAATATCACTCGTTCCGTATCAAAGATACATTAAAAATAAATTATTTTGCTTAATGGGTGAGGTCCCTACCATGTACAAGTTTGGCATAGAGGTAAGCGGGAACAACGTTCTCTCGTGCCAGTGGGAAATGCCCCGCCACTGCCAGCAAACTTGTGAGCAGGTCAGCAGGGCCGGACTGGGAACCAAAACTGGCCCTGGCAAAGTGCCCGGCCGGCCCCCCCGGAGGGTTGGGGGTTGCGGCCGAGCTGTGTGCCAGGGCCGGTTTCGGACGATTTAGTTACAGGGGCCGATATTGGAGCTATGCTGCAAAAACGGCCCTGTAACAAAAACGGCCCCCCAGGGACCCAAAGCTGGCGCCCACCCTGGCGGCCCACCGGGGAACTGACCGGTGCCCGCTACGGCCAGTCCCGCCCTGCAGGTCAGGTCCTTGTCCCATTCGAATGGAGGCATGTCCCATGCAAAAAGGACCAGTCCAGTTACTATGTAAGTGCTGAATTCCAATTTGGTTTTATGGTCTTCACACTGTAAGAGGAAAAGTGTCCCAGATTTAGACCAGTATTTACCTCATCCAAACTTATTTGATGTGTGAGAGGGCGCTAATGGATCACTACTTTACCTGCTTGGTTTGAGGGGGAAGCATGATGCTATTTTGATTTCATTTTATTACTATATTTTACTTGCAGCTTTAGGTGCCTTTGACCAATTGCAACTACTTTCTCCCTCCCATTCCTTGGTGCTTGTGGTGTATCTAACATACAGTATTATTTTCTCCCTCACCATTTTGTGACTAAGGAAACTACTTTGATAATTATGCCTCCATAAAGGGTGTGTTACATTGAACTGTTTCATCATTTACAGGCAAGCA
The DNA here is from genome assembly GCA_963921515.1 of Calotriton arnoldi. Classification (NCBI taxonomy): domain Eukaryota; kingdom Metazoa; phylum Chordata; class Amphibia; order Caudata; family Salamandridae; genus Calotriton; species Calotriton arnoldi. The sequence goes on along the minus strand of CAWUFW010001542.1, from coordinate 767,795 downwards.
GTATATGACCAATTTTGTTTCACGTGTACTGCTATGGACTGGGAAATCTTAGTTTTTTTGTGTTTGTACCTGGGTCCGTTTTGGATGTATTGAAACAACCCCATCACGACTGTGTTTATGTTACTGCAGAGTTTAAACATCCATGAAACAGTAAATAGACTCATTTTAACAGCTTTACATTTTTGCTTGTGTTGGCTCAAGTAGGATAACCATTTGATGTAAACGAACCTAACAAAAACGCTGACATTTACAACATACCCTTGTTATTTTCTTTTTAGCTGGATAACCCAGATGAGCAGGCAGCCCAAATTAGACGAGAATTAGATGGACGTCTTCAGATGGCGGATCAAATTGCAAGAGTAAGTCAAGTTTCCATACCTTATACTTCATTCACAGCTCTTAACATAATCCTCAACAATTCCCAAGATGGTAAATACACTTTGTCTGACTGGCCCTCTTCCCCTTTAATAAAAAAAAAGCCCTGGGGGATGGGGTCCCCAAGACCTAATAAGGCTCTGTGAGGGGAACCATGTTGCCCCCTCCCCCTTAAAATAAATAAGGCCCTGGGAGATGTGGACCCCGGGGACTAATCAGGCTTGAGGAGGGGGCCATATTGCCCCCTTCCCTTATTTTAACTAGTCACCCTGGAAGATGGAGTCCCCAGGGCCTAATAAGGCTCAGAGAGGGGGGGCATGCTGTCTCCCTCCTCTTTAATTAAAATAAACAGCACTGGGGGATAGGGTCCCGAGGTCCTAATAAGGCTTTGGGAAGGGGGCCATGCGACCCCCTCCTCCTCTTTAATAAAAAAAAGTCCGGGGGGTCCCCAGGTCCTAGTAAGACTTGGGGAGGAGGGCCACATGGCCCCCCTCCCTTTTAAAATAAATAAGTGCCTGGCGTTGGTGTCCCTAGGGCCAAATGAAGTCTGGGAGGGGGGACACGTAGCCCTCCTCCCCTTTAAAATATATATGGCCTTAGAGAATGAAGTCTCGAGGTCCATATTAGATTCGGGGAGGTGGGCCATACAGCCCCCTCCCCTTTAATAAAAAACAGCCTGAGGTAATGGGGTCCCCAAGGCCAGACCCTGTGGCCAACCCACTGTCGTGCACGGCCAAAGGCCATGTACAGCGTGGGGTTGGCTGCATGTGGGAAAACTTCTTTACAATATATCTTCTTAAGTGTTCATGTTCGCCTTTCTTCTGAAAGGCCTGGAGATACACTTTAAATCTCTCATTTCAAGTTGTTTTCAAGACTTTGAATAGAAGGCTTAAATACAGAGTATTACTGATGTCAAGTCACGCTTCCACAGCTGCTCTTGACAGATCTAGTATTTATGCTTGTGTTAAAGGAGTTGCAAAGTTAAATAGAGTATATTAGAGAGACCTCTTTCGCCCTGCAATTGCTCACAATCATTCCAACAGTACCCTTATTATTTTAGAAACATTGCAATAATACCAAATACATATACATGCAGAGATTTAGAAGGAGCAATAATCTCAGTGCTTCAAAGGGTCACAATTGTGTACAAGTTGTTTCCTTCTTATTCAACTTAACCTTTGAGACTGACACATGGAGAATTTGGCTAGCGGTAAACGTAACTTTTGAGATTGGTATATGGAAGGATTGAAATCCAGAACTATTGGGAATTCAGTTTTTTGAGCATCTTGACGAGGAACTTGTACATTTTGAAGAAATGACACTTTTACATCTAGGATAAGAATTGAGAAAATCTTAAATATCTGACAATTTTCTCAGAAAGATCAAAGGATGTGACCAAATCCTAGGACGTTTTGTCTGCTTACCACATAGACTTCATTTGAATATAATACCATTGCTAAATGGACAGACCTCTACATTAAAAAAGGACATGGGTAAGACACATGAAACTTTATATTTGAGGTCCTCATCCTAAAGTTATTGCAGCATTGTTTTTATTCAGCGTGTTTTTCTCAGCTTCATCTGCTATTGTCTTCCACTGGGCCAGAACAGAGTGTGAAAGTAACACACATAAAAACAAATGGTGTTGGTAGGCTGAATCCAACCAAAGAAGCTTCAGTATTGAAATGTTTTTAGCGGTTTGCATACATATAACTCCCATCCATCTCAAAGAACTTGAGAAATTAATAACATGTCTATCAAACTCTAGGAGATCAGGCACTTTGGGAAATGTTTTTTGAAGACTCAACTGGAAACATGCACTGGATTGCTAATGGATGATTTTGAGTTACAGGAGCAGCACCTACAGACGTTTACCCCCACAGCTGAAAATTATGATTGTGGAATCTCTGCAAATTTTGCAGAGTTTCTGATCTTGTAATCCTTTCAGAAACCCAAGACAACCAAAGTTGGGTTAAATGAATTGTAATGGATATTACCCACAGCAGCATCTCCTGGACATACTGTCAAAATTTACAGAGGGAAGGAAAACCTTACATCTGAAGCAGTTTCCTTCTCTACAAACTCCATTTCAGTCATGCACTGTCAGTGTTACCACACTTTGATCAATGAAATGGGCCATTTATAAATTAAATGGAACTTCTTCAAATTTGCAAGCATGTTTAACTATTGGATCAATTTTACAGATCCTCCTCTCTGTTTATTCCAAATTCATGACACTCTTTTCTGTGCTAATCTCTCCCATCCCACCTTAATAGATGCATATGTGTACATTCAATAGAATGCAGCAGCCCTCGTCACAGTCCCATGTCTTACAGAGTTTGGGCCTGATTATGAGTTTGGCGGTATGGAAGCGGGGTGGCAAGCCACCGCCACGCTCCCACACCACCAAATTCCACTGCCCACTGGATTACAAGTTGTAATCCGGGTCGGCGGTCCTGCGGTCTCATAAGAGAGCCTTAGAAAGGCAGCGCCGTGGGACCGCCACAGCGCGTTCCAGCACAGCATGGACTGTAAAGTCCATGCCATGCAGGACCTGGTGGTGCTGAAAGACAGGGGGGCACATCATGTGCCCCCCTGCATGCACCCCCCTGCACTGAGGCACTATGGAGCCCTGAAGGGCCCCCTTAGTTTCCTCATTGCCACACTTTTCACGACGGGCTCACAGTCATGAAAATGTGGGCAGTTAGGAAACTTATAATATGCTTGGCGGTACAGCAGCTGCACCGCGAGCACATTGTGTCCTCAAACTGCCACAAGACAGCCAGCGATCACAGATCCCTGGCGGTAGCAGTGGGCCTATAGCCAAAGTCATAATACGGCAATTGGACAGCCGGTGCTGCAGTTGCCGCGCGAACCACCATGGGTTTGGCAGTCCATCGGACCGCCAAACTCATAATCAGGCCCTTAGTCTCACTGACATGATCACTTTTCACAATACAATACCCTGAACATAATATGCCTGGATCTACTTAAACAAGGACAATTTGCAACCTGCACCTCTTTCTTATTTGTCTTTTGACTTTAACCGGTCCTCTTACCTGGTATAGTCTCTCAGGTTTTGCCCGCTAAGTATAGTTGGCATTGTTATCAGAAAACATCTGACGTGAGGCACATTTCAAATTAACTTTGCCAAATATGTTTTCCTTACACTCAAATATAGACTCCAACCCTGCCACCTACCCCAAAACTAGACCCTGATACACAATCCCTAAACCTCAAAAATATATGATTCTCCATCTTCAGTCTTACTTTATTGTGAACTACATTAATTGTCCTCCTTGTTCTTCAGTCTTCTCGGATAAATCTCTGAACACTGAGAGTAATCAGAATTTGCGTTTGTGTCCAATTAATTAACTAGAACATTCCCTAAATACATACATCCAAGGCAGTCAGCAAAATGTCTTCAAAAGAAGGTTTTTTAGGAGTGAGCCAAATTCGCTTAATTTTGGGCAGTGTAATCACATGAAATTACCCCAAAATTATGCACAATTATGTGCAATTATAAAATATGCATCTCGCACTGAAAAAATTACTCTAATGGTCTGTTTGGGTAAAAATTCAGCACGAAAATGTAATTGCTAGTTGCTTTCCAATTCCTCATGTTCAAAACACTGCTGCTTAAATTCAGATTAGTAGATTTGTACCCAAAAATTAACCGAACGGTGTCCTTGGGTAAAAAATGTACCAGACATGGCACTTGCATTAAAAACTTACATGAACAGCAAATTTTGCATTAAAATGGTCTTCTCACGTAAAAAATCTTCTTGAAATGCCTCTCATGTTAAAAAATTACCTGAACAGTACATTTTGCGTTAAATGTCTCCCCGAAATAACACGCTGTGGAGTATTGGCGTAATCTCTGTAATTTTGCATAATATTGTTACACGAAGTTACCAAAATTAGGCCAATTACTTTGGCGTAATCAAAATTTCTCCCAGGTCGAGTTTTTTTCCCAGCATGTCAATCCACAGTATAAGCAAGGGTTTTATTTTCTGATGACTGATTAGAGTTCAGAAAATGAACAGTTTTTTTACAACATAATCCATGATTTACAGGGAACACTATCTTTGCCAGTACCTTTGAAGTCTTGAAATGTGGTATGAACTTCCCCAGATAGCATTGATAATGCTCACTCTCTATTTATATCCTATCTAGACACAAACAAGAGAAAGAGTATCTGTCTGGATCAATTTATTCTAGATTTCAGGCACAAGCCTTTCCGTGTAAAATGTATTAAGAGAATTTACTAAATTCCTACACAACAGAATCAGAATCAGAAATTGATGATTCCAATAGATTTACTGAATTATGGCACCCCCCCCATAAGACCTCCCATTTCCTTTACAATTTGTGTTTTCAGCAGAGTATTTATAAACTGTATGATGTCCGACCTGCTCTCCTCTCCCTCATGAATGTTTGTTAGTTCCTGCCTTGTAAATCATGTAAAGCAGACATTACTTATTAAAGGGATACTTGGTTATACCATTTTTCTGTATCTGCTGGCACCAACCAACATTTGATTTCTGATCAAACCCATCCCATGTTCCAAAATGATTGGAAAGTGGCCTATAAAGAGTGTGGGATAAATGTTGTCCAGAAACTATCCATCCCAAAATGTTTTACGTTATTCACGCTAAGCATCAGTAGTAGGGAGTTCATTGTTTACACAGGATTACAAAAACAAGGTTTAATTTAAATCAGGAAATCCTCTTATCATCAAAGTCAGATTAGTCCAGAGTACCAATAGCACCATATTCAGCTTGCTTCTAGTACCGATGCCTGTATCCTGTATTGATGTACCATTGGATAATGCCCCGGTTACTTACCGGTAATCTTCATTACTCCGAGTCTTGTCTTCCTCGCCACATGAGTTACAAAGTGAGCTTCGGACCACACCATAAACCCTCCAAAGCAAGTCTGCATCCCATGCCTCCGATCCCTCTTCAACATGGCCGAACACCATCACCCCTGACCCAATATAAGGGAAAGGTTAGCACACCCCACTTCCTGTAGAACTACCAAGCTCCAAGAAACAATGAAGCCAATAGAAAAAAACAGGACGGGAGGAATGGGAACTCATGTGGCGAGGAAGACAATACTCATAGTAATGAAGATTACCAGTAAGTAACTGGGGCATTACCTCCTCGTAAGTCTTCCTTGCCACCAGAGTTACAAAGTGAGCACATACCCAAGCCCAGCGGCTTCATGGAAACACACAAGAAACCACAGACAATGGGAGAATGCAAATCATTAGGTTTAATCCAAAAATAAAACAAATGGAAAAACAACCAAGAAGAAGCACAGAAGGCGGGAACATCAAGAGCCGGAAGAGCCAGCCCCAAGAACAGCCTCAGCAAAACCCCCAGCAGAAGGACCACCCAATACAACCCAGTAGTGATCCATGAACATGTGCGGGGAGGACCAGGTCGCGGCCTACACATATCCTCAGGAGACACCCCCTTGAAAGAGGCCCAGGAGACAGACAGACCCCTGGTAGACTAACCCTGCACCCGGGCCGACACCTCAGAACCCTGAGCCCCGTAGGCCAGCAAGATAGCCTGCATGATCCACCTACTCAGGGTGGAGAGAGAAAGCTTATGACCAGACTGGACTGGACCAAAAGTGACAAACAAGCTGTCACAGCAGCAGAGAGGTGCAGTTCGCTCCAAATACTACAACACAGCATGACGTACATCCAAAAGCGAGAGGGCAGACTCCACCCCAGACCCAGTGACCAGAGGGAAAGAAGGCAAGCAACGTCACCTCACTGGAGTGGTTGACCACTGAAGGGACCTTGGGCAGGAATTTAGGATCCGGGCACAAGACAACACGGTCTGGCAGGACCCTCAAGAACAGAGGAGAATGCAGAAAGGAACCCAGCTCCCTAATCCGACCAGCAAAGACGATGGCCACCAAAAAGACCACCTTCATGGTGAGGAACTTCAAATCCACGGACCCCAGGGGCTCAAAAGGACTGTCCTGAAGGGCCCTTAACACCAAAGGAAGATCCCAGGAAGGCACCGGGCAAATAGCCCTAGGACGCTGCAGAAAACAACTTGGAAGCAAACGGGCCACCAAAGGATCCAACCCGTCCAACAGAGGACCGTGAAAAGCCTGCAATGCCGCCCACTGAGCCAGTAGAGTAGAAGGGTCCAGGCCCGAGGCACAGCTGTCAGAAAGGAAATCGAGCACCCGCAAGGGATCCACAAACACAGGGTCAAAACACTTCGAAACACACCACTGAGAAAAAGACCCCAAATGTCGAGAATAGGAAAGAGGAGTAGCCGAGGCGGCGGCATCCCTGAAGCAATTCCACCACCTGCAGGGAGCAACCCTGAGACAGCAGGTTCATCCTTTCAAGAGCCAGGCCTGAAGATGAAGCCGATGCAACACCCCAACCAGAAGTGGAGGGCCCTGCAACCGGTACGGAAGATCCGGAATCGCCCAGCACTCCCAGATGGCCATCTTCCTCAACAGAGGAAACCAAGGGCAGCAAACCCAGCTGGGCACCACCAACAGAACAAAGGCCCTGTCCTGGCAAATCTTGCACAGGACCCGCACAATCAAGGGAATCGGGGTAAAGGTGTAAAGCAGGGAGTGCGGCTAACGGAATCATAATGCATCCAGATGCCACACCCTCGAGCACGGGGAGTGCGCAGAAGTGAGGCAGGGGAGCATTGAACTCGTCTGCGAACAAATCCACCGTCGGGCACCCAAACTGGTCCTGCAGCAGACGGAACACAGCCACCCTCAGGGAGATGGAAGCCATCTGAGGAAAGTCCCTGCTCAGGTGATCCGCCACGCAGTTCTCCTTCCCCGGGAGATAAACTGCCCTGAGGGACAAGACCGTCTTCTCCGCCCAGGGCAGGATCTCCTGCGCCAGTAGCCAAAGGGAGCGGACCCTGCAACCTCCCTGATGATTGAGGTAACCCATCACCACCTGATTTCTCAAGCATGCAGACGACATATGGATATCGCTGTCCAACAATGATTGGGAGTTGACGTTTCTGACCGAAACCTGGCTAAAGGAGGATTCTAAACCAGCTCTGGCTTTAGCCATTCCATCAGGCTTTAAAGTTTGTTGTGCTAACAGGGCAAGTGATAAAAGAGGAGGTGGGGTAGCTATTATTGTGAAGGACTCCTGGGAGATCTCCACTACAGAGCTACAAAACTTGGGCGGGATTGAAAGTCTGAATTTTTGTATAAATATCAGACCCACGGTCTCCTTCGCAGGACTACTGATGTATCAACCTCCAGATGATTCCCTCAGTTTAATCCCAAATCTATGCAACTTTATTGCTCAAAAATCACTACAATATGCCAACTATACAGCCTTAGGAGATTTTAATTTACATATTATGGACGCTGGCTGTACTCATGCCTCTCAGCTAACAATGTCACTCAATGGGGTAAATCTCACCCAACATGTAAAAGCCCCTACCCATTGTGCTGACAACACTCTAGATTTAATATTTTCAAATATCCTGTCCTTGGTTGTCGAGACACCACAAGAAATGGTCTGGACAGACCACTATCTGGTCCCTTTCTCATCTACCATGGTAACTCCACAACCGGGTGGAGTAACCCGTAACATGCTAAAAAGAAATTGGAAGAAATTGACGTTGGAGTCCTTAGGCCCAGTGTTGTTGAAGAGCCAACCACAACTATAAAATGACCCGAACGTAGATTCGACTGCCATGGCCGGATGGATCTCGGCAGCCAAGGACAACGTAGCCCCAGCCAGATTAGGCAGAATTTCGAGAAATTCTCTGTCAGCTCCATGGTTCTCTGAAGAACTCAGAGCGGAAAAAAGTAAATGTAAACAAAAGGAATGCCTCTGGAGAAAAGAATACTGTCCATCGGCCAAATTGGTCTATAAAGAAGCTCTAAAGGAATTTCACAAATCATTGAGGGTGGTAAGAAGGGACTACTTTGTGAAACGAATTAACACCGCGGAGAACTCCAGCAAATACATTTTTAGGTTAGTCAGTTCCTTCACTAAGCCAAAAGCACTGGAGAGTAAGGTAGCCCCATCACCCTCACTATGTGAAAAGATTTCGGACTTCTTTGAGAATTAAATTCAAAAGGTCTATGACACTTTTATGACTTGAATGGATAAAATCGAATCTGAAACTGTGGAAACCCGCAAAGACAAAGTCACTTTTTCTGAATTTCTTCCCATTTCACAGCAAGAATCCTTGGCGGAGATCCTGAAATGTAAATCTGGGACCCCAGAGGATCCATGCCCTCCAAAACTGTGGAGGTCACTGGCTCACCTGATCAATCCCACCCTGAATCAAGTATGGAATACCTCACTTGCCATGGGCATCTTCCCTGATTCCTGGAAGCATGCTTTGTTATTGCCTCTCATGAAAAAGCCCAATGTGGATCAAGGAGAGCTTAACAATTACCGCCCGATTTCATTGCTGCCAGCACCAGCAAAAATGCTGGAAAAGTTGGTTCAGCGCCAGCTGACCAATTTCATTAATAAGCATGATATATTGCATGACACGCAGTCCGGATTTCGGGCCGGCTTTAGCACTGAGACGGCTCTGCTGGAGGTGGCAGAGTCAGTAAGAATGTCTGCGGACACAGGAGCCTCAGTCATGCTGGTGCTCTTGGATTTGTCCGCGGCCTTCGATACGGTGGACCATCAAATTCTACTAGCCAGACTTAAATATGCAGGACTGGGAGGGACGGCTCTTTCTTGGCTGCAGTCCTATCTCAGCAACCATACACAAAGGGTCTCTCTCCAACCCTTTAAGTCTGAAGCCAAACCTTTATGGTGTGGAGTACCACAGGGCTCGGCCTTTAGCCCTCTACTTTTTAATGTATATCTAGCTCCCCTTTTTTCACTCATTGCCAACTGGGAAGTAAAGGCTATATCTTACGCGGATGACACCCAGCTGGTATTCTCCTTCAAGGATCACTCTGTAGACTCCTTCTCTAGATTCAAGGGATGTATGAAGGAAATTTCCAGTTGGATGAATAACAACAAGCTAAAGCTTAATGCAGAGAAAACTGAGGTCCTGTTCTTCGGCAAGACATTCTCCCCGTTGGCCAGACTGTGGTGGCCGGATGAAATGGGACCTCCACCTAATCCCTCATCCACGGCAAAAAGCCTGGGCGTAAAATGGGACACGGATCTTACGTTCACAACCCAAGTACGCCACATAGTATCCTCATGCTTTGGTAAACTGAGAAGCCTGAGGAAAGTTTTATACTTACTACCGGAGAACTGCAGCCGAATCATTGTACCTTCCTCAGTGATTTCAAGGCTGGATTATGCGAATAGTCTCTACTTGGGGCTGCCTGCCTATCTGATCAAGAGACTACAGATGGTGCAAAATGCGGCTGCAAGATTAATCAGAAGAGTACCATTTCGACACCATATCTCTCCGCACCTAAGACAGCTCCACTGGCTACCAGTGGCGAAACGGATATAATTCAAGGCCCTGACTGTAGCCTTCCGAGCTCCTAGAGGCAACTGTCCTAGCTACCTTAAGAAACGGATATGCCGCTACCAACAAGAACGATCATTACGATCGAACTCCCAGAATCTGCTTTGCGTACCTCGATATATTAAGGCACGCATCGGAGGTAGAGCATTCACTGTGGTAACGACCAGATTATGGAACTCTCTACCTATCAAACTACGCCTGATTCAATCCGAAATGGAGTTTAGAAAAGCACTGAAGTCTTGGCTATTTAGCCAGAGCTAGTCCCCTGGCAACCCCTCTCTTCTGCTTTCCCTGCTATAGCTCCGGGACCCCTCTGTTTGAGGTAGCTGTTGCGCTTTATAAAATAAATAAATAAATAAAAATAAATAAATTGTCTGTATGGATCAGAACATGATGTCCCCGGAGGACAGGGGCAAACTCCAGACAAGGCAGATGGACGGCCTTCATTTCCTGGAAGTTGGACGAGCATCCCGCCTGCAGGCGATCCCACTGACCCTGCACAGACCGGTAATCCAATGTCTCCCCCCAGCCCAGGGGGAAAGGCGTAAAGCAGGGACTCCGGCCAATGGAACGATAATGCATCCAGCTGCCACGCCCTTGAGCATGGGTGGAGTGCACAGAAGTGAGGCAGGTGAGCGTTGAACTTGTCCGTGAACAAATCCACTGTCGGGCACCCAAACCGGTCCTGCAGCAGACGGAACACAGCCACCCTCAGGGAGATGGAAGCCATCTGAGGAAAGACCCTGCTCAGGTGATCCGCCACGCAGTTCTCCTTCCCCGGGAGATAAACTGCCCTGAAGGACAAGGCCTTCTTCCCCGCCCAGGACAGGATCTCTTGCACCAGTAGCCAAAGGGAGTGGACCCTGCAACCTCCCTGATGATTGAGGTAACCCATCACCACCTGATTGTCTGTACGGATCAGAACATGATGTACCCAGAGGACAGGGGCAAACTCCAGACAAGCCAGATGGACGGCTCATTTCTCGGAAGTTGGACGAGCATCCCCCCTGCAGGCGATCCCACTGACATTACACAAACCGGGAATCCAATGTCGCCCCCCAGCATAGGAGGCTGGCATCGGTCTTAACCACCCGGGAAGGGACCGAATCTGCGGGGACACAACCAGCGGAAGATCGTAATCTGCTCAACAGGGCACCCACCCAGACAAAATATGGTTCACCAACGGGTACATATGGAGGCGTGCCCAGGGGAGCACATTGATAGTAGCAGACATCAACCCCTGCACCCTCAACTACTGATGGACAGGGGTGTAATCCAAGGCCAGAAGACACCCCAGGGCCCTCTATAAGGTAGCCTTCCACTCCACCGGCAACAACAGCATCCCCCTGACCATGTCCAGCCAACCCCCGATAAACACCAAGTCCTGGGTAGGTTCCAGATGGGACTTCTTGTGTTTGATCAGGAACCCATGAACGGCCAGGTCCTGGCAGACCCTCTGGATGTGAACAGTCCCCTTAGAAAAAGAAGAGGCAGAGATCAGCCAGTCATCAAGGTATGGAAATACCCTAATCCCCTCCCTGTGGAGGATCGCAAGCAAAGGGGCCAAAACCTTTGTGAAAACCCTCAGGGCAGAAGACAAACCAAATGGGAGTACCTGGGACTGGAAGTGCTTGCCCGTCACGCAAAACCAGAGGAAACGTTGAGAAGACGGGTGGATGGGCACATGGAGGTAGGCATCCAGAAGATCCAAGGAAGCCACCACTTCCCCCTGAACCAGAAACGGAAGGATTTCCTTCAAATAGAGCATCTTAAATTTAACATGGGGATGAAAGAATTCAACCTCTTTAAATCCAACACTGGGCGGAAGCTCCCTGAAACCTTCCTCTCCAGAAACAGGATGGAATAAACACCAAGACCCCTTTGACAAGCCGGAAGTGGATGAATGGTTCCTTTCGTGAGAAGATCGTGAACTCCTGCCAACAGTGCCTCCCTTTTTCTGGTGGCCAAAGGCAGGGGAGTGACAAGGAAAGCGTCCTGAGGGAGGGGTTGGAAAACAATCCAGTGGCCCTCTCGCACAAGCCACAGAGCCCACTGATCCGGCACTGAGCACTCCCAGGCTGAGGTGAAAATCAAGAGCTGCCTCCCCCCTCCCACCGGAGCCTCGACAGCCAGGACCTGAGGATAGTCAGGACTTGGACACGGGGGTAGAAGCAGCCTGCAGGGACTGGGATTTGTTGATGAATGGGGTGCCCCGGCCGCGACCCAGACCTAGAAAGGGCATGCTCCGCCTAGGAGTAGAAGTAGAAGCAAAAGCCCTCTTGGGACCAAAGAAATGGTCACGAGAAGGACGGACCGGTGCCAACAGTTTCCTATCCTCCGCTAATTTTTTTTACCATATCCTCCAGAGTAGAACCAAACAGTTTTGTCCCTGAAAAAGGGATCTTCATGAGAAGTGCTTTCAGGGCAGCATCCTCCTTCCAGTGACGCAGCCACACCTGACGACGAGACTGAATAGCTGCACCCCCAGCCGTGGCTCCCAAGTTGTCGAAGGAGATAACAGACAATAGCCTCATCTGCCGCTCCGTAACTGCTAGAGTTGGCAGGACATCAGCCCCTTGCTACAGCAGTTTTGCCAAATATTGAAAGTCCTTCAACAGAGACTGGACAGTATAAGACAAATAGGCGGAAGCCCTGATAGAGAAGTTGGCGGCCGCATAGGAACACTTAGCTGCTGCCTCAACTCTCTTATCGACAGGATCCGAGGGAGAGGCATCCTCTTAAATGATAGACCGTTGAGACGCCAGACCTGCCATCAGAGAATAAACCTTCACCGAAGACGGAAAATCCTTGGTGAAATCCTGAATGGCGTAGCGCTTAGAGAGGTAACGTGGGAAAGCCTGCTTGTCCATCTCCTGCCACTCACTGTCGATCACCTTTTTGACTGAAGGATGCAAGGGTAAGAACTCGGGCTCTTTTTGCGGATACTGCATGAAGAAGTCCTCCGCCAGCTCCTCGACTGGAGGAACTGAGAAGGCCATGTTGTCCTTGATGTGCTGAAGGACCTCCCTCAATTCTTACCCCTGCACATATCGTACCCTGAGATCCTCTTCCTCACCCTCTCCCTCAAAGCAGGGGGGAGGATCCACTCGCTGTTGTTTTGGAGAACAGGGGCCCTCGCGCTCCTTAAAGATTGCCGCCACCGCAGCCTGAATCATGGATTGTATAGCCTGAAGAGACAGAGAATCATATGTAGGCTGTGAGCTGGGCCCTGTCACCACTGGAGGATCCTCACCAGGCTCCATCGCCGGGACACCACAGGGAAAAACAGCAGGGAAACAGAACCACACAAGAGCTACCAAGTAGCCTGCAGAGGACTGCATCGATCAACAATATGTGCTCCCTTATGTCGTGAACAAGGGTGAAACAGCAAAAAACTACCAGCAGTGCACGTTGCAAGGCAACCCAAGCAAGCGGGAAGCTGGCTGTGCAAGACTCTGCCCCCCTGGAGACAGGATAGGCAGGGAGACACAGCAGGTCGTAAAGACCTTCGTACGCCCTAGCGCCGTGATTTGAATAAATTACGGGAGATCCGACTCACGTCCCCCCGCAGGAAGAGCAGTAGTGGGCCAAAAGAGGCAAGAGTCGAGCCTCCTCATAATGCGGTGCAGAGGAATATATGCCGCCAGCTCGCGTCACAGCAGGAGGCGAGACACTAGTCCACAAGGTAAGCCCGCTGCTCAGGGGCCGCTGCCGCAGCCTGACCAAGCTCACATCTCAGCGGGAGCCGAGACGCGAGCACAAAGAGTAGGCAGGACCTCCCACGGGGCAAGCCCCATACTCAGGGGCCACCCGGACTGAATCAGGTGCCGCACACCCACGTCCATGAAAGATCTGAGACGCGAGCATAACAAAGCTAGCTCGCTGGGCAGGGGGTGCCGGTGCAGGAAGGGTGCTCATGTCTCAGTGAAACAAAGAGAACCTGCCCGGCTGCCCGACGAGCCCGCTCATGCATGGCCGCCACAGTAACAGAGCCCCCACATCCCCATGGCTCACTAGAGTAGAGCCTAAACCATAAGGTGAGGGAGAGGGGGGGATGAGCCCACTCATGCAGGACCTCCACCCCAGGGTTGTGGATCCTGCTAGAGCAGGACCTCGACTTACCTGACACGTGCACTTGGAGAGTCCAGTGCAAAACAAAAAAAACAGGAAGTGGGATGGGCCGACCTTTCCCTTATACTGGGTCAGGGGTGACGGTGGTTGGCCATGTTGGGGAGGGATGGGAGGCATGGAATGCTGACTTGCTTTGGAGGGTTCTGGTGTGGAGCTGACGCTCACTTTGTAACTCTGGTGGCGAGGAAGACTTAGGAGGAGGTAATGGCATGCTCGCCTTTGGGGTACTTTTAAATACGAATCAGACATATGGCCAAAACATTTATTGAAAGGCTTTCTTGATTATCAGGTACACATAGGTGTTGTCCTTTATTTTCAATGATACAATTAGAGTCCATTTGTCTAAAGATAATGGGTGTGTCAGAAGAAATGGAGTTTGCTATTATCCTCAATATATGTGTAAGAAATGAGTTCTGCCAAGAGGTCAGTGGAGAAAACATGTGGTTTCAAGCACAAACAAGATAAAAAATAGATAGAACATCATTGCATACAATGAGCTTTATATATCACCATAACAACGAAATGCTAATTATTCAAATGAGAAACAACAGCACCACCTAGAATTTTGGTTTCATTTACTTTTTAATGACCTTATATTGAAGAAGTGTGGAAACAACGATATGACATTACAAGAAGGTCAATTTCTCTAAATTAGTTTTGGTAGGAACAAGGAGAGCATACTAAGGTTTTAGTTAACTAAATGTATTAACCTATGCTTCAATTTTTCTCATCCTTATTGATCCTTATAGATACTATTTGCATTACAAACCAACAGGAGTATACCTTAGCTTTGGTACAGACAGGTTTTAAACTACAATTAATAATTTCAAACTTTTCTGTGTATATCCCTAAAAGTAGACAATGGGCCTAGCAATGGACAATACAATTATATTCACACACATTGATAACTTATATTGTTTCATTGTCTATTGTCTCAACTCATGGACGAGGAACGCTTCAATGCATAAAGATAGATTGGGGTTCAAGGAGCATCGTTGTCTGGTACCTAAGAAAATGAAAACGCAATTAAAGTGTGACATTCCATAATTTATTTGAACATGTGCTTCCTAATTGATGTAGAATGCTTAGGTGAAATTGTAAATGTAGAGAAAAATTTGAACCAGAGCAGGCCTCTCTTACTTTCCATTCAGCATAACCACAGCATATGAATCTGATTTGAACTTATGTCGGTGACTAGCCACGTTATTGCTCATTGACCTTTATTAGTTGGAGTGAACCTAACTTTCTTTGGGAAGTCCTATGGTTGCAGTGTTTATTTAGCAATAAAATAAATATATAATTAACTAACAGTAGGTGCTTTTCTGGCTTCATTAAAGTAGGAAGTCTGTCAAAAACCCAGTGTTAAGAATTCAGTGAGTATACAGTACGACATTGCATTAAGGTGAAATACCAAAATATAATGTTTGCTATTTTGCTATTTTGGTATTTTGGCAGGTGCTCTGTCTGATTCAGGTACTTTGCCTGTGGTGAACATGTATTGGACAAGCCTTTCTCACTCAAAGGTATTTTTACAATTCAAAATGAATGGCAGCCATAAATAATATATAGGCAAACAGTTCCAAAACTAGTGCTTCCAAACTAAAGACGGTGTGGTTTCTGATGAAAGTTCGTCATGATTGTGACATGAAATTGTACTGGAGGTTAGATGCTGGGAGCAAGGCTGCACAGGATGAGAGACTGAGGGCACCCTGGCCACACCTGGTTGAGCAACATTCGTGTGAAGTTTGGAGAACCCTAGAGCCATTGCTGCTGCGAGATTGCCTGACCGCACCAGAGGCACGATGTCAGGTATGCCCCCTGCAATAGCGGGTGACAGGGCACCTCTCGGGGTAAGACCCATTGCGGGGTGCCAGCAGATGAGGTATACCCATCACTGGGGCCGGAGAATAGACGCATTGCACTGAAGCCATTCACTAGTGCACTTACGTGCACATACCTGAGAGGCATACTGAGGGGACCAGAGAAAGAAGTGCAGTGGGAACTGGCAGAAGACAGGCACATCTTGGGATGAGGCTCACTTCAAGGCACCTTAAACTCACCCGCTACTGGCCACTCTGGCTGCGACAATCTGAGTACAGGCTCTTGACTATGAGAAAGGGCTGCAACGATGGGCAGGAGTAGGAAATTAAAGGAAACACCTGGCACCCAAAGGGGGACACGGAGTGTCACCCCCCTGTGTAGTGCAGACCAGCTGACCCCAAAGAAATCTACTGGGGACTTGAATCGCAGCTCAGAGGACACCCTGGACCAAGTATTGAGTGCTATCAACTCCTCGAGGGAGATTCTGGAGACCAAAATTGACAAAGGCACACTGGACATGGCATCCTGCAGGAGCACCACAAGAGCCAGTAAGGTCAAGAGCGATGAAGACACACTTAGAGAGATGCACCCTTGGTGGATGCCTTCCGGACTCAGAAGATGACCTTCCTGGAAAGACGTGTGACCCTGAATTGTAGGGCAGAGGATTCTGAGTGTCACAGCTGGAGAAAAAATGGCCGAGTGGTTGGACTGCCGGCGGGGCGGAGTGCTCCAACATGGTTCACTACCTGGAGTAATTGATTGTGGCAGGGTGGTGCAGCCTATCTCCCTTCTTTGCATCTCAACGAGCACACAGGGTGCCAGCTAGGTGCCCACTGCCTGGAGTGCTGCCCCTCCCAGTAATGGAGTGTCTCCTACATTTTAGAGACAGAAATGCAATCCTGCAAAAGGCACAAACACATAGGAATCTCCAGGTGGACAATAGCCAAGTGCCGATCCTCCCGTACTACACAGTTGCAGTGCAGTGGCAATGAGCATTCTTCATGGCTGTGATAAAGAAACTATGCAATGCTGGCCTAAATTTTTGCTTATGTTCCCAGCACTCCTCAATGGAATAGTGAATGACCATGCCCTGTTCTGCGATGACCCACTGGTACATGGGACCGGCTCAAGCATTATAAGACGGGCAGTGGTGCAGCATGGCAAAGGTCATCACTATGTAAATACAGGAAACACAGATGGCGCAGTGGACCAGAGACTGGGAGACCATCTCAACTGCAGGTAGCACAGGGACATCTGGAGGCTGTAGAAATGACAAACGCATTCAGTGTGTTCACTCAACAGTCCCTGAGCAGGGGAGCTATCATCCCAGGACAGCACAGATATCTACCTGCTCCTGAAAGGAGCCACGGGGGCTCTGTTGAGAACCTCTGAAGGATGAATCATGCATGAGGCGAACAGTTGGAAGGCACTGTAAAATATATCCTGCATAGGTACAGGTGGGTAGAGTGTCCCGGTGCGAGATGGGGCAGTGCCAGATCCTACATGAGGGAATACTGAATGACTGTTGAGAGAAAAAGCAAGCACGCCTGTAGCATGCACTCCCCTAATCCCTCTAAACCCTGGACTGATATGGAGGCATGAACTAGACTTTGACTTGTTTTTTGGTTTGTTGGATAGCCAGCTGTTGCCGGACTGCCCTGGGGTGTGGGTGTTGGGGTAAATTCAGTTGCACTCACCTGGCCCAAAAGATATAAAGCTGCCTACCCTGGAGACCTCATAACTCTCCACATGTGTGAGACTATGTTACCATGCACTTGCACGTACACACTATGACTCATCACATTAACAACTACTCGTTCATAACATGGAATGTGCATGGGCTATGGACAGTGACAAAGAGACAGAGAGTCCTGGGTTTCCTTAAACAATGACAAATACACATAGCCTTCCTACAAGAAACACATCTGGCTGCTGGAGAAATTCCCAGGTTACAAAAACGCTTGAAAGGTCAGCTTTATGCCAAAGGCTACTATGCTAGGAGCACTTTAATTTGAATCCACCCCAGGCTTCCATTTGAAAAAGATGCTGTACTTATTGACCGTGAGGGAAGGTATTTGATACTGATGGATACCTTGGACGGGACTTGGGTGTTACTGAGTAGCATATCTGCCCCAAATACGAGACAAGACCACTTTCATTAGTCTCTGGGGCCTACACTTTCGGGAAACACAAAGACACCATGTATAGTGGACAGAGACTTTATTTGTGTGGCGGATGTATACTTAGACCACTGCATTCCTCCACTTGCGAGGTCTCCCATGCTCAAGCTCACACATGATTTTACATCCTGGAATAATAACTGGTGGCTGGTAGATGTATGGCGCAATAGAAATGCCAACCGTGTGGAATATTCCTTTTACTCCCCAGTTTATGAGTTACATGTATGGCTGGACACATTGTTTTGCTCACTGGCACGGTCACAAATGCTGAGTATCTGTGCTGCACATTTTCAGACCATAACACACATCTTATGAAGTTGCAATTAGGCAGAAGAGTGGCCCCGATTCCCACTTTAAAGCTGCCAGTGCAATTCTTGCACTGCGCCATGTTTGTGGACACGTAGGTTGGCTCCATACAAAAATACTTCCTTGCAAACCGTCACATCACTGCTACAGTGAGCAACAAGTGGGAGGCATTTAAGGTGAAGGTTAGGGAGCATTGTCTGGCTCAGGCTATAGGTGTGAACTGAACCCTTGAAAGCAAGCTCACTACCTTAGAAGGTACAATCCGTAACCTCGAATGGGGAACGCACACTGCTCAAGCAGATGAGAAGTCCCTCTGTGAAGCCAGGGACAAAGATGTAGAGGTCCAGACATGCCTGCGCACAATCACGCATTGCAAATACCTCACACAGGATCACACTGAGGGATGCAACTGAGGCTACTCACTTGGCTGGTGAGTGCTGAAGGTAGAGTAATGCCCTTTACTTGAATTATGACTTGAACAGGGGTGGAAGAACTCACACACAACTAGACATACACAAGGAATTTGCGTAATACTAAGAGAAGCTGTACAGAACCCTGGACCAGGCTCTAGAGAAGGGAATAGAGGTGTTTGTGGATATGGCAGTGCTACACTGCTTACCAGCAGATGCAAGATAGGTGCTAGGAGGACCGATAAATACTGTGTAGATCAAAATGGGCATCAAAGACCTGTCGAGGAATAAGATCACAACACTGATAGACTCCTTCCTTAATTTAATCAAAAATGTGTGAATGCTCTTGCGCCACACTTGGAGGAACTCTACAAAGAAGTGATGGATAGGAGTCACCACTAGGTAGATGCTTATTGTCTCCATACTGAAACCAGGGAGGGCAGCAAAGGAGTCCTTCTTGTATAGGCCCCTGTGCATGCTTAACTTGGATTATAATATCATTTGTAAGACACTGGTTGAACGCTTATGCCTATGTCTCCAGGTTAATACACTCCGACCAAAATGGCATCAAACACCAGCACAACACCTCATTAAATATTAGACATATCTTTAGGGTCCTTGAGGAGACACTTGTGGAGCAGTACCCAGATGCAGTAATACTCTCCACTGATCTGCAAAAGGTGTTTGATACTATTCAATTAAACTATCTAAGGGTTTTGGTCTGGTGCATGGACCTGAGAGAGGGGAGGATTAAATGGCTTACACTCCTATGCTCGACTGAGAGTCTGAACAGACCACTGCATTTCGGGTGCATTCCCAATCTCTAGGGGGGTGAGACAGGATTGCCCACTGTCTCCTATGCTATTCGCTCTGGCAATCAAACCATTCGCCAGCATAGTGTGATCGGAGGGCCGAGGAGTAGGCATACCGCTATGTGATGGGGAACTTATAATTTCATTATATGCAGACCATATGCTTCTGTATCTCCGTAACACAGAAACAGGTCTGACATTGTGTGTACGGCTCTAGATTCTCCAGATTACACACCTACTGGTGTAAACCCTGTGCCTTCCTCATCTCCCCAGCCCTCCAGCAGACTTACACTGCGGTGGCACAGCTGGGCATCAAATGGAAACCTCAAACCTTTTGATACCTTGTGGTGAAAGTTTACCACAGTGAAAAGTATCCTTGGGATGGAAATCTAGGTGGAACATTACAAGCCCTGAAGGGTAAAGTTGAATTCTGGCATTCCCTCCAGTTGCCCATAATAGCACTGTCTAAAATGGTAATGCTACTGCAAATGTTACTTCGCACACCTCCCTGTGTGGTTCCCTCTGTCCTAGTTCAATGCGCTGGACAAGTTACTAAGGGAGCTGATATGGGACAGCAGGCAGCATAGGGTGTTGTTAGGTGTACTGAGTTGCCCCCCTCAAGAGAGTGGCCTGGGGGCTCCTGATTACGAAGCGTACTACCTGGCAGCACAACTCCAGTGGGTAGCTAGATGATTGTGTGGCCAGGGGCTAGCAGAGGTGGGTGAAGTTAGTGAGAGGATCTGGGAGGAAGCCTTGTTGGCACTGTCGCTGGATGCCATATATCAGAAGCACCCAAGACTGCTCAGAATCATGCTGAGCTGCTGGAGGAGATTTCGTCTCAGGACTGCCCACCACCCACAGTACGTGCCTGGGCTTCCATTGGTGGGCATCACCACAGCACAGGAGGGGGGCACTTTACAGCTAGACGACTGAAAGCATGGACAGAGACAGAAATCTAGACCATGAGTAGCTATTACCAGGATGGGCTCCTTCAGGAGTTTGAGAATATTGTCAGTGAGGACGTCTTACTTAACTCACAATTCCTGGTGTATGCTGCCCTGCGATGCTTCCTGGTAACCCAATGGGAAGATTGTCACACTAAGCCACCGCAGCATTAAATTTTGCAAACAATGCTCACCTTTGGATGAGGGTGCAGACATAACCTTGCTCTACAGATCCTTATTATCTATAGTCCTGTCGGCCCTGACAGAGCTGAGTACATACTGGGAAGGTGTAGTGGGGAGAGATTTACAGGATAACGAATGGGCCATTGCGCTGCAGCATCCCCGCTAAGTGTCTATAAATACCAGGTTCAAAAGCACACAATTCAACTATCTCCACACCACATACCTCACAGATTAAATGTTATTGCTGTCACTGACGACAAAAGCTGCCCAAGGTGTGCTTTAAGGGATGCAGACTTTCTACACATCACGTGGGCATGCTCTGTACTGTTGAACATCAGGCAGAAGCTCACCTCCCAACTGGAAAAAGTGGTGGGTGGACTGAGCCATCGCACACCTGAAATACATCTCTTGGGGCTGAGCACACGACCAAAACATGGGAGGGTAGGCCACAGATTTCTTCTTTAGCCTTAGAGCTCGCTAAGCAAGCTATATCGATGCATTGGAATTCCCCAGAGGGCCCTCGCTGTAGTAGGTGGAAATAAGTAGTTCAGAAGTGGGGAGCAGCAGAGGGTACAGTCTGCATGATGAGGAAACATTTTGCAGTGAGAGTACTCTATCGCAGACTTGTGGGATGGCCTTGTCGCCCGGTTTACAGAAACTAAGGATAAAATAAGACTTCTGAGAGGGGCAGCCGATTTTCATGTGGATGGAACAGCACGGTCTAATATCACTGTCCCCTAGGAGCATGGGAGACAGGAACGTCAGTTGAATTGCAGGATAAAGGGGGGAGGTCAGAACATATATATTACAGCGCATGCTTATATAAGCTGCACAACTGGGGATGGGTCAGGCAAGAGTTCTACTATATCCCTTTTCTTTCATTTTATCTCTTTATAAGTTTGCATGTATTATGCCTCTCGCAAAGCCTAGTATGCATGCAATATTTGTCCAACCAGCTCTTTACACTCACCGATTGAACGTCAACAAGGCCCCTGTCCAGGCGACCCAACGGAACAACTGAGCCGTGGCAAGGACTTCCATAGACTTCAGATGGGCCTACACAAACTGAATGTAAATTTGTATCCTGATTTAAAGGCTAACTGCTCTGTAAAACCAATAAACACACTTTGACAAAAAATAATTATGGTCTGTCCTACACTTGAGGCTATCTGAAAGCATTTTATTATGATATTAGTGCTTGTATTCAACTATTTTCAGTATTATCTTGTTTAATTCTATCTCTTGTTTATGTGTTTGTGAGTACTACTAATGGACCTCTTATATTCCAAAAAGAGATTTTTGCACCTCTTATATTCCAAAAAGTGACAAAAGCAAAAACATAAAAGCTCCACCTTTTACCAAATGTGAGACTGAGGTCACAACACTACAAAACTACTACACCTTATTTTGTGTTACTTTCCTGTCGATCTGAGTAAGGTATTTTGGATGAACCACAAAACACCTACATTTTCAAGTGACTTAGAGTTTTCTCTGTAAACCCCTGAATAATCAGAGACCAATACTAGGCTTGTTAACTTTCCAATTGCATGATTCTACATGGACCTCTTTCCAAAACATCTCTGTTTCCAAGATGGGTAATGTGTTACATTGCACCAGAAAATGGCCCAATTCACTAAAACAATTGTACACCTCCTGCTATAAAATTATGCCCACGAGCTGATTTCGTTTTTTATATTCACAAACCTTCCCAGCGGTACGTTTGGGAAGCTGCACCAGATATAGATTTGTATGTATTCTATTGAGAAGTGTAATCATGTGTGTGTCCTCAATGCAAGACAACCTAAAAGAAAAGAGTTCAGATGTGCTTTCTTTATTAAGGTGTACACTCGAACATTTTTAGAAAGTGCATTATATGTGATATGATATAACTGATTTTATTTTAGGAGCTTTTGTGCCTTTTCGGCATACATATGTTACACGTGTGTTACAAAGTTATGCAACCTCCTAAATCGATTTTTAACAAATTGTGCTTGTTTGCAGGTCATTTATGCTTTGGAGCAAAGTATCCTTGTATGAAAGAATTCCCTTGCTGTTACCATTATTTAATGTGAAGATTTCGGTTGGGTTTTCAAAGCACTGTTATTGACTCGGTTACTTACCGGTAATGTTCATTACTCCGAGTCATAGTCTTCCTCGTTACAGTCACTAAGGAGCACCCCGTGTTCCAGGCACAGCATTCACCCATAAATTAAAAAAGGTCCTCACCCAATATGGCCGCCTGACAGGAAGTACCTGTCACCTGCCCTATAAGGGTGGGACCAACACAGGAAACATCCTGACATACAAAAGCAGAAACCAAAGGAAAGAATATAAAGTTTGTTCGGCCCCCCCCACCACCAAGGGCGGGCGGGAGGGAACATGACTGTGACGAGGAAGACTATGACTCGGAGTAATGAACATTACCGGTAAGTAACCGAGTCATTACCATCCTCGTCCGTCTTCCTCGTCACAGTCACTAAGGAGCGTATACCCAAGCGCCGGACGAACAAAAGAAACAGACATCCAGGATGCCAAGGAAAAATCAATGCAGACAAGTACACAACCAGCGAACAGCCGCAAGGACGGCGGAGACAAATCCCCAGAATAACCACTCCCATCCGTAATGAAAATGGGAGAAGAAGGCACGTGGGGAGGACCAAGACGCCGAAGCACAAAGCAACAACAAGGAGGCCCCCTGAGGAATCCCAGGAGGAAGACACACACCTGGAGGAACGACCCTGAATGACCGGGGGAAGAGAGACCCCCGGAAGCAGGAAGGCCAAAGAGATTGCGGACCGAAACCAACGGGAAGGGAGGCCTACATAGGGCGACAACCCCGCTGGGCAACCCCAATGGCGACCAAGAAAAAATCCACCAGGCCAAGGGTAGATCACCAGAGTCCAAGGCAATCCAGGGAACAGAGCCGGATCCCCACTCCGAAGAGGGGCAGCCGAGGACATAAGGGGAAGAAAGGACCGGACAGGACGAAGGACCAGGTAGGCAGGGAAGAAACGCAAGAAGAGGATGACAAGCAAACGTCAAGCACCCCCAACGTCGCCCAAACGAGCTGGACCAGAAGACAATGCATGAAGGACAAAACTACGGTATAAGAGCCGAGGATAAAGCAAGTGCTCGAAGCAAGGGCTCCAAAGACTCAAAGCCATGGGGACGGACCAGCGCCCAGCACCCGCCCCAAGCAGCACAGCCGCCAGCGGAGGGCAAGACTCCCATCACGAGTTTCCAAAGTGAAGCGCATCAACAGACGTAGAGCGCAACGAAACACAGGGAGGCAGCAAGTGGTTCGCCAATTCGGACTGTGCCGAAACCCGGGATTGAACCTGGGACCATGAGACCTTCAGTCTAACGCTCACTACATGAGCATGGTGCAGCGCAAGAACAGATGCCACAGGAGCACACTCCGCAAGACTGCAGCCACCAAGAGGCAGGCAAACAACGCACCTGATCGCTCAAGCGTAGGAGCGAAGGCGGAAACGCCACTAACCCAGCACCGCCGCACCCCAAACGCTCAGCGCGGGAGTCGCGGTGCAGAAGCATTAAAAAATGCCGGGCAAAGTGGACAGGCAGCCGCCCACATCGCTCAGCGTGGGAGCGGCGCCAAACAAAACCGCCGCCCCAATTCAATGCCAAAACAGTATATGAAATGAGGTAACAATGCCTATAACTTGGCAGTTACAGTATTAGAAGGGGAGCGGCGGTTTGCAATGCAAACGGGGACGCTAGAGCAGACCCCGGAGTAAGAAAGTAAAGATACATTACCGAGACCGGAAACACGAACCGCTTCGAATACAGTTGATGGGTGTTCTGAAGGAACACAGAGAAAAAAACAGGATGTTTCCTGTGTTGGTCCCACCCTTATAGGGCAGGTGACAGGTACTTCCTGTCAGGCGGCCATATTGAGGACCTTTTTTAATTTATGGGTGAATGCTGTGCCTGGAACACGGGGTGCTCCTTAGTGACTGTGACGAGGAAGACGGATGAGGATGGTAATGTGGCCATTACATGTTGAGAAACGGTTGACTGATCCTTTCAGCAATCACAGTTTACTCAAACCTTTCCTAAAATACATTCCCAATGAGAAGTCCTTCAAATAATATTTTAAAGCCATTACCTACACGAATGTCTAATATAAGCACCTGTCAAAAAATCTGTATGCTGTTTAAATGTTTTAAAATGTCTTTTTCCTATAGGAGCGGAAATTTCCCAAGTTTGTATCAAAGGAAATGGAGAACATGTACATCGAAGAACTAAAGTCATCAGTCAATCTTCTTATGGCCAACCTAGAAAGTATGCCTGTGTCAAAAGGCGGCTCTGAATTCAAACTACAAAAAATGAAACGGAGCCACAACACCTCGATTATCGACATGGGGGAGGAAAATGAAAACCAACTTTCAAAATCAGATGTTGTTCTGTCTTTCAGTCTAGAGGTAAATGGTTGTGTCTTACTGCAACAATGAAAGATGAGATCAGTTTCAACAAAATAGGTGCAACATTCACGCCCTAACAGAGTTTGTCAGAAACTTTGCACTTATAGCTTACATTTGTGATAATGTTAGGACACCCGTTGCTGGCATATTACTTTAAATAGTGTTTCTGTGAGATTTGCTTCATTTAACGTTAGCAGCTAGCACCAGTGTTTAAACTGTGTTAACTGAGATAAAAAACCATGCCTGTTATCAGGTTTCACTGCATTAAAACGTAGTCTTCCTTTATAAAGCACTAATGCCGCATCACATTTCACATCAAAAAAGGTTTTAATTTTTCAGCAATCCTATTGCCTCACATTGAACACTAAAAGTGATATAGGAACAGCTTAAAAGACGTTTGATATACATTTCCTGTTCCATGTATATTTTATGGTTGAAGAAAATGATATTTTTAAACATGATTCACAATTTCCAATTCAATCACAATCTTGCTGAATTTGAACTGTTACATCTACGTGTTTTCTTCGTGAATATTTTTCACAAATAACGTACAATAACTGTGTAGGTGTGAGGATCTTAAGATGAGACTGGATAAGTATGAGGATCTCAAGATGAGATAGTGATAACAGAAAGTTAATATAGGAGAGAACGCTTCAGCAGATCTTGATGTACTATACAATATAATACTCTCCATTCCCATCTCACAATGTGCTTATTTAGTAAGGTTGTCTGGATATTTTCTTTGTTCTGTGGCAAATACAATAATTCCATTTTACACAAATCAATAAAGTCTACAGTAATGCATCAGCCATGATGCTTACTTTTTGCAGTTGAGGCATCACTTTGTGCAGCCCCTTATTGAGTGGGGGTTCTGATATTGAATGCACACAACTCTTTGTGATGCTACACACCATGGAAGCATCTGCTTTCCCAATATGTGAATGTTAGGAATGTATGTGGAAAAATTTGCACACAATCACCCGGTTCAATGTCACAGATAATTACCACACCACACAGATTATCTTGCAAATATTTATTCAATGTCTTGCTTGTAGCACAATTTAACATCCCTGGTGGTAATCCATATATACACGAGGCTTCCAGGACACATTGATAGGCAGTCCTGTTAGCTCAAAGCAAATATCCTTCTGAACATTGATGGACGGCAATATTTATTTTTACAAGAAAAAGTAGTCTCTTCAAATACTTCAATGTAGGGACAGTAAATAGGTTTGTGTGATGAGCACACATACATTTTGCAAAATAAATGCTTTTGACTTCACCTTAACTGACCTTTTCATGAACCAGTTTCACATTTTAGAGTAGTAGAACTCTACACATGCACAGCATGTCAGTGCCATAAAGCCAATATGTCTTTTTGCATTAAAGCAAGAGATTTGTACAAAACTAACCAAGAGAAAACAATTGTGATTTTTTAGAACATATTATGTGATTACAAGAATTTAGGAATATGTGGATTCTCACTCAAGTGACTGGAATTGTATATCAGTGTTAAAATATACATGAAACAATCCAGTGGTTAGGCTGACAACACCCTATGGGGCTTGTTCACAAAAGCATTTATGACTATGGAAAGGAGTACCTCAGGAGTACTCATGGAAAGTAATACCTCAGGAGTACTCTTTTATGTGTTCTCTTATGTGCCTTTGTGAATCAGTCCACAACGTCCAACTCCTTATTTCTAAAAGTTCAAAGAGGGAAATGAATTTTAGTATATGACATTGAAAGACAACCAGTATCTGTCCTGAAATGTACTCCCACAAATCACCTAATATTTTTAGATAAATTAACTAGGCTGGGTTGTCTAGGGATATTTTAATTAAAATTCTTGCTTTGGGATATACTTAACTGAAAAGTAAACTTCAGGTTAATAGCAAACATGTGACTAGCTTGCTTCACTCTCTCACTGTTTGTTTCCAAAGGTTCTTGCGACTTACCGGTATCGAAAGCAAGCAGACTATAATTCCATTGGAGTATTCTATGCCTTGAAGAATGTATGACTATCTTCTCTCTCTCAGGATCTGTCTGGTTGGGTTATAAGTAGCTGATTTTATTGAGATTTAGATAGTGAATTAGGGATTAATATTTTTGGTTTAGAAACTTGTAGGTAGTACCCAACTTATGCAAGCAGCTGGTGTGGTGGTTCACAGTTCAGTAGACTGGTGAAGGGCAGTTCTGTCGACTATTGGCTGATTGGAAAGAGACTAACTATGCACTATAAAGACTTTCTTTGAGGGTCAATCTCCACCGGACTGTTGGAAGAGCCAGAAGACAATATGGTATGTTGTGTAACACAAGTGATATCTGAGTTTCTGTCTGTCAAAGAGCAAAGTGACTGAAGGAGTAGGGTGAATGACTGAGGGGCAAAAGAGTAGAGAAAGTGCTTAGAGGAGAGAATCAAGGATTTTTTTTTTAAGAGTTTTATATAGCGCAAACTAGACCCGAGACATTGGGTATCAGAGCGCTTTACATGAGCACCAGTTTCGTTACAGAAGGACACATTCAGTTTTTTTTTTTGTTAGGCATGGGGAGATTAAGTGATTTGCCCAGAATCACAGGATGTTGAGCGTCGTTGCCGAGACTCGAACCGGGTTCCCCAGCTTCGAGGTCGACCGCTCTAGCCGTAAGGCTACATCCTCAAGGACTGAGTGAAGAAAACAAAGTGGAATAACCAGATGAGGGCATTACAAATGAATAGATTTATAAAGAGAAATGGACTAAAGGGAGGGATTGAGAGAAAAGAGTGAAGAGGAAGTGAGAGAAGGGTTGGATGCTAGGAAAAGAAGAGAGAAGAAATGATTAGAGAAAACAGGGAGAAGTAGAGAGAAGAGCTGAAAGGAGGTGAAACAAATAAGAAAATGTTTGGAAAGTGGATTATTAGTTGGTGGGAAGGTGAGTCCTCACCAAGTAATAATGTCAGAATTGTGTACCAGGTACAGCTAGGTCTCAATAATTTAAACTAGAGCTCACCCATTGGTAGCTGTAGCACAGAGCAGACAGGCTTAAAATAGGAGAAAAGCATTTATCAGTACCAAAGGTTTACAGAGTAGGAAACACACACAATAAAAATCCTTCTCCAATTTATAAAATAGAGTAAAATGTAATAAACAAATATAAACCAAAATGACAAAAATTGGGTGTAGGGAACCAGAGACACAATTTTTAGAAGTTTTAAGTCAAAATAGTGCCTAAAAGTGCAAAGTGCTGATCGAGGTTATCTGGTTGTGCTAAACCGGATCCAAGTCAAAGGTTAAGGCCAACCGCAAGCTAATGTCGGTCGCATGCAGGGACCAGGTATGCCCCAGTGAAAAGTTTATCTTCTGACATGTAAGATTTTCTGGAGAAAGGTCCTTGTCAATGGGTCATCAGCTGGTCAGGCTGTAGGCTGGATCCAAAGGAGGGCTCGATGATAGCAAGATGGTAAAGCGTGGGTCCTCAGTGGGTGCCTCAGCTTCAGCAGAAAACTTTTGTCCCTCTAGCCTAACAGATGGTCAGCCAACTAACCCTTGGAGTCCACTTCTTTGTTGAGGGGACAAGTGGTATCATGTCCAGCCCTTGGGGTCTCTCTCCACACGTTCAGCAGCAGGTGCGGTCTTTCTTCTGTCTTCCACAAGTCCAGAGGTGTTCTGAAGAAGCTATCATGGGATGCCATATTTATGTCTGGCATCATCTTGTGGGCAGAGGAAACTCCATGAACAATATGAAAAAGTTCCCAGGGGCAAAACTGCCAAGACATGGCTTGGCAGTTCGGGCTGGACTGTTCCCATGAGGCACAGGGTCAGACTGATTTGCATATGGCCATGTCTGAACTGGGGTGGTGGAGTGAGCTAAAGAATGATGATGGATTAAACCCAGATCAGTTGACTGGGGGTGAGTGTTTGATTGGCTCAAACGTTCCGTCCATCATCCCCTTTTGTATCGCTTTGGTCGCCCTAAGTTGGCGGGGGTATGCCCAGACGTGGGTCCCTTGCTCACTTTGCCACTGGATTCAAGCAAGCCTGGTTGATGACGGCTGAAATGCCAGAAACCGGTCCTAGGATGCTTGTTTCCGGTCCAGGGAAGACATGGCTTGGCAGTTCGGGCTGGACTGTTCCCATGAGGCACAGGGTCAGACTGATTTGCATATGGCCATGTCTGAACTGGGGTGGTGGAGTGAGCTAAAGAATGATGATGGATTAAACCCAGATCAGTTGACTGGGGGTGAGTGTTTGATTGGCTCAAACGTTCCGTCCATCATCCCCTTTTGTATCGCTCTAACCATTGAGCCACACTTCCTGGGGTTTTGACGTAAAAACAGTACCACATTACACTGCTCTGCCAAAGTCCAACATGACAGACCCTTTCTTTCCCTGGGAAGAGCTGTGGGCACACCCCTGAGGTGTGTCCAGGGAAATGAGAAACTCCCCAGGCAAACCAGTTCTGAAACGATTCTTTCCCCCACTGAAATTGGTGCCATCCTAACTACCTGGACAATTGAAAGGGGATGCCTAGGTGGCAGTTACATCTGCTTGTAAGAGGGAATGCCCCTTTGAAGCATGTGCAGTTGGTGGGCACATCCCACAGCCCACCCTGTCAGGAGGAGGTCACACCCCAGCTTCCAAGACCCTTTAGTTCCCTTTCCTGGTAGGCATTCAAACCTCCTTGCAGGGGGACACGCAGGCTGCCAGATGAAAGTTAGGTATTAACTCTGAAAAGGCTACCAGAGGCTTTAGACAGAAAATATAAAAGTCACTACTTCTGAAATTGACAAAATTTTAATTTGGCATTAACTTTATTTAACTATAAAAATGAGTGTTTAAAGTAATTTCCTAGTTAGTGCCAATCTGAAGTTAGCTTTATTAGGTGTAATAAAGTAACTAGGTGTTTTATGTGGCACAGCCAGCACTGATACAGTGAATAATGTGTATGATGCCTTTTTTATTGTAAAGAAATGTAAGAACATGCAATAATTCCCCAATTCTCTGTTCTGAAGTTTCTGTTTGGACTACAAACTCTCAGCTAAAGCCAGGTGCTTTGAGTAGAGATGATGTGCACAGCACCTCTTTCCGGGTGTCTAAGACCTTCTGACAGTTGTCATTCCAAATGACTTTCTTGGTCTATTTCTTTGAGTTGAATTTTGTCAGGGGACAACGATGGTGCCATACCTCTTCACAGATATCCTGTAGTTCCCAATCAGGCCCAGGTGTCTCTGACCTGAGTCAGTGTTTTCAGAGGTTCCCAAACTGCGATGGTTTGGATCTTGGGTTTGAAAGGCTGTACATGTCCTCCAGCAAAAGGTGGACTAGGTACACCACAGGCTGGCCTTGACAGTCACTACTGCCTGTTGCAAGGCCTGGAGAACTTGTCAGAGGTGGGTCAGGTGTTCCTGTCAGGTGGAGCTAAAGACAGCTGCATCATCAGGATATGCTGCACAACATATCTACAGTCCCGACATTAGCCTCACAGTACCCTGTTTGAACTTTGAGGCCCATATGTGCTGCACCCTCAGACCAAGAATATTGTCCCTGTAAGCAAAAGTAGAAGCTAAGAGAGGTGACTAGCCATAATTTGGAATTAAATTTTTTGGGCAGAGCAGGGAATGGTAGTGGGCAGAGGGCTTATATGTTTTCACCAAAGGTAATATTACTCAATTCCTTCTGCCATTATCATCCTCAAAGAAACCACCCAGCTGTTTGCCTGGGGAAGACCTTCGCAATGTTCCAGGAGACATCGTCCAGCCATACGGGAGCTGGTTTTAGACAGCTAATGTTAATCTTTTTGGAGGTGTGATTTCAAAATCCCACTGCTTCCACCAATGTGAGAAAGTAGATTATTAGTTGGGGTAGAGGAAATAATGTCACAATTCTGTATAGGGGTCAAGTGAGGTCTCACTAATTTAAACCTAAGCTGCACCCTTGGTACCTCTAGCACACAGCAGACCGGCTTCACTTATCAGAAATGTGTAAAGCATTTATCAGTACCAAAACAGTTAAAAAGCAGTTAAAACACAACACAATAAAAATCTACTGATGCTTATGAAAATGAAGTAAAATGTAATGAACAAATAGACACAAAACGTCTAAAAATCATATCTCTGATTCCCTACATCCGATTTTTGATGTTTTAGCATCTATTGCTATGTTGAATAATGCAACATTCTCTCATGCCGGGTTACATTACATGTCGGAATACCAACAACAATTGTTGTCAATTGATTCCTGCCATAGGTTTAAATTGCTGTAGGCCTGATGCTAAAAGTATTTTATTCTCTTAGTCTAGGTTTAATTGTGGTTAATTGATGAATTTCCAGGAGTAAGACATGCTTACTCCCAGACTTGATCCATGAAGTATATTTTCATTCAGTGAGCATGAGCATGTTAATAAGTCACACCTAAGTCTCGAGAAAGTCATAGCTACTCAGAAAAATGTACTGGTGAATCAGGCCCTCGTCATTTTAAAAAAGGGTAATCCTGTAAGAATACTCTGTCCATTCTCATTGTTCAAGATCTGACTGCAAAACCTAACACTGATGTGAAGGCATGTTTCATTTAAAAGAATTTCTTCAGATTGTGATAACTTCTGCATTGTGTGGATATTTTTAAGGTTTCACTACTGTGTTATTGGTATAAACCACATGGAATGAGTGATGTGCTATTTATCCCTGCATTCAGTGTAATTTTATTCATGCACAGTGCACTGCCTTTTTGAATATCTCTCTATGAATATTAAAGAATATGAGCAGAATGTAAAGATTGTTCTTACATTACCCTGGAGTGCCACAGAAGCATTCTCTATCAATTCCATGTATTGTGAAGATGAGATCATTTATTAGTTAACTTAATTTTTATTGGGAAAAAGATAAATAATAGGTTACAATTGATTTACAAACCAGAATATATAGCAGAGTATATGGGATACAACAAATAGAATCTAATTCTTCATGAAAAAGAAAGGGGAGAAAGAGAAAAGGAAAAATGAGAAAAAGTAAGCAAAAGATAAAGTACAGTACAAAATTCAAAGAACTACAAAAGTAGAGTAAGAGTTTGGAAAAAGCTTGCAAAGAGTAACTAAAGTAAGTGAAATCTAATCTTTTGTTTAAGGATTACCAAGATGGTACCATTTAAAGTTGCATTATTAACATATACATATTTTTCTAGGTGGTTATCATGGAAGTTCAAGGTCTTAAATCCTTAGCACCGAACAGAATAGTGTACTGCACAATGGAGGTGGAAGGAGGAGAAAAACTGCAGACCGATCAGGCAGAAGCTTCCAAACCAACGTGAGCACCTTTTTTTGTACTTATGTCTCTCTCTTCTCTATGTTCTTTAGTGCATCGACAAAGAACTAGAAATTGAATGAAAAAGCAATGAAGACATATGAATATTTTTTTTCAATTACCTTGTGTCACGTTGGCCAAACCCAACTGAGCGCAGTTGTATGTCACTATATCTAGGTCAAGATTGTCGACCTCAATAATATCGACTCGCACAAATATCATGGCCACTACATCACCTATCACAGAGCCATCAAAGTAAAAATATATTTACTATTCCATACCTGCCAACTTTCAAAATCACTTCACCATGTGACATGGGGGTGGGGCCTTGGAGGGGGCAGGGCCTGGTGCCAAGTGCTATCTAAGAGGCACTCTGCCTCTCATCAAGCCAC
Source organism: Calotriton arnoldi (assembly GCA_963921515.1). Taxonomy (NCBI): domain Eukaryota; kingdom Metazoa; phylum Chordata; class Amphibia; order Caudata; family Salamandridae; genus Calotriton; species Calotriton arnoldi. The sequence goes on along the minus strand of CAWUFW010001542.1, from coordinate 735,038 downwards.
CCACCCCCTCCAAAAATAAACCAAAACAAAGGGCCATCAAGGATGTCTTCGATGTCCTGAGGTGTTTTCACACCTTTTAACGGACATCAGCTGCGTACAGCCTCTGAATACGAGCTGTAAATTCACTGTTTACAGAGCTTTGAGCTCATTTTCCCTGCCACCGTGTGCTTTTGGCTCCTCCCCGGGTGATTGTGTGAAGGTAGCCGAAATTGTGTGACACACATGGTGGCACCGTGTGAGTTGGCAGGTATGCTATTTTTAGCTCCCATATAGTTACCCAGACTTACTTTGGCCAGTAGTGGTTAGGTCGATGTTATCATGACAAAACATATTTCTTATGATTATGTTTCAAATAGTTGACATTAAAATTTTAAAAACTATGTACCCTGTGCTAACTGTAAATCTCAGCTTCATTTGATTAAAAACATCCTTATTTTCTAAACACAGTACGATCCACCTGAGCATCTTCCCTATATGGAAACTCTTAATGTCCTCCTTATTGCCTTCATTTGGGTGGGGCTGTCTACTAGCCGCACACCCACGATTTGAAATCCACCCATTTCACATTAACTAACATGGAGTAGTCAAAGTGATGTACTGGCATTTTTGATCCCCTGAGCCTCTTACTGGACTGGCTAAATGTACGGTTCTGTTTTTTGTGAATTCTGGAATGTATTCATTCAGGTGTGGGTCAGAAATATGAGGGCAGAATATAGAAGGGTCGCAATATCATTGCCAGGATGTCTAGGGATAAAATATCGTAAGGTAAGTTTGTCAAGATTTTCTATCCCTAACTTCATACATACATAACCTGGTTTTATATATATATATATATATATATATATATATATATATATATATATATATAATGTGGAGTTAAGAGTAGTACATCCATACCTCCCACTCAATATTCAGTTCACTATATTGTGACCCTTCGATAGTCTACCTTTGATTTTTCTTGCTGCAATCATTCATTCATAGAGGACTTTTCAACTGCATATATACAATAGTATTGTATTGTACCAAACTAACTGGGAAGTTCATCAGTAGAGGGATGGTGTGATGTTATCTATTGCTCCCCACTAGCCCTCATTTATTGTCTAAGTTTACATTGCTTGCCTGCAGCGTTGCTATGTGGCTAGGATTTCTAGAGTGCAGTGCCATATCATGCCATTATAGTTTCAGTGGCTCTCTTGAAAGGGGCAAAATCCGTGCTGGCTCACTCTACACTCACAAGAGAGGTGCGATGGCTCAGTGAGTTGAACAGTTGTAGCTAAGACATGCAATGAACAGCAGGCCACAAGGTCATTTCCCAGCAAGGTCGAATAAAACTTTCTTTCATTTGAGGTTGTAAATGTTAGAGCTCTATTAATTTGGGTAACAGTAACACCACATATTTACAGCGTGTAGAAGTGCGATGGGAAGCGCTATAAAAACAAGCTATTATTAATATTTTTAAAAGGTCTTTGTATAAACACATCCTTTGGCCATCTTCACATGAAGAATTTTCGGAAGAGTCAGACTATAGCTGCAAATGAGGTACAAGCTGAGGCTGTCTGTTGGTCCTCATGAATGAAGGTGTGCTCATTTTATCTCAGCTAATTGACATGCATTTAAATGTCATCTTTGTGTGGGCTCAATTAGTCGTGCACAGGACCATCGCGTGTTCCCGAGCCCATATTGTGCCATGCCGAATTAACACATCTCTCACTTCCCGTCTATTTAAAGGCATCTAATTACTGTTAATGAGATACAAGCAAGACGTAAGAAACTGTGCTGAATTAACGCTGATCACGAAGCACCGAAAATGCAGCCCTGTTTCTACTCTGGCATTTTCTGTTTGAGGAATGTGCAAACATTGCGTAAGCTTACACGAAAGAATAGCAGGCTACTGAGAAGAAAATGCTGTTGTTTCATTGTACTTGTATTTGACAGTATATCTGAAGATTTTTTTTTTTTACAACACTGTTTGCTTATGGTGCTTTAGCGAGGCTGTTTTTGCGCTTTTATTTTGTTTTTATTCTTATGCTACTTTTTTTGTTTAATACAATTTGAATGAAGACGAATGATAAAAAGTATAAAATAAAACATTGCTGTGAGCCATTAATTTCTGTAAGGAGAAAGTGAAGTCTATAGCATATTAACTTTTCCCAGAATTGTCCTTGAGGCAAGATTTTTTTTTTATATTGTGGCCGTAGTACATCCTACTAAGGGCTCCAGTGGGGAAGAAGAAACAATCTTACATACGCCATGAAATTCCACTGCGAAGTTGTTAAAAAGTCATTGTAAGCATTTAAAAACACATATCTATTGAAAAAAAGGCTGTTTACACTTATATTGCCAATTGCTATTCTGGGGAAATACTACAAAGTAATAAGAAATTAACATTTACAACTACTCCCCTTGAGGCAGAATTGTTTTGATATCATTCCCTTAATAGACCCCTTTATCAACTTCCTTAACGAAGGAGGCAGGCATATGTACGTGACAAAACATGACAGCAAACCCGATAAAATGTAATTGGGGCATATTAGCAAGACCCACGTTAAAATTATCGCCGTTTTAGCGGCAGGAAACTGCCGCTAAAACGGCGATAATGGAGCTGCTAATATGCGTAATGGATTCAATAGAAGCCCAGGTTAGGTGTCCTGCACATCTAACCTGGGCTTCTATTGGAATTCTATAGCGCATATTATTAAGCCCATTATCGCCGTTTTAGCGGCAGTTTCCTGCCGCTAAAACGGCGATAATTTTAACGTGGGTCTTGCTAATATGCCCCGTAATTGTAAGTGAAAATTGGTAATTATTTTACAAATATTATAAGTGAAAACTACCATTGATAGTTAAAGGTTTTGTAAAACATGGGGCCTTATTAGCAAGAACCTCGTTAAAATTATCGCCGTTTTAGCGGCAGGAAACTGCCGCTAAAGCGCGATAATGAGCTTACTAATATGCGTTATAGAATTCCAATAGAAGCCCAGGTTAGATGTCCTGCACATCTAACCTGGGCTTCTATTGGAATTCTATAACGTATATTAGCAAGCACATTATCGCCGTTTTAGCGGCAGTTTCCTGTCGCTAAAACGGCGATAATTTTAACGAGGTTCTTGCTAATATGCCCCATGATTCTTTCATTGACTCGGTATGTTGAATTTTATTGAAAGTACGAATACGAATACATATGAATCAAAATCAAAATAAGAATAGGATAACAGTAGTATTGCTCTCTTTGTCTTTTCCGAAATCTCTTGGCAAAGCTCATTCATTATGCTGAATGTGGGGTGATGGATTATATAGAAAAAGATGCTATATAAATTAAGAACTTCAGTACCTACCTGAGGCTCTTATCATGTATGGTCCAGTTTACTTCAACATAGTTTTCTGCATCTGCGAATTCGAGAACAGATGTCTCTACAATCATTTTATGCTACTGGCTCCCATCTCTTTAGATGCAACACGCTCTCTCAAAAAGTTCCTGATTTGTCAACGGCCCTTCATGGTCATGTTTTATTCTTGGAGTTTCACTACATGTGTGCATCTCTTGCACACTGCCATTGTCGTTGGCAGAAGTCGACCTGCCTACACGCCCTGCGGCATGGACGCTGTTAACAAAGTGGCTATTAACACTTTCTGGGCTATGGCTGAATTTTTCATAGTTGCCTGCTTTTTCAGCATGCCATTGGCATTTTTCTGCCAGCCAGCTCCAAGCTACAGAATAATGTCGCTGCTTCTCCTCACCAAGGTCGGCCATCTTTTTTTGTGCTTTCCAAGAGTGATAGTGTAGGGTGTTTTTGGTGGCTCTGTGTCAGAACATCAAAATTATGTAAAATAAAAAACTCAATTTATGATTATGATGGATGCAGCTAATTACTATGTCAGTTTTTAGATGGTGGGTATTCATGATGGGAGACTGTCTCAAGTGTAGAAATCTTGCTTACAGCTTCCTTCACCCGGCCATTTTCGTTTGACCCAATTATTTATGTGATTACACTAAATTCTCGACCTGTCGTGTGATGGCAAAACACTTAACAATTTTTCAGATTATAATACATAGTTGAAGATTTGTTGGAGCTTCTCCTAGCACCTACATCAGTCAAAGACGACAAATAAATAATTTAGGTCATGACTACGTGGAAATATGTATAAGGATACTACTAATGGAAGCGCAGTGAGGAAACTGGGCCAAACTGTTGTAAAAATTTTAATACCACAATACATTGCGAAATACATAACTAGAGGCTTTGGAATAACGACATTAAAGGGTCTGTATTAATATGTGGGGCAGTATATATCACCCTCACATAAAAAATAAATGAAACATATGGGAATACATTTCTCTCTCTGTGCTACTTGACAGTCCCTGTCAAACTGAGCAGAAAGTAAAAACCTCTCATTTTTGAAGAACTAGCCTTTTATTGATAGCTCTGGTCTATAAAAGGATGATGGGATGTTTTTGAGAGGTGTGATTGTGCTCCGAGTCTATAGTCAAAGTATTTATTCAATAGCACTAGTTATCTTCCAGTCTTTGGATGAGTGAAAGTAATGATGTGAAAGATAGGTATCTACACCCCATCAGGGGTAACAAGCGCTATATAAATGCAAACCTTTTTCCATCTTCTATCCCTCCGCTATCCTTCTGAATCCAAATAACTGACTAACCTATCCACCACTCAAATTACTTTCATATTTCACTATACTAATTCAACACTAATCCTTTATGGGTTCCGGAGTAGCGTGCTACTCGCCGAAAAAGTGCTTCGACCCCTCATCAGGGATAGTAAGCGCTATATAAATGCAATTACAATACAATAAAATACAATCTGTCAATAGAATAATTAGTTTGATCAATTCTACACTGAGCTTTCATTATATGCAATATTTGAGTATTCCCTACTATTGTCAAATGGTCCAGACAAGGAGAACCATGAGCAGCCACTGCCCTCCACATCCACTGTAATTAAAGCCCCCATTACAGGTGTAGAGGAAAATCTGGACTAAGGTTTTTTCCCAAATCCAAATTTCAAGATCTGCAAAATAACAGTTCTCAAATTCCACCAGTAAAAATAGGTCACTAATGGGGAAAATATGTAGATTTCAGGTGTAGTAAAACCATATTTGCATGTCTTCCTAGTTCAAACTCTCAAACTCCGAATCTTGATGTAAAATTGCCCTGGAGAAAAAAACGCAGTAAAATCAAAATGAAGGCTTTGGTCTCTTTCCTCATTGTGTAGATACTGTAAAATAAATGCATTCAATTGGGTCTGAGGTGAAGGGAGGGGCAGTCAATCAACTGGTTGTGTGACTGTTCTTAGAGATTTGGAGAAGGTATCGAGGTATGAAGACGAATCTTTCTGGTAAATCATTTTGCATCAAGTTAGGTGCTGCCTTGTTTGAGGCATGAAGGACCTAAAAATACCAATAAATAAATGATTATAAGCCGGATATACTAAGGTGAGGTCACAACCGAACCAGTGATTTTGCACACCAACTGGGTGTCAACCTTTATTTCATTCACAGGGAGTTGCAAAAACTTCTGCATCAATAATATTCATGCAGCTGAAGTCTACGACTCACTGCATTTAGAGGCCGGTGAGAGACCGCAGACGTCTATGTGCTGATGTTTTTTAAAAGCTGTCCCTATCTGTTAAAGGAACAGGGGCTGCTTTCAAATATAAATGTTGACAATCAGTGAATTACAGTGTGGGGAGCTGGAATGTGTTAACACCACCTTTTGAGTCTTGATTACTGATCAATGGTTGTGGCCGCTTTGTGCTTGAACATCATTCAATCAATCAAGCAACCAATCACTCTGGATTTACATAGAACTGCTAATCACCCAATAGGGTATCCAGGGGCTTGCAGGTCCCGGGAGGATCATTCAAACAGCTAGCTCTTGTAAGCCCTTCGGAATTTGGGAAGCGAGGTGATAGTCTGGAGCTGCATGGGGAGGCTGTCCCAGGTCTTTGCTGTGATGTAAGAGGAGGAGCATCCTTCATTTCTGCTTCACTAGATGTGAGAAGTGTGGGCAAGTGAAAGGGAGGCAAAGCTTAATCTTCTTGGTGGTTGGTGGAAGTTCAGGTGGTAGTTAAGTTGGGTGGGTTTCTTGGTTGTGTAGAGCCTTGTGTGTGGGGGTCAGTAGCTTGAATTGGCATCTCTTCTGTATCCAGTGAAGTTGCCTGAGGTGGGGTGTGATGTAGGTTTGTCGAGGGAGGTCAAGGATGAGTTTGGCTGTGGAATTCTTATGGCTTGAAGTCTCTGTAGCGGGTGTGCAGTGATTCCCACGTAGAGAGCCTTGCCATAGTTGAGTCGGTTGGTGATGAGGGCCTGTGTCACGGTGCGTCTGGTGTGCAGGGGTAGTCACTTGAAGATATTATGTAGAATGCGCAGCGTGAGGAAGCAGGTGGAGGAGACAGCGTTGATCTGTGATTTCATGGTGATCTTGTTATCTATGATGATTCTGAGGTTTCCTGTGTGGTCGGTGGGTATGGGTGCAAGTCCCAGGTCAGAGGGCCACCAAGCATCACTCCATGGGTTCCTATTGTTGCCCGAAGATCAGTACTTCCCTCTTGTCCGTGTTCAGCTTCAGGAATTTGTTCTTCATCTAGTCGGTGACACTTGTCATGCATCTGTGGAAGTTGGTTGTGGTAGGATCGTCAGTGAGGGAGAGGATGAGTTGGCTGTCATCTGTGTAGGATGTTGGCCTGTGGATGTCATTGGTGGATGTGATCATGGCGGTCTTGGTGCTGTGATTGCTGCAGAAGCCATATTGGGAGGCGTTGAGTAGCTGGTGCTGCTCCAGGTGTGTCATTGATGCTTTGAATACCAAACTGTAAAGGAGAGAGTGATGCCCTTAATGTCCCTTACCCTTTGCACTTTGGTAAGGTCTGCAAAATGTACTTTGGGAGTTAAAAACCTATTTCTGACTCACAAAGAGCACTTTCCACATCGTGGCACACAGTTTTGCAGTCATGACATTAAAATGTTTTTTATCAAATGTATATTGCCATCATTATGAGTGCTTCAATTATTCATTCCTGTTAACCCCAGGGACGCAGATTTGATGAAGATTATGGGGCCGATTCCAATCTCGTCCGGTAGGGCTCCGAATCGGATTCGGCTTAACCGGATCCGATTCGGAGCCCTATTTCCCGACCGATTCGTACGCGCGTCCGGGCGAGCGAGTACGATGCGAAATCGCCGACCGACTCATCCGGGCGTCCCGACCGCTCCGACCGAGTCGTTCACGGGTCTAACCGCACCGACCGACTCGCTCGGACTCGACTCGCACCGCGCAATGGAGACGTTCCCCGGATGGGTAAGTACGATCCGCGCCGCGAGCAGTCCGACCGAGCCGCGCACTCCGGCTCCAAAGAGCAGTCGGAGCCATACTTTGGGGGTCCGTGTCGGACCCCCCTGTACGCGTAGCAGCGCGAGTCGCACACAGGGGGGACCCATGGGTCCCCCCTACATGTGCATGTACGGCGCGACCCGCATCGACGCGAACACGATGTAGGGCGCCCTTGTTCGCGTCGTGCCCATTGAGTCAATGGGAGCCCGTGTGCGCGTCGTGCGACTGGCTCCCATTGACTTCAATGGGAGTCCGACCGAATCGAGTCCGATAGCATACGTGCGCATCGTACTCGTTCGGTCGGACTGCTAGAGTCCGATTCAGTCGGAAATCTCTCCGGGTCCAGCTCGGTCGGAGAGATTTCCGGCCCGAATCGGAATCGGCCCCTATGTGTTGAATCCTGAGGATGCACTTAGTAATGATCAATTTCCCAAGGAATCAGTAATTTTGTTTCCAATTTCCACAGTGACTCATAATCTTCCCAAACTTCCACCTGGAGGCTGCTTTCAGTAGCTGATATCTCCAGGTGTATGTAATCAGGTCTGCAGAATGCCTATGAATCGCATACTTCTGACAGGGTCATATCTGTTATCTGATCCATTGGAATTAAGTGGCCACGTGTGAGTGCCTAAGACCTTGAATCAAGTGGGCTTTAGAGTCATTTAATACAGTACCGAGGCAAGTATTTTGTATTATTATTTTGGATTCAGCTGACTCTTAAGCATTTCACTCAGAAGCCTCATATTCAATAGAGGGGGAATGGTAGACACTGTTTTTAATGTAGGTTAGTGTAACAAGCAAAGCTTGCATAGATTCTGGACTTACTTAAGGAGAAGTTAGTTGAAGAATGCAAAGCATAAGAGTCAGAACAAAATAAAACATTAGTCATTCTACATAAGCCTGACTTTGAGGGGACACCTGCATAATACATTTTGAACATTGTTGGATGATTTTCCATTGGGGTTCATCATGCAAAGGTAGTTCTGTGATGGGTAGGCAAATGCAGTCAAGACAAGGGTGAAAATGTGTTGGCGGATATGCACTAAGAGGATACACATCAGAATTTATAAGTTGCACAGGGTAGTTTCATGCTGTGAACTTTGAAAGGCGCAGAGAGTGTTTGACGTATATTCCTGTTATGTGAGTCCAAACTAAAGTCCAAAGAAAGTGGTAGAAGGAGTTTAGGGAGAATCCTGCTGGCACAGCTGATGGATCTCCTTTATCAATAAATCTTGCAGCATGTCCGTGTATTCTCTTCAGCAGACACAAATCCCACATTCATATATACATATCCTCTCCGGCTTCGAAATGCTAAAAAGTCTTCGAGAGAGGAGAAAATGAACACAAATTCAATGTTGTGAATGTGGTCACATAAAAAAATATATTAATGTTATTTATTAAATATGATAAAGGTTTATGTTATAGCCCCTGACTACTATATTAAATATGTAGTTGCATTTCCTGGTCTTGGGTGGTTATGAGCCTTTGGAGCAGCATACTAATTTAAATTAAAGCACCCCATTGAAATTCCGTTCCAACAAACCCTTTCAGCAATTTTCAATTGTCTTGCCCTGAAGCATATTGACAGTATTTTCTTCTTTAAATTACAATTGACCCATTTCTTTATTAACCACATTATTTCAATGTTCACATGATTGCTGCATCTGAATTTTACTAGTTGCATAAGTCTCACAGATTACAGTTTCTAGTGGTTACTAATTGTAAAATTTATGAAATCAAACAAATAAATAGGAAGGAAAATCATGTGTTTTTGCTTTCTTAATAACCTTTCATTAAACCTGTACGCAAAGAACAAGTAACACTTAAGCAATAATTCTGAATTTAGGAAAGTCTTCTATTCACAATGAATCCGATTGATGTCGCAATCAAAAAGACAGAGGGATCTATAACAATAATGGTTTTAACAGGAAGGAGAGAAATAACACATGAAATGGCTAACTGTCTGGTTGTATGAAAGGAAGGGCTTACTTTTAACAATAAGCTAACTTTCACATAATCCCTTCTCAACTGCAGTGAGTAAGGATGTCTTGTAGATTGTGAAACATAGTTCTTAATAGAATAGGAGAAGTCTATATATAGATGCATTACAACTTCAAGCATAACGTTTCAGGCTATACCCAGTTTCTTTCTTGTTATTCGATAAGGGGCCAGTATTTGTTATTGATAGTTATAAATACTATCCCATGTATCATAATCAGTCCCATCATGTGTGAGTGTGGTTTGCCTCGCTTCCAGTTTGATCTTACTGATTTGGTCCCAATTTCAGTTAAGGCATTGAGAATAAGGAATACCAATTGTATATGGGAGATAAAAGGCTAAAAGACCTAAGAATGATTCTTATAATGTAGGCTGGCCCTTCGATTTTAACGTGTTTTGCATTATTTTCCATTTTACCTCCCAGAAAGAATATGCCATAGGACAGTTCAAGTTCTGGTTTTCAAGTGTACCATTGGCCTGATTGGAAAGTTAGCCAATAAGGAAAGGAAACAATCTCGTTTTCTGCAACTTGCGAGGAGTCTAGCTGATCCTATATTATGGAAAGTAATTTCAATGATGAATGTGATTGATTTTCCAGTCACAAACATGGGTCCTTGACGATTAAGTGAAGTAGTGATAACCTGCTCTAAGCCAGTCGGAGGACAACCTCCTTGATTCTTCCTCGAACCACCAATGATGCTTGTTTTTTTATAACGTTTGAGTTACTAAAATTAAGTAGAACCCATCTTTCTTTTTATTGGCTAACAGGTTTTTTAGTGTTATTCAAGATATTTTGTCATTCCATAAACACCTGTAAATTAGCTCACTTACTTCATTGATGAAAGAGGCCAAATGAAGGAGCATTTTTCAAGCCACTATCATCTAATTGATTCTTCCTTCCCCTTCGGGACAGGTATAGTACAAACCAATTTTCACGTATAGAATTCAGTTGCTGCCAGCGGGGTTTGAGACTGTAAAGGGTTTTCTAGCTTTTACAATCTCATCTACGCTTATTGCTTTTTCAAGGTCGAGTTTACCTAGCTAGTTTCATTTCTATAAAAAAAAAAAATTCTGAAAATCAGTGATTTACTAGAGGAATATATAAATAGAGGGAATATTTCATTGGTGGAATTGACAAGATCCCCAAGTCTCATCTGATAGTGAGAACCTGAATTTTGTGCAACAAACCTTCAGGAGGTTTACCAACATTTTCCATCTCTTTTCCCTATATTCAGCTTTCTGTTTCATGGTCATAAACCCTATTTTTGTTTGTGTTTTTATTCATTTTTTTTCAGGTCTCATCTACAGACAGGTTTAACCTTGTCTTGGCAATAGACCTATTGTATTAAATATAGTCTTAGAGTGGGCCTTGGGTGCACCCATTGCTAATATTTGAATGACAGTCTAGTCTGTCTCAGTTCCCTGCTCCTAGGTCAGTGACTTGGCTCCATATTTTTTGTTACTCCTGTCCAAGAACCATTTCGGTCTCACCTTTCAGTGGATGAATTGTATCTTACTACTGCTGATGACAATCTCTTGCATTACACTGCTTCAGGTACTTTTTGCTCTCACCCTCTTGCTTTGGCATGCTTCTCCATGCTTTCCAGACTCCTTCTCTATGTAAAAACAAGCATTTGCAATGCAATCGGTCTCGCCTTTGGGACCTTATATGTATTTAGCTATGCAGCACATTAGCCTGGGTGCAGAAATATCTACTGTTCTTTAACATGGAGGGAAAGTAAGCACCAAACTGCGTGACACGTCAAGTATGGGAACACATGGAGAGAAATATTGCCTTTCAGCGGGAAATGGTATAGTTCAAAGCTCTGTTTTGAATATAAAATCAGGGCCTTCGGGGGTCATATCACTAAAAATACAAGATTTGAAAAAAATATTATTGTCTATGGGAGCTCATGGAAGACAATTTCTATGGATTGGAATCTAGAGAATGCTAAAGTGATTCTGGTATTTTACTGACCTCTGCTGGTCGTTTTCTATCAAGAAAGTTAAATAGAGGCAGTTGCCAGAAAAATTTTAAAAAATAAAGTCCCTCAGCAGAAAGCAATTCTGGTATTTTACTGACCTCTGCTGGTTGTTTTCTATCAAGACAGTTAAATAGAGGCAGGTAAACAGAAAAAAAGTCCCTAAGCGGAAGCAGACAAGTCATAGGGCTGATCTCCAGAGCCCACAAAGTACATACAAATATAAGTATATACTAAAGTATATAAGTATATACTAAAGTATATACAAAAGGTCTCGAATGCTCGACCTAATGAGCTCACCTCCTTCTCCTCTTGACTCCACAACCTTATGCCTATGCTGCCTGCTGCAGTGGCTGGTCGTTATCTTAAAATTGTTATAAACCAGTTCAATATAGACACCCAGTGTGTGCTATTGGCTGTGCGTGTGCCCACAAATGTCGCTCTCTTGTAATGTTTGTTCTTATGCTTTATGAAAAGCCATTCCAAGATGACCAGCGTACATGTGTCTGCATTGCAGTCATCTTAGAATACTTTTTTCTAAGCCTTATGGAAAACTGTTCCAAGGTGACTAGAATTCCCCACGTCATTAGCAATATTACCATCTCAGTATGTCTGGTTTGATTGTGCATTATTTTCAAGCTCTTATGCTCTACTAAAATCCCCATATGTGTAGTCTCACATACCCTGGTGCAGAATCATGTATCCTGATACATTAGTGCACGCCTTGTTACTGCTATAATATGCAGGTATGTTCTCATATGTTGTTGAAGAGCCATCACAAACCATGTGTAGATCCTCATGTAAATAGGTTTTTCCATCATTCGCTAGGTGCAGACTCAAATGCTCATGTACTATCTCCAATGTCTGATAAAACCAACATATGCCAGGGCATAGCACCCATATACCAGTTAGGGCCTTGTACGTCCAGGTACTGATATTATATGCATTGATGTAGCCATAATATATTCACTGCAGCAGGTCTACAAGCTGATAAGACTAAACTATCAGAGGTCAGGCCTCGTTGACCAAGAACAGACTATTCAGCCCATGCACCATCACCTTATGCAAGGCACGGTTTAAACTATGCCTGTTACAGCCTCAGATATCTCTGAATACCATAAATAACTAACTGTTGCCTAATATGCCCTAGTACATCCATTATCCAGATACATCCATCTTATGCTCAGTGCACCCTTACATCATCATCTACTACCATTTCCTAAAAGCTTTTATGAAATTTCCTCATCCATTATATCCAGGCAAAAGCTCTATATTGCCTCCCGAAATAGTACAAGGGAAAAGCACGTTGCAAATAAGTGTCACATGATATATCGCACTATCATATAACTACAGTGCGGCAAGGAGCTGTTCATATTTCTTTATGAAGCAGACCCTTTACATGGCAGGAAGACGATCATAGAAGTGAGAGATGCAATTCTTATCCCATCAGTTATTTCTTTGTGTCAGCCAGTAACTGCAGAAAAGTGATGTTGGGGAGCCTTGTATAGTCTGGCTTCGCACTCTCAATACAATATTTAGTGCTCCTGTGAAAGAGCCATAACATTTAACTAAACATCTGATTTACACAAATACATGAACTCGTGATTGCATTATGTCTTTTTACCATCCTCTCAGTATTTCTTTGCCCGAAAATACTGATAATGACGAGACTGGAATATAAAGCAAATCTGGAAATAAAACTATCAATAAATTAGATTTGTAATATTTTTACAAATGCATCTTATTAATATAGGTTTTTAGACTTTTTTTTTTTTATTTCAGTTACTTAAAACCCTTGCAAAAAATTATAATTTGACAAACACATAAACAGTAATTATCCGGGATGCGCACCTTCCGCCCCACCAAAAAAACAACAACAAAAACTCATGCTTCCTCGTGCATTCATTCGGGTAGGCATGCTTCCAGTAAAAGCTCGATAAAGATCAAAGAAATTTCACAGCTGCTACACTGCATTTTAAAACAAACAGTAAGCTAAGACTGCTTCCTTACTGATTTGCGTTTCGAATTGAAAAGCCGATAATTAAGAAAAAAGAAGTACCAATAGCACACAGTAAGCGCTTTACATTGACTAAAAACTTAAGGAAACAGGCTTTAGGTTGTTACCTTTCAGACAAGTAATAATAGACCCTACATGACCCTAGATGTTAATAGCCCGAAAAGGACAAAGGCGATTTTAAAAGAGATTGTCTTATTTGTAATAATGGCTGATAAACAAGCAATATGGTCCATATACTCAAGTTCATAAACTACATTGGCGACACCTGGCACTTGTATTCGCCTATTTCCACCCACCATAAAATTGTCATAATAAAAACAGCTGAACGTGAAGGCGAGCTAACTCAGTCGCGGCTCCTGGAGGGAGTGCTGCGGGGCGGTGGGGCGGGGTGGGGGAGGGGCAGGGTGGGGGGGTAGTAAACTCCGGCATACGGCCGAACAGAGGTAAGTACATAAATAAATAAATTAAACGAATTACATTGCGCGCGCCGCATCGCCATTTGGCGATGCAGCGCGCGCAATGTAATTGGTTTTATTTATTTATTTATGTACTTACCTCCGTTCGGCCGTATGCCGGAGTTTACTACTCCTCACCCTGCCCAACCCCCGCCCCACCGCCCCGCAGCACTCCCTCCAGGAGCCGCGACTGGAGCAAATTTACACTTTTCTGCAAAGTGGATGAGGACTTTCAGATAATCCCGACCGTGCAATAAGGCTCATTCACCCAGGCATGTTTCATTTAAACATATCAAGATCAGTGCTTAATTTGATATAATTGTTGCAGGTGGGGCCCACCGGCTCTCATTTTTGGGGACCAGCACTTATTTTTCATCATCATACTTTGTCACAGATCTAAAGAGAGAAAGGTAGAAAAGGGGGCAGCAAGGAGTAAGAGAATTCTGGAAACAACAGTGACATTTGGAGAAGGAAGGGATGAAAAAGAACCTCCTAAACTAGAGTGGATAATGGGGCAGGGTGTGTATGATGATGGATGTAAAAGGCATGAGATGCAATTAGGACTGGGCAGTCTTGTTATTCTGCACCTCCCACATTCGTTAGCACTGGCTGTCGGCTTCTGGGCAAAGCTTTGGGACTCAGCACATCTTCTTTCATTATTCAGGTACTGATCAACATCTCCCATGTACAATACAAGCTTTTCCTGTGTTCTCACTAACTTTTTAAAGATGTTATGAGGAGGTTGAGTGTCCTAGATTTCCGGCAGTTGTAAATGCAATAATGCTTTCCTTAAATAATGTAACCATAGTGTGCTTCTAATGAGGGACGATTTATTTAATTCCCATCATATTAATTACTTTAATATGCAGGTTGAGTCTGAGCTAACATTTGGTAAATAAGTATCAAGGTTAGCCAGAAATGAGCAAACTTGCTTCAGCAGAGCAATTGCAAGGTGCATATGCAGTGGCATAGCTAGGAGGGCAGTCCGGCCCGGGCGGCACTCTTTTTGGGGGTGGCAGAAGTGAGCAAGTCATGTCTCTCGACTACCACCATCCCCCACACCCGAGAACAAGTCGTCCGTTGGCTGCCACCCCCGAACAAGTAGTCCATCGCCCCCTGCTCTCTGAACTACACCGGGCGGCAAACTTAGGGGCCGCCCCGGATGGCAGTAGGTCTAGGTATGCCACTGTGCATATGCCCTTGAGCAGTGGCATCAGAGAGGTGGAACAACAATCCTTAGGTGTAGCCCTGTACTGTATCAGGCTAAGAAACCTCCCTATAAGGAAAAGCAACAAAGCCATGTGTAAGTGTTGGCATTAATTGTGCCTTCAATACTGTTAGCATTGGGCTTAATGATGGACCAGAAAGTTGATTGCTTAGTTGTAAGAAAGCAATATTTACTGCAGAAGCATTTACCTTCAGAGAGTAGAGATGCAAATGGTAGACACTCCTCCATTCAAACCATAGTCCCAGATATTTCTATGCAGAAATGTGTCATACTTTTGTTGTTCCAAGACCCAGTAACCCATTTTGCACCGCTTACAGCCAAAACTGACAACCTTTGATTTTTCAATTTTTATGGTTAACTTATTTGGCGACAATAGGACCCCAAAGTAATTTAGTGCCCGTTGCAGCTGAGTCACTGTTCTGTGTAAGAGGACAATATCATCGGTTTATTGCAGACTAGGTACAGTTTGGCCACCCAGTTTCAAGGGAAAGATATTAGCATTGTACAGGGTAGTGGCAAGGTCAGCACTATAAACAATAAAAACAGGGGCACCAACACGAAGTCCTTCCTCAGTTCTCTGTTGGTATAAATTTTGCCTGAAGAAATGGTTGATCCCCATAGCTTCACCTCATCCTATCTCTCTGAGTACAATGCTATAATAGCTCCCAGGAGGATATTCCCCAATTTGCCAATTTTGACCATAACAAACCCCAATTCACTCAGTCTAAAGTGCTCTTAAAATCAATAAAAGCTGCATAAAAACTTTTCTCTGTGCAATGAGTTGTCTGATCTGTAAGCAGGGAGAGAGCAGTGAGATCATTCTGTGTGCCATAATGCTGGTGGGAGGCAGTCTAATAATAATAGTGAATTCTCCATCTTGTTTGGTGGTTTGGTACTTCCCCTATGACTGATAAACGAATGCAGGAAAAGCGCAGATCAATTATCTCACCATCAGTACTTAGCTGCTTATCAATAGAGTGAATTCAACAAGAAAGTTCAGAGGGCAGATTTTTACATCATGAAGGGTGTTTTTCTTGGACCTTAGGAAATGTCTGTGGATCAGAATAATGGATTTAATAAAATGTAATGAGCACCATTGCTTATGCTGCACATGCACTAGTAATCTCACAATTACATATTGGCCATGCTATCCTTGCAGGGGTGGCTCAATCCACACTTGCCCACTCAAGGCAGTCTTCCATTCATTGACCAGACTTCTGTCTTCCACTAGAAAGGTCTACAGCATCTCACTCATTCTTGAAGAAATACATTTATATGTTTAAGATATACTGCTTTTCTTATAGAGCCAGCCCTCTATACTGCCCTCCTTATGTGGAAAGTATATTCAACATCTCAGGGCGTCAGAGGTTTCTGAAGAAAAAGGTACTTACACCTAAATTCAAGCCCTCCCAATCACTAAACCAGAATATTTGGAGACTACCACCACATGCTGGAACACTCTTCCTTCATATTTAATAACTTAATTCAGCAGTCTCTCATCTAGAAAATGTCTAAAATACACCTCTTCCATATATAATAGAATTGCCGGGCTGCCATTTGATCTGAAGTCGAACCACTGTTGTCCCTGATCTCTCTCTCCAAATATTACTGTTGTTTATTTTTCATTTTAGCGGAATGCACACTAACATCTTATCGTGCAGAAGCGCTCTATAAACCCAACAAACAAACAAATACATTAAAAGTATTTACAGTAAGGGCAGTGCCTCAGGTGCCTCAAACGATAAAATGTCAGTGCCAGTAAAGGGATATCCTAGTTATGGTATCCATGTTTGATTTAAGCATGTACTTGACAGGATGTGAAAAAAACAACTTGTGCTGTTACTTGTAACTGAAGATGCAGCCAGAACCATGGACAGGACAAACACTGGAAAATGCAATTAGTCACACTTTTAATATGAAGGTGCAGACCAATTAACTATAAAACAACCAAAAAGATTCTACCTTTTACTACTAACGTAAATATATTTCCTAATCTGAAACTCTTATATATAGATGGATGGTGGGAATGAGTGTAACCCAATTAATTGACCAGGGAAACACTATGGGGCCGATTCCGATTCAGGCCGGAAATCACTCCGACCGAGCCGGACCCGGAGAGATTTCCGACCGAATCGGACCCTAGCAGCCCGACCGAACGAGTACGATGCGTACGCATGCAATCGGACTCGATTCGGTCGGACTCACAGTGAAGTCAATGGGAGCCGGTCGTACAACGCGGACGCGGGCTCCCATTGACTCCAATGGGTGCGAGGCGAACAAGGCGCCCCCACAGCGGGTACGCGTCGATGCGACTCGCGCCGTACATGCACAGGTAGGGGGACCCATGGGTACCCCCTGTGTGTGCGACTCGCGCGGCTAGCGTGTACAGGGGTCCGACACGGACCCCCAAGTCCGGCTCCAACTGCTCTTTCGAGCCGGACGGCGCGAGTCGGTCAGACTGCTCGCGGCGCGCATCGTATTTGCCCAGCCGGGGAACGTCTCCATTGCGCAGTGCGAGTCGTGTCCGTGCGAGTCGGTCGGAGCGGGTCGGACCCGCGTACGAGTCGGTTGGCGATTTCGCGTGCGCTCGCATCGTACTCGCTCGCCCGGACGCACGTACGAATCGGTCAGGAAAGAGGGCTCCGAATCGGATCCGGTTAAGCCGAATCCGATTCGGTGCCCTACCGGCCGAGATCGGAATCGGCCCCTAAGTGTTTTTTTGATAACCCTAACACACCAAATGCTCATTTGGTGTCATGCTTCATCATCAGGTTCTTCCCGCCCTGCTACGGGACAGGGCGTGCTGCGACCAATGGAGACTCAGGAGCACTTTTTTTTGTGAAAAAACTATGTGTGGTGCAGATGTGAGAGTGGTAGGGTCAAAAGGATTAGTGGTGCTAGTTAAAAGTTACCTGGCTAGTAGAAAAAAATATTTATTGCTTTCCCTAGCTGGTAGCACTAAAAAGGGGAATGGAGGTGATATATTGTAATGAGATATCACCTCGTAGGTCAACATGTTTCGAAAGCCATCCACTTGGCTTTCTCGTCAGGAAGGTGAAAGATCCCTAGTCAACTCAAGCATAAATTAATACTAAATATTATGTGCCTATCAATGTAAGCTTCGGTACATGCTGGTCAGTTATGCATGCAAAACCATACCTATTTTACCAAACTACTAATATTACTCAAGAATAACTATAACCTCATGAGCTATGCACGGGAGGGGAGGGCGCCTGTAGTCAGACAGTCATCAAGGCTGCACGCTCACCGGGGTAATACCTCTCCGTGGCTCCGTGGACCTATTAACTATGCCAGTGTTTGCATTTTTTGGCATGCTGTATGGCTGAAAGCATTCCAAGATTGCCATCCATGTGTGTACATGTGTGCAGAGACTGGTGGCATGTTAATTTAATTTTTTTTTAATTTAGTCTTTATTTACCATTGCAAGATGTCCGACTGCCTTTTTCAAATAGGAAATGAACAAATAAAATATGTTTGGGATGGCGCGCAAATTGGCAGAAGCGAATGACTCAGTGGCAGGGTATTGCTGCTGGGCCTTTACAAAAAGGATTTAAAAAAAATAAAAAATAAAAATAAAGGAGGGAGCAGATGACGGAAAGCGATTTGATGGGAGGTGGGGTGGAGTGGGAAGTGGGTAGAAAGACACTGGGGGGAGAGGAAGTGGAGACAGATGAGAGGATGAAGAAAGTGATGCAGTCCGGTGGAGTGATTAAAAACAAAATTAGGAATAAATGTTTTTCTTCAGCAGTGAAACGATACAGCCCAAAACAACATAAGGAAAGAATGCAAAAAATGAGCAGGAAAGTCAATATTAAGTCTATGGGGTGATATTTTTGTGAACAATATTTAGGACATAATATTTATATCAGACAATATTTCTGACTTAAATATTCTGGTAACACACCGCTAGGTAGTGCATCATGGACAATAGGTAAAGCTAGTAGAATGTTTACCCTTTTGAGTTGCATAGTGCAGCTGTCATTAACAAGATTCTACAGAACTGTACATGTTTTGATAGCGATGTCTGTAGTTTATCTCTGCTGCTAGGCGGTTATTATTGTCAAAGTAATGTGTAGGAGCTCAGGTTGATCCTTTAAACAAATACTGCATGTAGAAAAAAAGTAAAATCTACAGCGAGACCTTGTTTTGACTGATGACAGCATCGTGTGGAAGACATCTTTTGCATATGGTATGCATAGTTTCACGTGTCCTTCAAAATAACAATGTGGCTATATTAAAGAAAGTATTCACTTGTGCAAAAGCAGTGCAAAACCAGGGCTGGTTGCTGTTCCCAGTCCGGCCCAGTTCCTGAGCCGACTGAATTTAAGAAATTACTTAAGACCTGGGCGTTTTCCCCACCTCTAAGCAAGCAGCCTTAATTGTGGTGTCAAGTTAGCTCTCCACATAAAACCCGTTTGGGCGTAAAAGCGCTTCTTTACAGGGCCCATTTAACATAACTTTAGAAATAATCCCAGGTAGGGCCCTGCACATGTGCATCGAAGTCATTCTTTTTCTGTACATTAATCTCCAGGAGTGAGTAATGAGAATGAACACCCATTTCAAGTTCATTTTGGGGTTGAGTGAAGCATGACATTATGTTGAGAAATGCCAAAGTTATTTAAAATGCTTAGCTTCTTTTGGTGTTGTGCATTTGTTTATTTCTTTCATTATGTTTTGTCCACCTAAAGAATGCAGTTCCTGAAAAGCGTGCCTTTCTAAAGGTTGTCCATACTTTTATTCATATTTTGCACCTTTAACTAAAGCTAACACATTTTGATTAATTACAAAACACTTGCCGGTGCTTGGCTATTGTATGTGTTTCCGAGATGTGTATTTTTGGCGTTGGAAGCCTTTTGTTGAATGTCCTTCTTTGATAAGGTCACAGCTTCCCAGGTGCACGCCACTAACATGCAGGACACACCGAATGACCTTGAGCAGGGACCACTCCAGGCAGGTTCTTGCTTCGTCCTCATTTCTTGAATATCACCTTGTGGATAATGGATGCTCATAAGGGAATTGGGAGTTGCAGTTCCCACTGGTTATTCTTTTTTAAGCATCAAAGATAGAAATCTATTTTAGCATCAGTTTGCTTAAACCTTTATTATTTTATGTTGTAGTCTGAATTTTGGAGGCAACAAGGACGCCCTGCTGCAAAAATGAAAAGTGCAGCGTGAATAACTGCACTGGAAATTAAGAGCATTGTATTATTTTAATGTAGTCAGCTGTCTATCACTTATTGATGTAGTAGATATCAAATTAACTACTTTAATACACTGTAAAACCTGAGATCATTTAGGTCCAAGGTATAAACTCAAATCCTGGTGTTAGACTTGGCTTTTTCAGCGGGTTTACCCCCAGACTTTTTGCTTTTTGGCCTCCTGCATTTGACCCTGTGTGTGTTGGTTTTAGGACTCTGGGCACTTTACCACTGCTAATCAGTGCTAAAGTGCATATGCTCTCTGTGTAAAATGTGTTATGGATTGGTGTTTCCATGATTGGCCTATTTGATTTATGTGTCAGTCCCTTGTAAAGTGCACTGAGAGTGCCAGGGCCTATAGATCAAATGCTGTTGGTGGGCTGCAGCACTGCATTGTGCCACCCACGCAAACAGCCTGTAAAGTGTAACTCTGGCCTGCCATTGCAGAGCCTGTGTGCAGCCTGGGGCTGCCATGTCGACTAGCAAGTGCACACACTTGCAAGTCCCTAAACCTTCCCTTTTCTACATGTTAGTCACCCCTAAGGTAGGCCCAAGGTACCCCTGTGGGCAGGGTGCATTGTATGTGAAAGGTAGGACATGCCCTGGTGTGTGTGGCATGTCCTGATAGTGAATTACAGCCTATTTCGTTTTCACTATTGCAAGGCTACCTGTTCCCCATAGGCCAGAATGGGCAGTTTTGATTATTACAGCTTATAATCCTAACTGACCCAGGGAACATGGTAGAAATTCGAGTTTAGTATGCCTGGACTCAGAATGATAAAATGCATCTTTTAGTGAAGTTGGTTTTAACATTCTGTGTTTGAAAATACCACTTTTAGAAAGTGGGTATTTTCTTGTCGAACCATCCAAGCTTGCCTCTGCTAGGTTGTGTATTCCTTGTCTGGAGTGTGAGTGACAGGGGCTGGGGGATGCCAGGAGACAGGGTGAGTCAGCACAGGGCTGAATAGCAAGATCTACATGTAGATGGGTGGGAGGAGTTGCACCTGGGACCTGAATAGGGCTGGGCCTTCCCTCCACAATGCTGGCTCCACCTCCTGTGGTGCGTCTGATGTCCCTGGCCTGCACTGTGAAAGGAAAGAAGGAGTCTTGTCAACAAAGTGCTCCAGGACTGACCAGAACTGGTTTGGACTAGGCAAAGGCCTCTCTGCCTTCAGAGAACAAAGAGAAATGGAGGATAAAAAGGGGGATCCAAACCCCAGAACTTTAGATTACTTCTGAACTAAGGAACCTGCCAGGAAGAAGGACCGGGAAAGCTGGAGGAGGAGTACTGCCCCTATGCTGCGTGTTGTGGGGTTGGCCTGCAGTGGTTGCTTCTGTCTTTGGTAGGGAAAGGACTGGACTGTGCATTCATCATCCTGCTGTTAGAGTTTTCTCCAAGGGCTTGAAGTAGAGCTTGCCTCCTGTTGGAAGTCTCAGGGATAGAAAAGACTTCAAGGGAACTCTTTTGGATCAAGAAGACTGCCAAGAAGAAGAGCTGGAGAAGCTGTGAGGAGGAACTACCACTTTGCTGTGTGCTTTGCTGTGTTGGCCTGCAGTGGCTGCTTCTGTCTTGGGCAGTGAAAGGACTGGAACTGAACTTTCTGCAATCTACTTTGTGAGTGTCTCCAAGGGCTTGAGGTAGAGCTTGCCCCCTGTTCAAGAAGTCTCAGGAACAGCAAAGACTTCAAGTTCTTCTGCCCTCAGCACTGGGGACTGTGTGTTTTGTGCTGCAACAGAAGAAAAGCAACTCGACGACATCGACGCCGCCGCTGCCGACTCCGTGTCCCGACGGCACCGTAGAGGGCATTGCCGCAACGCCGCACCGCGACCCTGGTCTCACCGACGACGCCTGCTGATGCCGCCACCGAGCCGCTGCTCGCACCGCGACCTGTGGGCACCGCACTCCGCACCGCCTCGCTTCACGACAACGCTGTGGCCTTCCCGACGACGACGCTCCACGCCGGACTCGACGCCGCTGCTTGCACCGTGGTTCGGGGGCACCGCTCATAAGTTACATGACGCACCGCCCTCATCCCGCACCGCAGCCTTGGCCCACTGACGCCGGTGCCATCGACTCCCGTTCGTCAGCCGAAGACAGCGCAGCAGCTACGACGCCGCTGCTGCTGCACCGTGACCTGCCAGCACCGTGACGAGCACCGCCTTCATCTCCCACTGCGACCCTGGTCTCACCGACGACGCCATCCGACGCCGCCACCGAGCCGCTGCTCGCACCGCGACCTGAGAGCACCACACGCCGCACCGCTGCACTTCGCACCGCAGCACCCGACGCCGGCCGACGCCAGCGCTCCTGACTTCAACAGAGGAGATCGATCTGCAACGCGAGTGACTTCGAGGGCCCCGACGACGCCGCACCAACCTCTGGAACCGATGCCTGCGGACGCCGTGTTTTCGGAAGCTCACCGCGAGGTCATCGACGCCCTGCATTTCTGAAAGGTACTGTTTGCGGGTCTTCCCGACACTGTAGTTGACCCGCGACGCCGCGGTCAGCCAGAACTGTTTGGATTTGTTTGTTCACGACGCCGTGATAGCCCCGGACGGAGCTATCGACATCAAGGAACTGTTTTTAAGGACAATTTGATAACAGAAGATTTTTAAAGTACTGTACTGTGGATTTTTATCGTATTTGGTCTTGTTTTAAAGTTTATAAAAATATTGGATATTTTTCTAAACTGGTGTGGTGTCGGTTTGTAGTGCTTACACTGTATTACTGTTGGTTATGTGCAAATGCTTTACACACTGCCTCTAGAATAAGCCTGACTGCTCGCGCCAAGCTACCAAAGGGGGGAGCAGGGGTTATTTTAGGAGTGTAACTCCCTTACCCTGACTAGGAAGAAGGGTCCCTACTTGGACAAAGGTGCAAGCCCTTGCCAACTAGAGATCCCATTTCTAACATTGGTTGTCAGCGGTGAGGATAGGACTTGTGTTTGCACTTGACTAACAGTGATTGGTGTGCACTACTACCATATCGCAGACCATTACGTACCACATACAGGTTCTTTTTCTTTTTGGCCTATTTTTGATCTTGCCAGTTTGAACTTGCTACTTCAACATGACTGAATCAATTGCATCATCGGTTGCATCCTTGGAAATTGCCTTTGAGGAGGATAGGTTGGAATCCTACAATGTTAAGGAATTGAGAGCGATTTGCAAAAACCTAAGAATCCAAATCAGAGGCCTCACTAGGAAGGAGGAGCTACAAAAGGCGCTGAGGGCCTGGGTAGCAGCCAGACATGCCATTGGGCAATCTGGTGATCTCAGTGGAGAGGCAGAGGAGCCTATTTCTAGGGTGGATGTGCTTTTGGGAGGGGGGGGGACCCTCCAGGCAAGGCAGCAGTGGCTTGTCCCCAGAGGAGCTGGAGGACAGGCGGGAAGCAAGGAAGTTCGAATTAGAGAAACTCAGGATGGAAAGTGAGAGGGAAGACAAAAGAATAGCCATGGAGGAAAAGAAAATGATACTAGATCATGAGCTTAAAATGAGAGAGCTGGAGCTGGATTGGGAAGCCGGTAGGGCTTTGTCCAGCCCAGATGGTGGCAGCAAAAGTGTAGTGTCCAGTACTGAGGATGAGGTAGACACACACACAGATTTGGGGCCCTACTTCAAGGAGGGGGTTGACATACACCAAGGGGTTCAGGATTGTGAGGTAACTCCAGTGGTGCTCAGTGTCCCTGAGGTGGATTGGGGAACTAGCACAGGGGATCATATTCCTGATAGAGGGAGGGACACTCTACTGACTCTAGATGAGAGGTGCAGGTAGAGGGGTTCCCCCATGGTAGAAGCCCTGGTAAGTGAGTATGAAGACCAGCCAGAAGAGTATGGGTTGAGGGACAGCAACAGTCAGACACTGTCTCACCAGTCTTGTGAGAATGTTGTGGGGTACTTTTCTGAGGCACTGGATGGTTGGGTGAAGGGTAGTTTGGTTAACACCTGTGTGGGGCTGTGTGATTCAATTGTTGGAGAGCATATTTTAAGTCCCTGTTTTCCAGAGCTATGCCAACACCCAGTGGAGTGTGAGTTTTCTGACCCCAGGGAGCTTGCACTGGAGGCAGACCTTTCGGTGAATTCCAGAGGGTCTGGAGAAGCATCTGGGGGTGATCCTGGAGGAAGTGGCTTAGGTATTTCCCAACCAAGAGTGGTGGGAAAGGTTTGTAATAGCCCAGATAGGTCCCGGTGTCATGGGAAGGGTGTAGGGACTCGCGTCCTGTCTCTGCGGAGAAGGAGTGAGAATGGGCTGCGGCCCAAGGTGCCCAAAACCCAGTCCCGGAGCCTGGGTGGTTCCAGGAGGGAACCCCAGGTGGGGAGCCTAGACTGTACTGGTAGGCCGTCCGTTGAGGGAGATCTCCTACTGACAGGAGAACCTGGAGCCTCTGTAAACAGAGCTCCAGTGGTTCTGGTGTCTGGCAGTACCGCTCCAGTTGGGAGGGTGCAGAAGTCCAGAGTGAGGGGTGAGAGGGGGATGTGTTCCCCAGTGGGAGAACCAGTGAGTCAGAGGCCAGCCAGAAGGGCTG
Source organism: Calotriton arnoldi (assembly GCA_963921515.1). NCBI lineage: Eukaryota > Metazoa > Chordata > Amphibia > Caudata > Salamandridae > Calotriton > Calotriton arnoldi. The sequence continues at coordinate 710,265 of CAWUFW010001542.1, read as the reverse complement.
AGCCTCCTAGCAGTGACCATGGTGACACCACTTCTGTCCTGGGGGATCTTTGCGCACTGTCAGGTGGACAGTGGTCGGGAGATCTGCGCCAGGCAGACTGTCACGCAACACATGAGTCAAGTGTTGCCCTCAGGGGGGGTATGCATGCTCCCAAGGAAGTCCTGGTGCGCCAGGCAGGTGCTCAGCTGCAGGGTTCAGTCCCTGGGTTGGGAGGCCAGGTTCAGGTCCTGCCTGACCTGGAGGGAAGGACGACTGTAAGCAGTGTCCTGACCGGTTTGTCTTCTAGGGGTACCACTCCAGGTGGGAGGGTGCAGAACTCTGGAAGGGGGTGCAGAGGGAGGGAGTCCTCGCCTCTGACCCCGGTTCAACCTGAGGGTTTAGATCCAAGGGTGGTGAATCAGTTGCAGGGTCAAGGCCCTGAACTGGTGGAAGAATTGTGTAGGAGGTCTGGTTCCAGCATCCTGACAGTTTTTGGTTCTGGGGGTGCTTCTCCGGGGAGGAGAGGGCCGGACCCCAGAAGGAGAGGTAAGGGGAGGAGAGCCTCGCCCGAGACCTCTGGTGAACCTGAGGGTGCAGACCCTAGGTTGGAGGATCAGTGATTCTTTAGAACTGCACTGATAAGAGGAAGAGTGGAGTATGGTTACTATGTACCAGGGGTTACTGCCCCCCACTCTGTTAGTTGGCAAAGGCCAGAGACATCTGGATGGCCTAGGGCCTGGTCCTGGCCATCCATTGAGGGTGATCCCCTAGTGTCTAAGGAACTGGGGGGGACTGCTGTAACGAGCATCCCACCGGTTCCGGTGTCTGGCAGCCCCGCTCCAGTTGGGAGGGGCATGAGTCCAGAGAAAAGGGTGAGGGGGGCGCTGTCCCCAGTGGAAGGACCAGTGGGTCAGGGGTTGCCCGCTCTGAGGTCAGAGCACCCCAGGACTGACCCTGGTGAGGCCACTTCTGGCCTGGGGGTCTTCATGCTCTGTCAGGTGGACAGGAGGCTGAAGACCTGCACCAGGCAGACTCTCGCACGACTCATGAGGAGTGTGTTTCCCTTGGGGAGGGTTGGTGTACTCCCCGGAAGTCCTGGGTTGCCAGGCACAGGTCCAACCTAAGGGTACAGACCCTGGGTTGAAGGACCAGGTTCAGGGTGTCCCCCCTGACCTGGAGGAAGGGGCGACTGCTAACAGTGCCCCTACCAGTTTGTCTTTTGGGGGTACTGCTCCAGGTGGGAGGGTACAGAGCCCCAGGGAGGAGGACCGGGTGTGGGGAGGCCACCCCAGTCCCCTGTCCAGCCTAAGGGTACAGACCCTAAGCTGGAATCCCAGTTGCAGGATAGAACTCCTGAACTGGTGGGCAAATTGTGCAGGACACCTGCCACAGGTGCCCTGACAATTCTGGAAGGGGGTACCGCTCCAGGTGGGAGGGTACAGAGCCCCAGGGAGGAGGACCGGGTGTGGGGGAGGCCACCCCAGTCTCCTGTCCAGCTGCTGGGTACAGGCCCGGGGTTGGTGGGTCAGTGTCAGGATGTCATACCTGACCTGACAGGAGGGAGAGTGGACCAAGGGTGCCAGGCACCTGGGGCTACCGCCCCCCACTCTCTGACGCCACAGAGGTTAGAGAGCCCTGGGAGGCATAAGGCCTGGGTCTCCCCACTGACAACTGTCAGTAGCCACTGTGGCTTACTGTCCTGGTGGACAGCGTTGCCCCTGAGAGGGGGACAGGAGTCACACCCCGGGGGTGGACTGGGCCACACCACTGTGTTGGCCATGTGGGCACTGTCAGCCTGTTGGGACACATCTGTGAGCAAAGTAAGTTTAGGCGCTGCACAGATGGGGTTCACAGGTGAAGAGAAGGGTACCCCATGGGTCAGCTTAGTGGGCCCTGAGAGTAGGGATAGAGGGATCCGACTGGGTTTGGAAAGACGTAGAACCAGAACGTGCCCCCGCTGTTGTGGGCCAGGTCTATGTTCTGTCGCCCCAAGCAGGGAAGTCCATCAAGGGATTGATTAGTCTACCCTGGCTTTAGGCTGGGTGGGGGTTGTGTTAGACTTGGCTTTTTCAGCGGGTTTACCCCCAGACTTTTTGCTTTTTGGCCTCCTGTTTATGACCCTGTGTGTGTTGGTTTTATGACTCTGGGCACTTTACCACTGCTAATCAGTGCTAAAGTGCATATGCTCTCTGTGTAAAATGTGTTATGGATTGGTGTTTCCATGATTGGCCTATTTGATTTATGTGTCAGTCCCTTGTAAAGTGCACTGAGAGTGCCAGGGCCTATAGATCAAATGCTGTTGGTGGGCTGCAGCACTGGATTGTGCCACCCACGCAAACAGCCCGTAAAGTGTAACTCTGGCCTGCCATTGCAGAGCCTGTGTGCAGCCTGGGGCTGCCATGTCGACTTGGCAAGTGCACACATTTGCAAGTCCCTAAACCTTCCCTTTTCTACATGTTAGTCACCCCTAAGGTAGGCCCAAGGTACCCCTGTGGGCAGGGTGCATTGTATGTGAAAGGTAGGACATGCCCTGGTGTGTGTGGCATGTCCTGATAGTGAATTACAGCCTATTTCGTTTTTCACTATTGCAAGGCTACCTGTTCCCCATAGGCCAGAATGGGCAGTTTTGATTATTACAGCTTATAATCCTAACTGACCCAGGGAACAAGGTAGACATTCGAGTTTAGTATGCCTGGACTCAGAATGATAAAATGCATCTTTTAGTGAAGTTGGTTTTAACATTCTGTGTTTGAAAATACCACTTGTAGAAAGTGGGTATTTTCTTGTCTAACCATCCAAGCCTGCCTCTGCTAGGTTGTGTATTCCTTGTCTGGAGTGTGAGTGACAGGGGCTGGGGGATGCCAGGATACAGGGTGAGTCAGCACAGGGCTGAATAGCAAGATCTACATGTAGATGGGTGGGAGGAGTTGCACCTGGGACCTGAATAGGGCTGGGCCTTCCCTCCACAATGCTGGCTCCACCTCCTGTGGTGCGTCTGATGTCCCAGGCCTGCACTGTGAAAGGAAAGAAGGAGTCTTGTCAACAAAGTGCTCCAGGACTGACCAGAACTGGTTTGGACTAGGCAAAGGCCTCTCTGCCTTCAGAGAACAAAGAGAAATGGAGGATAAAAGGGGGATCCAAACCCCAGAACTTTAGATTACTTCTGAACTAAGGAACCTGCCAGGAAGAAGGACCGGGAAAGCTGGAGGAGGAGTACTGCCCCTATGCTGCGTGTTGTGGGGTTGGCCTGCAGTGGTTGCTTCTGTCTTTGGTAGGGAAAGGACTGGACTGTGCTTTCATCATCCTGCTGTTAGAGTTTTCTCCAAGGGCTTGAAGTAGAGCTTGCCTCCTGTTGGAAGTCTCAGGGATAGAAAAGACTTAAGGGAACTCTTTTGAATCAAGAAGACTGCCAAGAAGAAGAGCTGGAGAAGCTGTGAGGAGGAACTACCACTTTGCTGTGTGCTTTGCTGTGTTGGCCTGCAGTGGCTGCTTCTGTCTTGGACAGTGAAAGGACTGGAACTGAACTTTCTGCAATCTACTTTGTGAGTGTCTCCAAGGGCTTGAGGTAGAGCTTGCCCCCTGTTCAAGAAGTCTCAGGAACAGCAAAGACTTCAAGTTCTTCTGCCCTCAGCACTGGGGAGTGTGTGTTTTGTGCTGCAACAGAAGAAAAGCAACTCAACGACGTCGACGCCGCCGCTGCTGACTCCGTGTCCCGACGGCACCACAGAGGGCACCGCCGCAACGCCGCACCGTGACCCTGGTCTCACCGACGATGCCTGCTGACGCCGCCACCGAGCCGCTGCTCGCACCGCGACCTGTGGGCCCCGCACTCCGCACCGCCTCGCTTCACGACAACACCGTGGCCTTCCCGACGACGCCGCTCCACGCCGGACTCGACGCCGCTGCTTGCACCGTGGTTCGGGGGCACCGCTCGTAAGTTACACGACGCACCGCCCTCATCCCGCACCGCAGCCTTGGCCCACCGATGCCGGTGCCATCGACTCCCGTTCGTCAGCCGACGACAGCGCAGCAGCTACGACGACGCCGCTGCTGCACCGTGACCTGCCAGCACCGTGACGAGCACCGCCTTCATCTCCCAACGCGACCCTGGTCTCACCGACGACGCCATCCGACGCCGCCACCGAGCCGCTGCTCGCACCGCGACCTGAGAGCACTGCACGCCGCACCGCTGCACTTCGCACCGCAACACCCGACGCCAGCACTCCTGACTTCAACAGAGGAGATCGATCTGCAACGCGAGTGACTTCGAGGGCCCCGACGACGGCGCACTGACCTCCGGAACCGACGCCTGCGGACGCCGTGTTTTCGGAAGCTCACCGCGAGGTCATCGACGCCCTGCATTTCTGAAAGGTACTGTTTGCGGGTCTTCCCGACACCGTAGTTGACCCGCGACGCCGCGGTCAGCCAGAACTGTTTGGATTTGTTTGTTCACGACGCCGTGATAGCCCCGGACGGAGCTATCGACATCAAGGAACTGTTTTTAAGGACAATTTGATAACAGAAGATTTTTAAAGTACTGTACTGTGGATTTTTATCATATTTGGTCTTGTTTTAAAGTATATAAAAATATTGGATATTTTTCTAAACTGGTGTGGTGTCGGTTTGTAGTGCTTACACTGTATTACTGTTGGTTATGTGCAAATGCTTTACACACTGCCTCTAGAATAAGCCTGACTGCTCGTGCCAAGCTACCAAGGGGGTGAGCAGGGGTTATTTTAGGAGTGTAACTCCCTTACCCTGACTAGGAAGAAGGGTCCCTACTTGGACAAAGGTGCAAGCCCTTGCCAACTAGAGATCCCATTTCTAACACCTGGCAACATAGATTTGATGTCAAATCTCTCTTTCTATATTAATTTGATGGGTTGTATTTTTTTAAATATAATTTGTAATGAACAATGGGATTTTAATAATTGAATTTATGTATATAGCGAGTATAATTTATGATAATTCATTTTCCAAAATAAACAGTGTTTGATTGACTGAAGTAGCTCCTTGTTTAAAGCATAGGCAAAGTGCACAGACTCACTGAGAAAAAACAAAAACTGAGGAACCACGGTCTTATTCTACACTGCACATATGTATATTCAAAATGTGCAAGTGTGCAACAAAGCCTTGGCACACCCACAGGAGCACCACTAAGCAGGATTTGTGCATTTGTCAGCTTGCTCTGTATGTGGGCCAGATTTAGTTATTACACATGAGCACACGCAATTTCAGGATACTCTTGGTGGTATCTCCAGTTTTTAGCATATGTGAATTGTGCAAAAAACAGTTGTGTCAATTCTAATAATCACCCCTAGTCAGAATGTTCCCATATTATGAAATGGTTCGGTATAAACCTGGCTCACAGTGTTTTTTTAAAAGCATGCTTGCAATAAATGTCAAATTCAAGGTGTTAGAAACGGGATTCCTGGTTGGCTGAGGTATGTACCTAGGCCAGGCAGGAACCATCACTCTAGTCAGGGCAAGCTAGATACACAATAAGATAACCTGTGCTCACCCTCTGGTAGCTTGGCACAGAGCAGTCAGGCTTATCTACAAAGGCAATGTGTAAAGTATTTGTGCAAAACACACACACAATAACACAATGAAAACACCACAAAAGGACTCCACACAGGTTTAGAAAAATAGAGAATATTCATCTGATCAAAATGAGACCAAAATGACAAACATCCAATAAGTACAAGTCAAGATTGGAATTTTTACAGAATAAACCAAAAATAGTGCTTAGAAGTCACTAGCGGTCAAAAAGTTACTTGAGGTCTCTAGGGACCGGTGCAAATCCAAAGTTCAGGCTGACCATAATGAAGGGCAGGCAGGCTACAGGACTAACGCAGGGCCTGCTGAGAAAGTACCTTGGATGGAGCAAAGCATCAATGCTGAGGACTCGATGCATCGATCTTTTCCATGCAGTCGGGTCGCTGCATCAACATCAAGCTTCGCTGAAGTGAAGGCAATGTGTCTCTACATTGTGCTGCGCAGAGCGTAGTCGTTGAGCTGAGCCGGCTGTGAAAATACTGTCGTCGGGCAGTCGCTGCATCAGTGCGGAAGGACGATGCGGCGGAATTTCTCATGCAGTTGATGCAATGCATTGGTTTTTGATAAAAACAGCTGTGGAACCCACGTCTGAGGCCCAGTGCTTGGAGAGGCCGCCTCAGGCAAGGACAGGCAAGGGTAGCACTCGTAGAAGGCAGAGCTCAGCAGCACCAGCAGAATTGTAGGAAGTATTTTGTGTCCCTGAGACTTAAGAAAACAGGAGGCAAGCCAGCAAGCCCTTGGAGATCACTTGGAGGAAAGGCAGAGTCCTTCCAGCAGAGTCAGGGGGCAGCATAGCAACAAGCAGAATAGTAGTCCCTCCAGAAAAGCAGCCCAGTTGAGCCCTTTAGCAGCACAGCAGTCTTTATGACAGAGGTTCAGTTCAAGATCCAGAAGTATCTGATTTTAGGGGGTCACACACCCAATACTTATACCCAAAACTGCCTTTGATGTAGGAGGTGACTTCAAAGGAACTCTCTGAAGTGCACAAGGATCCCTTTCAACCCAGTCCTGTCTGACAGGCTAACCCTGGGGGTGAATCAGTGCATTGTGTGTAGACAGGACACTACCCATTGAAGTGTGTCAGTCCCTCCCATTCCACCCTGCCCAGGAAGACCCATCAGAATGCAGATGAATGCTCAGAATGCAGATGAGCCTCACCTTCCTGTGCTAGTGGCCGTCTAGAAGGAATGCACAAAGTATGGCTGTCACCCAACCCTCAACCCTGATGTGTATTGGAGACAGGCTGTCAGGCAAAAAGAGCAGTAAGTACAGAGAAATTTCCACTTTCTTAAAGTGGCATTTCTAAAACAGTAAGGTTTAATCCATCTTCACCAGTAAGGAGGATTTATCATTACCATTCAAAACATATTAAACATGAAAAAACTACTCCACTTTGATCAGGAATTACAGCTTAAAGGTATATTAAGGAATTGCCAATGCTGGTCTTTGAGAGGGGTAGGCCTCACAGTAGTGAAAAATGAAATAGTCTGTTTGTCACTACCTGGACATGGAAACCATAAAGGTACATGTCTTACCTTTTACTTACATAGCACACTGCCCTTAGGGTTACTTACGTCCTACCTTAGGGTGACTGATATGTCGTAAAAAGGGGAGTTTAAGGCAAATAGTTTTAAATGCCAAGTCGAAGTGGCAGTAAACTGCACACACAAGCACTGCAGTGGCAGGCCTAAGACAGGTTTGAAAGGCTACTTCTGTGGGTGCCACAATCAGTGCTGCAGCCCACTAGTAGCATATGAAATACAGGCCCTCGGTATATGGTACATCACTTTACAAGGGTCTTACAGCAAACAACAAATATGCCAATCAGGTGTACACCAATGTCATCATGCTTAGGGAAGAAGCAGATGCACTTTAGCACTGGCTAGAAGTGGTAAAGTGCTCAGAGTCCTAAGGCCAACAAAAGAAATCTCAAAAATAATAAGCAAAAGGCAAAAGGTTGGGGGAAACACCACCCTAAGGATGACAGGTCTAACACAAGGTTAGTATCATTTAATAAACATAAGTACACAGAAAAGTTCTGAGGCTAGTTTATGTACTGGTGGAGCTTTTCCCTTTTATGTGTTGTTTTTGAACGACTAGTGAAAAATATGTTGGTGTGACAGTGTTTGCCCAACTGTGACTTTGTGTGTTAATCCCAAAAAGAGTCACAGTTCAGCATGCAGTTTGTAATTTTAAGCCAAATTACCATCCTTTTTGGGAATAAAACATAAAGGGCCAGATGTATCAAGCGTTTTACCGTTTGCGAACGATAAAAAGCCTTTTGCGATGTACCAACTTCAAGTTGGTGGTAATTTGCAAATTCCTAGAAAAATGCACTTTTTGCATTTTTCTAGGTGCCATGTGGCGTACATACATGCACTTAGGGCATTTATGTGCAACACATGTGCACACATGCATATTTCAGGGGTGCAACAGGGTGTCCTTTTGGCCCTCTTGCACCCTTGAAATTGCATGCACAATTTGTGAGTACCTATTGGGTACTCGCAAATTGCGCATGCAATTCCCATTCATTCCTATGGGCCTCAGGCCCATAGAAATGAATGGGAAGCCATTCCTTATTTGCGACTTGCAATTTGCGAGTCGCAAATAAAGAATGCGTAGGAATCGCAATTTTATTTGCGAAACCTACATACATTGCATTTTGCGAGTCCATAATAGCGAATCGGTAAAATTCGCTATTAAGGACTCGCAAAATACAATGTTGATACATCTGTCCCTAAAAGTCTTTCCAAAATCAAATTTGTTGGTGTTTAATTCATAAAATAAATCACACTCTGGCATTCAAATAATGAATTGTCCACGGAAGTGTGTTGTTTCAGTTAACAGCACATGAATAAGCTTGGAGTTTGGCCAATAAATCAGTTATTGAAAAAAAGTAAGTGCACAAAAATATTGGGACACATTTGTACTAGCAAATAATGCAACAAACCTGATACTGTGCAAAAATAGGCAAAAATACCAACCATACTCAGGTTAGGACTGATTGCAAAATTAGCACCACCATGTGCCATCTATGTTGTTATTTGACTGAGGTCTTCATCTAGAGGTTTGCTTGCCAGCAGCTAAGTAGCTGGGGAGGCAAAGGCGCTGTGTTCGCTGACCAAGCGAAGGTCAGCCTGTTTCATCTAAACCAACTTAACAGATACTTTTTGTTTCCCTCCAGAAAGTGGGATACATTTCTGCAAAAATTTCAGCACCTTTTGTCATTTTTTTTTCCAAAACCAACAGCCCATAGTGGGGAGGTTTGTCTTTGGAAAAAAGAAATGTTCCTAGAATCCAGAGAGCTTTCTCCCAGTATGAGTGGGATGTTTGAGAATTTCTCATTTTGCAGTGGTATGCATCGCAGTCCTGGGCATGACAAAATCTGCAAGAGTCACCGTGGAGGAGCCACCCTGAACTGGGCAGCCCCTGAAAAGTTTTTCTCCCTGGTGGAAGGCAGGATGGGAAGGTCTTTCTAATGACAGATCTAGATGATGTCCCACAGTCAGAAACGCAGCAGTTCCCCTACTTTTAAATGAGGCGGGGGCAGCAAGAGATGGGTGGATGGACAATCTTCCAATTTTTGATAGATACCATTATCCTGCTCAGTTTTAAATACTGCCCTAAATAGTTTATGGTTTGCATATATAAAATCAATTATCACAAAATTAAAGAAGTGGGTGTTCATTTCTCAGATCAGACAGAAAACAAATATGACACTATGGGCCATATGTATCAAACAAAATTGCGATCGCAAACACTGAAATTCGCAGAATTTCAGCATTTGCGATTGCAATTTGACTTAGTGGTATGTATGAAGGAAAAACTGCCTCGCAAAATAAGGAATCGCAAAATTTGCGATTCCCTATTTTGCCAATGCATTTAAGGAATTGCAAATTGCGATTCCTTAAATGCAATGTAAGAAGCACCAAAAAAGTGCAATTTGGCCTTAAGGAATCGCAAATTACCACCAACTTCAAGTTGGTGGTAATATGCGATTTCTTATAAAAATGCACTTTTTTGCATTTTTCAAAGTGCAATGTGGCACACATACATGCCCTTAGGGCATGTATGTGCGCCACATGTGCAATTTGCGATTCGCAATTAAGGAATATGTAGGATTCGCAAATTTTTTTGCAAATCCTACATACATCTCGTTTTACGATTCTCAAATAGCGATTCTCAAAAATTCGCTATTTGAGAATTGCAAAACCTAACTTTGATACATATGGCCCTATGTGTCTTATCCAATTTATAGAGAATTTTGGAGCAAGATCATTTCTCACTGAGCCTCACTTCATCACAGAAAATAACATTTGTCAGTTTTCTTATCTTTACAACTCATCAATAATTTTTTAATTGAGTGATCCCTAATCCTAAAATATCTGTTATATTCAAATACAAGCTGATCTTTAAATCAAGGCACACTTAAATATACGATAATACAACTAGTAATAATCAGCACAATTGCTGAGTTTCTTCTTCACCCTCCTCTTGTGGTTAAATACACTGCCTATTATCCCTTGTGATGTCACCTAATCCTAAGAAATTTCTTCCTAGATGTTGAATTTGACAGGTATTTTGATGTGTTACAAGCAGATACTGCATAATATGACAATCAACATTCAATGTTTAACAGGCAGTAGTTTATTTCACTTGTTCTTTCTTTTAGTGTCTGTCAAATGAACATTCCACCACATACCCTTATTTCTGAATTAAACAATTACACCACAGTAAAATGCTTTATCCATAAATCCTTTTGAGACCTAATTAGGTTTAGACAATACTTATCAAGGAAATCTTCAAAACAAGGGTGAATCCCTGAGTGAGTCTGGCCTCCATGCTGCACAAAAATGTAATTCATTTGAGATTTGCTCTTTCCCTGTGTCCTATGGCGACGTTCGTCTGGCTTAGGCAGGCTTAAATAATTCTCAAGCAGAACCATCTCGCACAGCCATGAGTGAGCAGCATGCATGTTAAGATGGAAGTTGTACATCCCCAAGAAGCATCCCATAGAATTTCAATTTTTCAGCCATTCTTTTCTGGATCTATGCAGCACGCACAATTGCAAAATGAGTCAGTGTAGGCCAACCTCTAGGAACTTTGGCGCTATAGCAGAGGAACAGTTTTTGCATGCCCTTTTCTTTTGTCTGATCCTTCACCAGCCAGTTCTCAGTCAAGGGGAATATCCTGAATGACATGCACACAACTAGGTAGACAGAAAAACTGAAAGTTACTCTTGATGCATTCCCTTTAATCATTTTTAAAGCATTTGTTTTTTTACAGACAGGGACCAATAATATGCAAAGTAGCTTTGCTGTGTCTGGATTACAAGGCTAAGGCCTTTATGTCAGTCGGAGACACCGCTGCAGATTGGGAACCGACCAACCTCAGGTCGGAGGTTCCGACCACATTATTTGGATGCGACTGGACATGGTGCGCTCGCAAACTCCAATTTCTCAATAGGTGTTTGTGCGGCGGGCGGAAATGGCACCCAAGCAAGAAGCTCCCATTGAGAATTGGGAGTTTGTGAACATCCCTGCACCGTGTGACAGGCACTGTGTGCAGGAATGTTCTATGGGGCACCATAGGTGCCCCCAAGCACAGATGCGGAGGGCCATGGGGGAAGGACACCCTGCTAGGGGCCCCCAAAGTCACTTTCTGACAGCCTTTCCATGTCAGAAAGGCTGACATGGAAAGGCTGTCGAAAACCGACATCCTAATCCCGACGACGGAAATGCCGCCCTTAAGGGATTATGAGGCCTTTCTGACCGACTGATGGGCTCCATGAGCCCGCTGGATTGTGTCAGTCAGTCCCTCCGACTGCTACCTCCGACAGCATGCATCATAATGTGTCGGTCGGACACAGCAGTAGATGCAGTTCGGATCGGAACCAACAAGCCGTCGGTTAAGGTCGAACCACATCGTGATGAGGCCCTAAGTGTCCCTCAGGAAACAAACATGTTTCAGACATCCTGGGTCTCATCACTGGGAGATAACCTGAGTTCCTATGGCATATTTGCTAGGGACCCCAATTTGGGCAACTCTTCACAGCCTTCTCACAACCTAAGGTTGCTTTCTCTGCTTCTGAGCTGTGCTTCCTGCAGCTCATTTACAGCTCTTAGAAATTCCAAGTTAAATGTAGGCACTTTATAAAGAGTAATCGCATAAAACAGATGCACAACTCTGCCCTGTGTGAACACCCATGTTTGTGATACAGCCCGTGGTTTTAATGTTATCAGACTCTGAAATACGTCAGGCATTTATGTTTATACATCCTGTGACATATATTTTACCTAATTAAGAACAATTCTCTCAGGGTTAACCTCCCAAACCATTCTACAAAGGATCTAGTTTATTTACTACAGTTGGAGGCAAGATGAAATTTGAGGTGGATGTTTTTGGAACGCCACTTTAAAAGTTAACCAGCCAACCATCAAGAACCTTTGATGATATGATAACTATGTACAGCATTTCTAAAAAGTTCACATTTAAAGAGCTAGGAAGCAGTACATTTCCCTGAAGTCTAGCTTGTATTATTCTGTTAAATGTTTAATGTAATACTTCTTGTAAATGCTGACAACTTATTTCTAAGGACCTATACTTTTGGCAGGTAAGAGTACGAAATTATGTGACCATGCACAGAATTTCACAGTATGTTAACTGGGCAAGCCATAATTAGTAGTTATGTCCTGAACACCAAGTTGGCAAAATAATCATTTTGTCTGGTTAATGTGCTGCAGTGACAGCAAGTCTTATTCATATGTCCTTTAAACCAACAGAACGTGGAAACCAGAAATGAAAACTATCTGATTTGCACCTTTTCAAACATTTCCATGAAAGAGTGAATCATCATTTAAGTTTTTAAATGTTCAAGAAGTTGTTAATAGAGACAGAAACACAATAACTTCTGAGATTTTAGGATGAAAAGCCTTGATCTCAGGGAATTGGTCACTATTTTTTTCTTAGCTCTACTTTTCACCACATATGAACAGATTACAATCAGTGGGCTACATGCATTTCTGCGAAGCATCTTAACTGTCCCTCTTAAAAAAATGGCTTTTAGCCTCTTTTCAGGCACTCAGTTTTGCAAAATTAGAAAGTTAGGGAAATGGAGTTAATAGAAGTTAAATCTCTGTTGTGCATGTTTTAGGTGGCATAGATTAAAACTGCTTCCTGCTTGACATACTGCATTTTGCAGTACATGAAGTAGTACTACTCATGTACTACAAAATGCTATTCACTGACTTGCTTGCAGAGACCTCCGGCTATTCTGTCTTTTCTATCTGGATGTGCCAACGTGGCCGAAGTGTAGGTACACATTTTTGTAGTTTATATGAGAGGGACCTTAGGGAGTGGCTGGAAAATGGGAAATACTTACTACTTACTGGGAGGAGTTTAGAGAGGAGTAAAATTATTTTGACTTTTCTCCAGGGTCCGTGGTCTCGGAAGGAGCAATTTCGTTGAGGATATATATCCTCAACGACATTGCTCCTTCTGAGACCACCACTCTGCAAACGTGCCTCATGGCGCACTGCTGGTGGGGGTATGAGGTCTCCTTGCCTCCTGAGGGCCTCATGACTAAAGTGGACTTCATTCCCCAAGCAGCAGTGCACCAAGAGACGCGTTTGCAGAGTGGTGGAGAAAGGGGGCATGGCCTCCGACCACCTCTCAGCAATCCAGCTGTGTGGGCCTTACTGGAGGTAACAGGAGGGCTAGTTGGCCCCCAAGGACCCTCAATAGCCAAGGGGACTTCATTCCCCTACTATTAGTGCGCCAGAGGCACTTTTGCAGAGTGGAGGAAAAAGAGGGCGTGGCCACCGAGAATCTCTCAGCTAACCCACTGTGTGGGACTTGCTGGAGGTAACAGGAGGAGTAGTTGGCCCCCACAGACCCTCAATAGCCAAGGGGACTTCATTCCCCTACTACTTGTGTGACAGGAGGTGCTTTTGCAGAGTGGTGGAGAAAGGGGGCATGGCCTCCTATCAGATCTCAGAAATCCTGCCATATGAGACTTACTGGAGGTAATAGGTGGGGTAGTTGGCCCGCAAGGACGTCCTTGGGAGCCAACTACCCCTCCTGTTACCTCCAGTAAGTCCCACATGGCAGGATTGCTGAGAAGTTGTCAGAGGCCATGCCCCCTTTCTCCACCACTCTGTAAATGTGCCTCCTGGTGCACTACTAGTTGGGGGATAAAGTCCCCTTGGCCCCTGAGGGACCTAGGGGGCCAAGAAGACCTCCTGTAAGTCCTACACAGGGAATTCCCGAGAGCTGGTCGGAGGCCCAGCCCCCTTCCTTCACCACTCTGCAAACGTGACTGCTAGTTAAAAAACCTTAGAAATTCACTAAAAAAAACAAAGGTTACAGGGACGTTATAGTTAGGAATTAGCATTTAAAAAACCTTACAAATTTCCTGAAAAAACCAAAGGTTACAGGAACGTTATAGCTAGCAATTCGCATTTAAAAAACCTTAGAAATTCACTAAAAAAACTAATGTTACAGGGACGTTATAGTTAGGGTCAGATTTTACTCATAAAACATCATAGAAATTCAGCCATTATAGTTAGCTGAGTTAACTATAACTTGCGCCCCCGCAATGCACTGCTTATGACCTCACATGTTACGTCTCTCATGATATGCTCAGTGACATCACTGTTGATATCTCAAATGACATCACTGATGACATCAGTGATGACATCATCCAATGACTGAGTGTTTTAAAAAAGTTTATGAGTGTTAAATATATATACCTAGGTGTATTGGTGAATCAGTGGGTGTATGAGTGACTGTATGGATGTCTAAGTGGGTCCGTGACTGACTGTATAAGTGAGTGATTAGGTGTCTCAGTGAATGTATGGGTGAGTGACTGGTTGTGTGAATCTGTCTGTCAGTTGATGTCTAAGTGGGTGTATGAGTGTGTTAGTTGGTATGTGTATGGCTATATGGATGATTGATTGGTTGTCTGGCTATCTTTCTGGTTGTCTGGGTATCTGTGTGTGTGGGTGAGGAGGTGTGTGACTGTGTATGGATGAGTGAGTGGGTGAGTCAGTGGCTGTATGGGGTAGTGAGTGTGTGTGTGAGAAGCTGTATGGATGAGTGAGTGTCTGTATGACTGTGTCAGTGATTGAGTGCTTGTGTCAGTATGGGTGAGTAACTGGGTATGTGAAAGGCAGTATAGGTGAGTGACTGGGTATATGAGTGACTGCATGCATGAGTGAGTGATTGTGAGCGCGGCTATATGGATGAGTGCATGCTTCTGTCAGTGACTGTAATGGTGAGTGACTACGTGTTACTATTTGTATGAGTATGTAAGCAGGTGTGTGTGTAACTGTTTGGGTGAGTAAGTGACTGTGTGATTGACTGTATGGGTGAGTGCCTAGGTGTGTGAGTAGTTCTATGGGTGACTCACTCAGTGTGTGAGCATTTGTATGGGTATATGAGTGGATATGTCAATGGCTGTATTAGTGAGCGAGTGGGTGTATGAGTGGCTGTATGGGTGAGCGAGTGGATGTGTGTTTAGCTCTATGAATCAGCAAATGGGTGTGTGAGTACTGTTATGGCTCTGTGAATGGGTTTGTGAATGGTTGTGTGGGAGTGGCAGTGGGTGTATAAAAGATTCTATAGGGGTGTGAGTGCATGCATCAGAGGTGCTGTGTATGATGTCATCAGTGATGTCATCAGTGATCACTGACCATGTCATCAGTGATGTAATATGTGAGGTCATAAGCAGTGCATTGCGGGGGCATGAGTTATAGTTAACTCAGCTAACTATAACAGCTGAATTTCTCTGGTTTGTATGAGTAAAATCTGACCCTAACTATAACGTCCCTGTAACCTTTGGTTTTTCTAGTGAATATATATACAAACATTCTATGTTACAGATTTATTTACAACCTCTTCATTATATGGAGAGGTCCGATGGAAAGTGGTCAGGGAATTTGTGGACCAAATTAACTAGAATTCTTGAAGTTTATAAGTGTGATCAGTAAGAGTGAGGTCATTTTTGATCTATCAGTATACATTAAGGATATTAATTTAGAAACTAAATTATTCAGAAAACCACCTGCTGGCAATACAGTCTTACACTCCGGTAATTTTTTAGCCCTACTAAGTTTAAAAACCGCATGGCATATGGAGATAATTTGAGGATCATTAGGAATTTCAGTTAAGCAGAACAAATTAAAATAGCCCAGGAAAATCTGGCAGAGAGCTTTAGAGAAAGGGGGTACGCAGCACAGGTAAACACTCAGACCAGATTAAGGACTAACCGTGAGAAACGTGAGAATTTATCAGACACACTGTTAGAAGGTGGTTCTGACCGTCTGAGCTGCCCAGATTTTTTGCTTTTTGAACACCTAATTTTTGAGCTTTTACTGTGGGAGAGCCTCATAAGCTGGGACTCACCCCCAGTGAACTCATAATGAAACAGACTGCATGTGGTTTGCACCAGTGTCTGTCTTGTGAGGGAAGGCCGCTGCGCTTCAGCCAGGGTAAGGGGCACCGGACTGGTTACATGAAGACACTTGTGCACACGCATGTACACCCGTGTGAGGGCTGTGCAGGGGAGATTCCTGTTGTGTGCAGCCCAGGAGCAAGTACAGATAGATTGGTGTGGCAGGAATTATACAGAGTTGGGTGGTGACATGGAATAGGTTTTATAATGTGGGGAGACACATGTAAGGGAAAGTCAGTGTGCTTTACTGTTTCACTGTAGGAACACTCCATTACTCTCCTATGAAGACAGAGACCACATGGGGTAGTTTCACTTCTGTAGGGCCTACAAATTCCAGACACGCACCAAAGTACACTGTAAGTTGTGTAAAAAGAAGTATTCTGTCCAAAGCCATATCTGTACTGCTTATGGGTCATCCAGAAATGTCATATTCCTCTGACTCAGCTCATAACCAGAGCCTGGCCGGGTGTGACCCTGCCAGGCTGGATTAATTACCTTCCTTCCCAAGCTGTAGCATCAGAGGCTTAGCCCTTCACTGCAAGCATTCCAAGGGAATATGCCACGTTACAACTAATGCGATACATCGCATGCCATTACAACGTGGTCGTTATAACGACTGCATTGTTACATCGCATACCATTACAACGCAAGTCAATACAACGACTTGCTGTTGGGGGTGCTGGATGTTGGAATAGTATAATTTACTATTCCAACTCCAGTCTGTGCAACAGTAGAGAAGGTGTTGGATTTTAAATCCAACACCTGCCCCCTACAGCAATTCGTTGTAACGACTTGCGTTGTAGTGGTTTGCGATGTAACAACGCAGTCGTTCTAACGACCGCGTTGTAATGGCATGCGATGTAATGCATGCGATGTAAACAATGTTTCCCATTCCAAGGGCAAAGGTCTTCTCTCCAGGAGGGAGAGATGGGGATGAAGCTGCAGGTTATTCATCAGCAGCTGTCACCCGGTGCCAGGCACCAGGCTGGCTCCGGGCCCGGGCCATGAAGTCAGGAAGGGGGCTTTTCAGAGACCATGTGGCATGAGACCCCTGGACGATGCCATCTTGAAGTATCCCAGAGGCCTGTGCAGGAAGGAGGGAGCAGGGGCAGAGAGGTGATGGGTCGCTGCAGGATAGGGCAGAAGTGCCATCCTGCCTGCCCCCTCCAAATTATTTTAAAAGGTCTTGCACAGGAAGAGGAGCTCCTTCTCGGTTGTGGTCTTGTTGAGGAAGATGGGTGCTCGAGCCTGGCACCAAGGGCAGTTGGAAGGAGGAACCCCCTGACTATACCAGGACTCTGGACTGCACCTTTGAGGGAGTCCAGGGCCAGTGAGGAGAAGTCTGGGCCTCTGCGCAAGGAGGAGAGAGGCCCAGAAGGAGAGCCAGGTGAAAGGCTGGTGCAGGGAGCCAGTGAAGACCGCTCCTTGCAGAGTCACCCTCTTGGAGGCAAGGAGGTTGGTGAAAAGTGCTCCAGGTGGCTAGGGCTGGCCACCAGGAGCAAGAAGAGGCCAAGATTGAGAAAATTGGTCACCTTGGGGCTGAGATATGCCCCCCAGAAGGTAAGCGACCTTTGACCTCTGATCAGACCAACAACGAAACGTGTGGGGCTCCGCCGCCGGTCTTGGATGTGCCCCCGGGATGGGTCAGGTCCCGGGGGCTGCCCCCAGAAGAAAGTGAAGCCGGGGAGTGCCGTCGCGCCCCCGTGAAGGTGCCATGGGGCCCAGGCTCTCCACCCTGGGCCCCCCCTCAAAGTAAAGTCGGGGAGCGCCATCCCGTCGGGGAGCGCCGTCATGTTAAAAGACCTGCGGGGTGCCAGGAGCCCACCCTGGCCCCCGATGACAACGGAGGTCGAGGAGCGCTGTCACACCACCATGAAGAGCTCCTTGGGGCCCGGGATCCCCAACTCCGTGCCCCAGTGTCCGCTGAGAGGAGGGGGAGTGCGCCGCACTCCCCTGTGGCATGAAGAAGGAGGGGGGAGTGCTGTCGCAATCCCCCGAGGCCCCGCCCAACCAGCGGCAGCCTCCATGTCTACCCACCGGAGCGGGCGGAACAGAACGGAAGCGCCAGCTCCCGCGGCAGCATGCAAGGGTGCTGGCCAGTCAGCGAGCCGGCAGGAGCAGCCGGGGGTGGACTCCCCGAGCTGCTCTCCCACTCACCTGTGTGTAAGGGGTCCAGGTGGGACCGGGCCCCCAACAAAGGGCAGATGCGGCGTGAGGCCGCCAGCAAAGGCAGCGCAGCTCTTCCTGGAGCAGCGGGAGAGCTGCTGCTTTAATATTCATCTGCTGGAGAAAGCGCACCCCATAATGCCTTGCAGGGCCTGGAAAGGCCTGCAGAGAAAACCAGTTGGGTTTCTGCGTGTGGTGACCCCAGAATGACGGGGCCACCGCCAGTTGGTTGTAAAGGTGCAGGAAGAGCTGCAGGAGCAACGCAGACTCCCCTAGCACGAAAATGGAAAGTCCCTACCCTCAGTCTCTGGAGGACTTAAAGGAAAGAACCCCTCAAGGGTTATCCATGTTTTGTAAAGCCTATCCAATGTTGGAACCTTTGTTCTGCAGCTGGGTGCTGAAGCTTAGGACTGGACTGAAGTGTGCAAGGTTAAACATGGATTGTCACTGAAGTGATACCCCCTAGAGGTGGAAAGGTGAAATTGCACAAGTGGTGAATTTACATGATGTTGTTTCTTTTGGGGACTGTAAGTCACATGTGATATGTGAAATGATAAGCAAATTGGGGTTATGTTGCTAGGCATTCCTGCTAGGGTGCCTGGTTGCAAATGCTTAATCCTGTGATTATAACTGTGATGCCTTTTAGGGGCTTTAATTGCATTGCATTATAACTGTTATCAGATATGAAAAGTACCTGTCCTTCTAAGGGATGCTTAGACATGTATTCTTGCTACTGCGTTAGTTGAAGAACAACCCAGACTGTCAGCCACTGTGATTCAAGGGTGTATACTGTATGGTCAGTATGAGATGCTCAGTCAGGGTTATGTGTCACTATGGCAGGTGTTCCCATTATAAATGCTTGGTGAGATAATAGGGTGGGCCGCCACTGGGATGGTGCCAGTGGGAAGGGCCCTCACGCCAGGTTATGGTCAATCCATTGCATTCGGGGGTAAGAATGATGTGCATACATGGGAGTGGTGGTACTAGACCCCCCTGCGGGAGGGGTGGGAATGTTATGCAAAGTCAAGAAGTAATTCCAACAGCTTATGTATATTTGTATATTGATGCATAGTATTGAGTAGTGTGTGTGTGTAATAAATGTACTCTTCCTTTTTTATAAAGAAAAGTATAGACTGGACAATCAATTATTGAGTGTTATTTCTGCGTACTTGTAAATGGCGATTACTAGCCCACATCACCTCCCTTGAGTAAGCCTTAGACTGCTCTGCAATGCTACCCTCTGAGAGTCAAGCGCTACAATGGGATGTTTGGTTCCCAGTGAAGGACAAATGTAGACATATTGTTTGTTCAGGCCTCACAAATAATGCCTCGTTGTCCAACACACACAATTAAGCTTAAGCAGGCCCTAGAATTCAGTCTGATTACTACTTTCTCAGGACTCTCTTTCTGACCACAAAGTTGCTACAAAAAAGGTTAGTGTGCCATTTTTGCTGATCAGATTTGTAAGGAACACAACAAACAAAAAGAGATCTTTTGAAATCTATTCTGGATACTCCTATAAGAGACACTCTTCATTCACTTCACAACATTTCTGTGATCAACTTGCTACTTATGCATACAATTAAGAATATTTGTCTATCTTTAATACACAGTCATAGAGCTGCTGTAGCGTTTCTGGGCCCATAATGTTCTTTCCTTTAATTTGTACCTCTCTCTTGGTCCTCCGATAAACCTTGCTTCATGCCGAGAGGGGTCGGATAGAATGGGTTCAAACAGTCATCCAATGAGGACCAGGAATTGGATAACTGGGCTATAAACTAGACATTAGATTCATATAAATTACTCTCAGAACTATGCTGTAAAGGTAAAGGATTATCACTGCAAGCCCAAATCTCCTGAAGAAACGTAGGCAAGACAGAATCATACAAACCAAGAGTTCAGTTAAGGCAATGCAGAATAATAACATTAGTAGTTGATGCTCTGAGACCTCTCTAATATGATCTCTCCTGATCATTAACAAACCCCAATTAAGAATGCACATTCACTTGGATAGGAATAAATCATGATAGCTGAGTTGATATTGTAATTTAGTTTAGCTTACCAAAGTTGAAGATAGGCAAGTGCATTAGTAAATTAGCATCAGGTTATAACACAAATAGATCAGATTCTAATAAGATGTCAAAGCTCACAGTTCAGCAAGAGACTCAAAACATGCCAGTTCAAGCAGTCTCCCAAGAAGGAAGAGACCACCAATCGCATGCAGTTCGGAAAGGAAGCCAGGTGAGCCCTCATCAGGCAAGTCAAGACTGGCATGAAAGTTCCACAAAATTGCAAAGATATCTCATTTGAGTATCTCCATCTCAAGATCCGTTTGTGTCAGCATGCGTGCAAGACTCCATAAGTAAGGAAATAGCCAGCCAGCCATGTCGGTTAAATCAGGCAATATTATATTCTGCAAGTTCCAGGGGTGACACCTCCTGGAGTCACCTCATCTGGTCAGATCAGTCATTTGATTGGTCAATTCGTATAGGATGAGTGTCAAGCGACATAAAAGACACAAAATGTAGAGAAATTGGTGGGACAACTGTGCAGTGTTTAAGCAATCCAGTGTATGAAACGTTTATACACTGTTCCTTTAGCAAGAGCACATAAGTGAGTTCAAGAGGACAGTTTCCCTGACAGATGTTTCGGACTGTAACAGAAAATGTAGCAAAATCTCTTGTACAGTACATGAGAACTCATGAAAGAAAGCACTTTCATATTATTGGTTAAACAGAGGAATTCTCTCACAAGTAGTGGATTAAGCATGTCAAGAACCTTCACGTACATAGTTAGGCCTACATTAATTCAGTCTAATATAACATAAAATATACAGAATTATTGAGCATACATTCATAGGAAATATAGAAACGTCATGATTTTAGTATAACTCTGATGCACGTGAGATCATTTAGTACGGTTACAAATAACACATGTCGGTGTGGTACACTTCTATTTTCCGAATGTACAAATGTGTAAATATGTTTCAAAACATAAATTCAGAATATTGTTTTAGGTGAATTACATTAGTTTATATGTGAAATACAATCTCTGAAAGTTTGAAGGAATGTGTAACACCTACTTTTCCTTTGTCATTTCAGTGCACACGTTTACACACACAAAAGATAGATTTTAGTAAAACTCATTATCATAATCAGGTTAAATCATAATATTTGATTAATTCTTATTAGTTATTCACACATAATAATGATATTAAAATGATTAGAGGTTAACTCCATAACATGAGAGTTCGCCATTTACTTGTTTTTAGCACACGTTAATGAAATATAATGCTTTGTCAATTAGAAAATCACAGTCTATATTATTTAAATTAATAAAATAATCTAGGCTACATCTCTTCTGCATGCTTTTACGATACAGTAACTAAGAATTCTCATATCTTGTCATGTTTTCTTGAAAGTGTAATTGGTGCATGTTGGGCCTGGCCCGTTTTGCAGGGTTACGCTCAAACGTTTTGCCTTCCTCCTGTATTTTTTCTGGCCTGTTTTTGTTGGTTTTATGACTCTGGGCCCTTTACCACCACTGATCAGTGCTATGCTGCATGTGCTCTCTCTTGTAAACTTGATAAGATTGGTCTCCACCTATTTGGCATATTTAATTTACCTCTAAGTCCCTAGTACAGTGGTATCCTATATACCTGGGGCCTGTAAATTAAATGCTACAAGTGGGCCTACAGCACTGCTTGTGCCAACCCCAGAAGTAGCCTTTCAAACCTGTCTCAGGCCTCTGCCACTGCAGGGGCCTACCTGCGCAGTTTACTGCTGCAGTGATGTGGCATTTCAAGTATTTACCATGTCGGAAACTCTCCTTTTACTACATATAGGTCACCCCTAGGTGGGCCCTTGGTAGCCCTATGTGTAGGGTGCTGTGTAGGTAAAAGGTAGGACATGTGCCTTTGTTGTGTGGCATGTTCTGGTAGTGACAAACAGCCTATTCGGTTTCTCACTGCTGTGAGGTTTCTCCTCTCATAGGTTTGCATTGGGGATTCCCTGATATATGTTTCAGTTATAAATTCTGATATGAAAGGGGAGGTGTGGCCATGTTTGGTATGTATGGAATAGTAGTGATAAATGCTGCTTATTGGTGAAAGCGGATTTGTTATTACTATTTTAGAAATGCCACTTTTAGAAGTGGGCCTTTCTGTGTGCTTATGACTCTTTGTACCCTGCCTGGTTTTGTATTCAATGTCTGGTTTAAATTGACAGGAGCAGGGGATGCGCATTCGCTGTAGACAGTCACAAGGGGGGTTAAGGTGTGTCCTGCCTTTCCTAGGTGACTCATAGTTGGGCTGAATAGGCCTGGTCTACATTTAGAGTGGTGGGAGGAGTTGTCTCCTGCACCTGAATAGGTCTGTGCCTTCTTTTGACAATGCTGTCTCCGCCCCCCTGTAATGTGTCTGGAGCCAGGGCTGGGGATTGAATGGGGATGTTGTGCACTTCTGAAGTTGTTTGAAGTGCCCCAGAACAAAGACATTTGGAGTTAAAGTACAGGGGGTGTGACCCCATGAGTTGAGACCCTGCGTGGGACTTGTAACCAGACACTGCTGGTTCTACAGACTGCACCTGCCAGAAGGAACAGTTGTGCTGCCAGGAGGGACTGCCAATTGGACCATCTGCTTGTTGTTCTGAAGGGACGTCCCCTCTGCAAGCTGACTATCTGTGCTGGCCTGCCTGCCTTTTCTGGGCGTGTGCCCCCAGTGCTCTCAAAAGGGACCTACAAAGGTGGTACCTTGAGCATCTCTGCAGTGGGACTCCTGTCTCCGTGAGTCCGGCAGCAGTGTGTTCTGAGCTGGGAATGAGGGTGGTCCTAGTCAAATTGACGCAACCCAGCTTGGGGTTTTTTCTGGGTTTCTACTGAGAAAAGGCTCCAAGGTTTAACGAGCGCATGGTGATGCACTATGGCTGGTTCCTGACTCTGGCCTGAGGCTGCAGCATGCAGGTGGGAGGATCCCTCCTGAAGCAATTCCCGGGGTGGACAGCGCAGGCCCCAGAGCGGAGACCCACCCAGAGCCCCGTGCCCGGAAAGACCCCCTCTACGCGGCCCAGAAGGATGAGGAGCGCGTCAGCAGAGAGCAGGGCTTGGAGTGCGTTCAGCCCTCATCGCAGCAGAGTCCTGCGTTCCCGGTGCTCCAGCGGTCCAGCCGTGTGAGCTGCACTTTTGTGGTGCTTCACCAGGATAGCGAAGGTGAGGCCGCCATCATGGGCATTTCCTACAGCCGTCTGCCGGCCTCGGAGGGCTCTGGACTGGCTGCAATGCCAATAGGGCTTCTGAGGAAGTGGCGGGATACTTGCAACTGCCCGGCAGTTGTCTGGTTTGTGTCAGGCGTAGACTCGGTGCGTGTTATGCCCCCACCCCCTTACTTGGTGCGCAGGGGACATTTCTTTCGGTATGACGGGGGAAACCCCGCTGGAGGCCCCCGGTTAACTGACTGAGAAAAGTCTTGGTAATTACTGCATTCCCTGTTGTATGTGGACTTCATGTGGGGAACAGAATTACCATATAACTCTTGATAGGTGCACCAGTGCATTGACGCCTTATAACTGGGTTGATGAGTTATGTGCAATAATGCATGGTCATATTTGTATCCTTCATTTCATATTGCATTTTATACCCTGATGTTTTAGGTATGCCGTTCTGCTTGCACTGCTAGGGTAGCGAGTGCTGCCCAGTAGGGGCTTAAGGTGCACAATGCCTATGATTTAGGTACTTTACCCATTACATGTTTCCTTCCAGGACCTGAATGTATGGGAATACGTTGTTTTGCATTGCACTGTCAGGATAATGAGTACTTTTGTCACAGGGCATTTAGGTTAACTATAAAGGTGTTTCTATAACATGTGCAAACTATAAGTATTTACTGGATTGTACTATCTTGTAATGTTATGACAATTGCCTGGTTGGCTAAATGATTTATGATCTATGTGACGTCTTGACAAGTGCCTAGTGGCACAGTGATTTATGTGATTGTGGTCTAATGTGTTTTATGCATTATACAAAGGAAATTTTTATATAACCTGGTGTGGTCTCTTTTTGTGGTCTGCCTAGTGTGTCACTGGTATGTGTGTGTGTTGCACAAATGCTATACACATTGCCTCTGGGATAAGCCTGACTGCTCTGCCAAGCTACCAAGGGGGCGAGCAGGGGTTATCTTGGGTGTGTAACTCCCTGACCCTGACTAGAGTGGTGGGTTCTGCCTGGCTTAGGCGCATGCCGTAGCAAACCAGGAACCCCATTTCTAACAGTGCACATTTCTTATTTTTCTCTTAGAAAGTGTCATAATCGGTTTATTGTGCCATTAAAAGTTTAAATATGGTTCCCTCTCCAACCGAGCCAGCTTTTAGTCTCCTTTCTCAGTATGGTCGCATTTTTTATTACTTGGTCAATACGCAGTCCAACAGATTTTAGTACATTGATGATCTGGCTCTCCATTTGGACGTATTCCAATTAAATGTCTTTCTTCTCTGAATTTCTTTCTCCTGATCTACTTAATATTTGCAATTCCTCTCTCTCTCTCTAGTGGCATGGTTCTGGAGGCCTTTAAGAGAGGCATTGTTATTCCTCGCTTTAAGAAACCCTATCTTGATTCTTCATTACGTTCTATTTACTGACCTATGACAGCTTTCTGCTATTGGAGTTCAAAATACCATACCTATGTTGTTTGTGTTCTTTTTATCATATAGGTCTCAACAGCTACATCTGGCACAATTTGTTCCTCTTCTGCCACATGCTCTTTTGGTGCACCACCAGGTTTAGCCTTGTCTCCTTAACATTTGTAATATTCATATAAGACCCTTATCTGCCCTAGTGTACTCCTTCTGCATTAGAATATATACTTATGCCAACAATACTCAACTTCTGTTGAGACTCAACAACACTCCTTAATACATCTCACTATTAAATTGCCTCATGGATGCTAACAAATGCATGAGTGCCCACTAGCTGAAGCTGAACACTAATAAGACGGAAACTGTGATGGTTGGTGGAAATCAGTCATGTTGTCAACTTGCCTTGTGGCCCCTAGTCTTCTGACCTTGTCCGTATATGACAATTAATGTCCGTAGTCTTGAGGTCAAATTAGATGGATTGCTTCAATTGGTCTGCCAGGTTTCAGCAGTACCATCACTGTGTTCCTTCCACCTATGTTCCATGTAACTTTCTACCTTTTCTTCCCTTAAATTGTAAACAGATGTGCATTGTAGCCATTATGAGAACATGCCTCGACTAGTGTAATTGTCTCTATCTGGAGATCAAAAATGTCCCTTCTTACTAAACTTTAGGCAATGAATAATCAAGTAGTTAGATTAGTGATTGGCTCTTTCCAACATGACTTTGCTTCACACATCTTGCACCAGCTGCACTAACTCCTCATTTGCAACAGAAAGATATTCAGATCCTCTGTATCGTTCATCTCTACATTTTTGGAACAGTATATGCTACAATCCCATAAAGACATTGTAGATATCCCCCTTCAAGGCATCTTCATTCTACTACCTCCAGCTCCTCAACAGTCCTCTGGTTCCATCAAAGCCACTTTGCATCAGATTTTTCAAACCAAGCACTCTGTCTTTGGAATAATCTTCCACAGAAGATTCATTCTATTTCCAAACACTTAGAAAACGTCTTAAAACATGGCTGTTTTCTTACCCTTATTTTTGTATCTGCTTTTCCAGTTTGCACCTGCTTAACCTAGTGCCAAGAGACAGACGGGTGTTAGATCACTCAATATATCATAATGTTAATCGACATCTGAGCAATGGGAGCAAAACACAAACTTGTAGTAGTATCAATGTCTGTCAGTGCCGTCTCAGACAGGTGTCCCCCACACACTTACTATAACTCTTTGCAAGGCTGTGACAGCTGTTGAAAGCACAGCTATTTGGCACAAAGACCAGCTGGGGTTTAGAAATACAGGACGTTAAGGACAGACTACTACTGTGAGAAGTTTTTTTCTGTCTTCCAATCAAGTCTAGGCAAAAAAGCACACTAAAATCAACATCCTGCACACAAAGCCTGGAGTTTGCAAGGCCTGGAAGGGTGTGTTGCTAGGAAACACATTAGTTGATGGGAGAAACTGAAACATTGCTAGAGCAGCCTGGAGCAGGTACTGTTTTTAGAGAGAGTAAAAAGCTGTTTTATTTGCTTGTTTTTGTTTTTGCTTTTGCAAACTGAGGCCATGGATCACATGGCAGGGCCAGGGATATCACATGGTAAGCCAAAGGTCATAACTGTGTCCAGTTGTGTAACGAAATTTGAAGGGTCCCCCTGCAAACTACATGGACTCAGTCAGGTGTTCTCTGGCCAATGTACTGTGCTGAGGGGGTCCCCTGGAGCTCGGGCCCCCCCACACAGTGGGGGCTGCATGGGCCTATGTTAGGCTAAAGTTCCTCCTCCCAACACCGATTGTGGAAGGAGGCACTTTAAGAGCCACTCATGAGACCACAGACAAAGCAAGGGAAAGGGGTCAGGCTTGTGATTATTACTCCAGCAGTGTAAGCCTTTCACACACAATTTCTCTAAAATGTTTTATTTTAAGGACTGTTGTTTCATGCCTGCATTCATATCACTATTCATTTCAATCTATAGAAGGAGGAGGTTAGCAATAAATCATTTGAATATATAAAAAAATATTTTTTGGTATAAAATCGAAATGGCAACAGGTAAGCCTGATTCAGACACAACACTCTCAAGGGTTGCACTAGTAGACAATAGCCTATGGGCCTGATGGAGATGACCATGAGTTGGTGAGGCAAAATAATCTCCCATAAATCATTTCAGTGACATCGAAGCTAACAATGTTAACAGCCATAACCAAAAAACAATGGTTACGTTATAGTTAGGTGAAAATGTCAGTTTAAGCATAACATTTTAAACTGGAAAAAAACACTGAAATTCACCCATTATACTTATTTCAAGTAACTATAACTCACACCCCAGCCCTGCAGTATTGTCATCAATGACGTAATTTCAGTTGGCATCAGCAATGTTATCAATTATGTCATATGCAGTGCAAGGCGAGGGCGCATGAATTTCTAGGGTTTTTTAAGACATATATTTTAATACCATACGTAACCATGCCAACCCCTATCAGTGCATGGCCTTTCGACAGGCGCACCAGGAGGGGGTTGGCCTCAGTCAGCCAACCCCGACTTTCAGCTTTGGCAGTGTGAAATTGTCCCCAGGGACTTTCCTGCGGCCAGGCGATGCATCCACATCATCCATCACCCTTCCCCTCGTCCGCAGCCAGCCGAACTAGTCTTCCTTCTAGAACAACGAAAATAACTCCCCACTCCCAGGCCATTGTTCCTCCTCTGGGTGCAGTTTTTATACTTCACTAAAGTCAAGCACTTGCTTGACAGCTGCTTGAGAGCTAATGTAAATTAGCCTTCAGGAGATTCAGGCAGGTAAAGGGTAACTTTTTAAAAGTTACTTTTTCTAAATAGTTAACAAAAATCCAACTTCACAGTTGAATTGGACTTTTAATAAATATTGATTAAATTATTTTTGTGGCTCGTCCCAAACCAGACGTATAGAAATAATATTGAAACAGTATTCTAGTTTCCCTTATAGAACGGTCAAAACCTTCCACCGTGAAAATAGCTTTTGCGGATTGTCACTGTAGGGAAATTGTAACATTACATTTCTGCATGTCCCAGTTTTAAATACTATGCACCCTTCCTTGTGGGCTACAAGGCCTACAAAGGGGTGATTTACTAATGTTCAAAAGAAAGGTTGTACTAATATTTAAAAGGAAGGGGTATCTTGACAGGCCAAGCTACAGTGAGGCTGCACTGGTAGGCCTAAAACCATGTTTTCCTTGTCACAAAAGTGGATGGCACAATAAGTGCTGCAGCCATAGGTGACACTTAACTTTACTACCATATATTATGGCCTTATAAGAAAGTTAAATCAGCCAATTTGGAGATACTCAATATAACTATTTTTTTGTTGTCAGAACACCTGCACTTGTGCCTGTACAGCAATGTCCCTGTCAACAGAGTCGAAAAACCAGCAGCATCAGCCCAAAATAAATGGCTGTGACTACACAGAAAAGTGCACTTTCTCACACCTGAGAACATTAGAAAACAACATATGGAGAAGTGCATTATAAGCACACCCTATACACAGTTGATATTTGCTCCTTTCAACGGAAGGAGTAAATCAATTTCCAGAGTGAGGGAGGGTAGGAACAACTACCAAAAAATATGGGATTTAGGGGGGAAATATTTCTCTATAGATATAAATATTTTTCCCATGAAGAAAACAAACACTTTGAAAAAATTAAAGTGCAGTTGCACTATTGTGAGGTATTCATGCTTTTGTCAGAACCTTTGTATATGAATAATGTGGACTTTACAAAAGAAGTATTAGATCTACTCCTGGGAAACTGTGACTGTTGACGTTTCCTGGAGCTCTCTCATAGTTCTAAATTTTAATTCTAAATAGAAATAAAACTGTACTCCAAATGGAGACCTACACTTGTAGGAGGAAATGTATTTTTGTGAACAGACCCAAAAAACAGCTCAACACAGTTCTAATCAGATGGCAAGTGTAGGAGTACTGTGTTGAATCTGATACCTTTTACACTACATTTGGGGTCTACACTGACCCTCCACAATAATGTTGCTGAGAAGTGGAGAGATGCACTACACATGGCTATGCTGTTATTGAAAGTTATTGCCATCATTTAAGCCATTCGTACACAGTTTTAGGTTGCATCTTTGTTTTTGGTCCTGGTGAAGACCCGTTTTTCAGAAAACTATTTTCCACGGATCCAAACGTTGACACTTATATAATATGATCACTTGGATGCTTGATTATTACAATAAAGAGAACTCAAATTTTGAGTGTTTGCCACAGATTGATAATAATCCATCTGAAGTACCGAGTTATAATAATTTCTTTCTTTATTCGGATGAAAACACATCCATAAAACAATCATGCGGTATAAAACTCAATACAAACAAATAAAACGGCACAGCTTATTAAGACAGTACAAGTTATTAAGACAGTACAAGTTACTGAAACCTCGAGGATCTAAGGCTATACACCCCATCACACCAGCAATGACCTCGTAAATATAAACTAATGATAGATCAATCAATTCTTGATAGCGTAGATCTGTAAGCTGCCCACAAAAAACAAATCACTGCACGAATGGTATAGGGATTTAGTAACACCTGCAGGTGCAAAAGAGCCACTTTAGCCTGTCTAAAGATCAAACTCTTCAGTAAAGGCCGAAGGAATCGTTTTCTTGGCACTGAAAACAGTTTACACAATAACACAAAATGAAGCGTGTCCTGTGGAGATCTAAGATCGGAGCCACAGGGGCCTCTGTGGGATAGGGGAAAAATCCAGCCAGAGAGGCTAAAAGGTGGTGCAGTTGATTGAATCTGAAACGTGTAGTTAGAAATCTGTTGTGGGCGCTAAAAAGTGCAAAAGATATGGCTCCATACTAGACACATACTTAAACATTGCATAAGCCCTCACTGTGGGTTTACTAAACTCAATAGTTTCACACTGGGCAGTGGCAAATTTATGGTATAAGTCTTTTGTATGTTAACATCCCCTGGGGTTAAGGTGTCATTTGCGATAAAGAGTTCTGGCCTTCCTATGGCCTGGAAGAATTCCTTTATATAGCGTATCCAAGGGATTTTGTTACCATGTTCCAAGGCCAGACAATCGGCTAAGATCAGGCAGTTTAAACCCTTATATTCACGTATCCATATCTTTATCCAGCAAAGTAAGGGTTTAATTGCCACTTGGTCCACCAAATAATCTACCCCTAACTCTTCATGCACAGACCAGGCTGGCGTGCCTTGGGGGGCTCGCAGGTTCCGGCGCAAAAAATTATTTTCCACGACCTGTAGCCTATGAGAGTGGACGTTCCCCCAGACCTCACTGCCATATAAAACTTTCGCAACAGCTTTGGATTTGTACAGTTTTAAAATGACCTCCCATGAGCCCAATCTGCTAGCAAAGCAGGTAATAGCCTCTGCAGATTTATTCAACTCACTAAACTTCCCATCTAAGAGGGCTCTCCACTGTAGTCGGTCGTCGAATAATACTCCTAGGTAGGGGAAAACCAGAACCTTAGCAATAATATGGGGGCCAGCTTTAAAACTTTTCGATTCGTGCCCCCGACGACCGGCAACTAAAACATACGACTTAGCAAAATTAACAGACAGGTCCAGCCTGTCCATGAAAGAAACAAAGCCATCTATTAAAATCTGCAGGCCCCGGGCCGGGCTGGCCATGAGCACTGCATCATCGGCGTAGAGTAAAACTGGCAAGGCTCTCCTCCCCACTCTAGGGGAGTCCGACTGGAGTGCCAATAAGGCCGCCTCAAGACCATTAATGTAAACCGGAAATAAAAATGGAGCTATAATACAGCCTTTGCGCACCCCCTCGTACAGTTAAAATGATTTATAAGTGCCCCCTCACGTGTGTATCTCACTGCCGCTGTCGTCTGGGCATGTAATGATGTGAGCAAGTGGAACAATACAAGGGTCCACTCCCAAGGAAATTAAAATGTACCACAACTTAGTCCAATTAACTCGATCAAATGCGGACGTAAGGCCCACGAAGGCTAGATACAAAACACCCAGTTCTATCTTGTGTATTTGGCTGTCAAAAGATAAAGATTGAGGCATTGGTCAGTAGTAGACATGCCTTCACGGAAGCCAAATTGAACGTGTGATAAAATCTGATTGTCTATGGCTCACGAGGACAATCTGGATAAAAGAACCCGACCCATAACCTTTACTACAGCGTCAATATGGGATATCGGGAGGTAAGATTGCGGATTGTCCCCTTTTTTATAAATTGGGATTATTGTAGTGGTGGACCAGTATGGAAACGTCCCCTTTGGAGGATGCCGCATTTAGGACTTGAGTTAGAAAGGGGGCCCAGACCTCAATATTATCACGAAAGAGATCTGGGGATACTCCATCGGGACCTGGGGCCTTATTTAGCAAAAGCAGCTCTATGCATGAATATACCTCATCCAGAGAAAATCTAAGGAGCCTGCGGTGTAAACAGTTTCAAAATGGGAAACCCAATGGTCTGACGTAATATGATGGCACATGGCCGGTCTAGCTGGTTCTGCAAAGCAGGGACTATTAATGATCTTCCAAAATAAAGCAGAATCCCTCAACTCCCCCGCTTTGGATAGATCCTCCAGGCCTGCATTTGTAACTAGCACCTGCGCACTTTCACCGACTCTTTATAAAGGCGCTGACATTGAGTCACTCTATCTTTCTCCCGGGGCACCTGCTTCAAGGCTACCTTTAACCTCCTCAATGCTTGCGAGCACTTGCGGTCAAACCACAAATTAGGAGCCTGGACATCCCTCGAGTTATACCTTTTTCTGTGTACCTTTCACAGTGTATATGTCATACTTTCATCACCTATCACAAGCACTGCTACCTTCTGTTAACAAGGCCCGTTGGCCGATGAGATCATCTGATAAGTAACAGCGCCAGGATACCCGCAGGGTGACAGTATGCGCTATATAAGAATATAATACAATACAATATCATGTTTGTTTACACAGGAGCACCTCTACACATGTATAATTAACCTGCATTTTGAGTTGAGTCCAAAACAATAAATGTTTCAACGTCTTTAAGAAAAATATCAAGTCCAAGTTTGTATCATTAGCTGCCATGAAGAGCTCAATCTCTTTTCTAAGATCTTTTAAGAATGTATTTGATATGAATCCGACAGAATCGTTGTTATTTATAGTGGGCCCAAACTGAGGCTGCCTCTTGTCTTATCTTCAAGAATGCCACCGGGCAGAGGGGCATCAATGAACCAGTTTCCTCGTTGTTTGATGCCTCTTTCTGGAAAGGAGAGGTCTGCCATTTGCCATTTTACAGCCTCTACAGCCATACAACCTAGTTGGATATCATGTCCCTCTGTTGACTAGAACCCTCCAATATCTCATCTTTCGTATCCACTGAACAGGCATTTTGATGGTTGTTTCTGCATCCTGGGAAAGGGCTACCATCAGGAAAAACTAATTAAGTTACTAAAAGTGTGTACGTTTTTCGATTGGTTTGTAGCTTGCAATGTCTAACACTGCTTCAATCCCCTGGACCACACAAGCATTTTAGATTCTTGTGTGCATTGCCAAATCAGAGTTGCGTAAAACGGCGATGACATGGTGCGCACGCACACCGAATAAAATGCTACCAAACTGATTAATTCTCTTTATTTTGACAAATTATTTATGGGTGTTGGAATAAGACGAGTAAATCATTGATCACTGCGGAAGATAAATCTGCCAAGCGTCACCGCATGATAAATGGCCTCCTGGAATGTGTGTTCACCTTGGCAATATATTGCCAGCTGCCCTTCTCCACAAAACGTTACCCATTCAATCACCACACCAACCTTATCAGCAATTTTCAAGAGCTTAAATATGTACGCAGGAAAAAAGGTCACCACTTCTTATTGCTTCAAATATGTATAGATCGACTGGCATCCTTTGAACATTTTTTTTTAATTCAGTTGTGCTCACATTGTACACTTTTCAGAGCAGTGCTTGCATCCTATTGGTATACCCTGTAAATAATGTTGTGTTCTCACGAGGGCGGATACTAGAGATGTAAACTCCTTTAATTAGTACAAAGGCTGAGCGTAGGCCTCTGGCTTATGCAATCTTTTCAATTAATTGAGGCGATTGAAAATAAGGCATTGCCAATTTCGACTACAATTACACTGAGGAAGTGAAAAAAACATTTTTCATTAGGATGGTTCAGTGAGTTTAATGCACGCCACTGAAACATGAAGTGAGCTGTAGGCCATGGTATCAAAACCTTGCAGGACCAACTGGTAAATTAAGTACCTTTTACTTGAGTTAAAATAATGCCTTTTAGTTTAAGAGTGGTTAGAAATGTCAAGAGTTGGATATGATGCTCTTTATTAAAGGAACAGGTTGTTACTAACATTTCGACTGTTTATTGTTGAGTTTGGGCACTGAAACATAACTAGTACCAGTTAACGATATGCTGCAAATAATCTA
This sequence comes from Calotriton arnoldi, assembly GCA_963921515.1. Taxonomy (NCBI): domain Eukaryota; kingdom Metazoa; phylum Chordata; class Amphibia; order Caudata; family Salamandridae; genus Calotriton; species Calotriton arnoldi. Next base: position 677,062 of record CAWUFW010001542.1, on the reverse strand, counting down.
TCGAGATAGTTTTTCACCAGCCTGTTCAGGTATTCCAGATAATGCTCTCTGGATAATGAGTCCATAAGACCTGGAAAAGATGGCATAGGCTTAAGTAGGTGTGAAGGAGAAAGAAGGTATAAACTTAAGTAGGTGGGAAGGTGAAAGAAGGTATAAACTTAAGTAAGTGGGAAGGTGAAAGAAGGTATAAACTTAAGTAGGTTTAAAGGAGATAGAAGGTATAAATTTAAGTAGGTGGGAAGGTAAAAGAAGGTGTAAGCTTAGGTAGGTGGGAAGGAGAAAGAAGGTATAAGCTTAAGTAGGTGTGAAGGCGATAGAAGGTATAAGCTTAAGTAGGTGGGAAGGTGAAAGAAGGTATAAGCTTAAGTACGTTTAAAGGAGATAAAAAGTATAAACTTAAGTAGGTGGGAAGGTGAAAGAAGGTATAAGCTGAAGTAGGTGGGAAGGTGAAAGAAGGTATAAGCTTAAGTAGGTGTGAAGGAGATAGAAGGTATAAGCTTAAGTAGGTGGGAAGGTGAAAGAAGGTATAAGCTTAAGTACATTTAAAGGAGATAAAAAGTATAAACTTAAGTAGGTGGGAAGGTGAAAGAAGGTATAAGCTTAAGTAGGTGGGAAGGTGAAAGAAGGTATAAGCTTAAGTACGTTTAAAGGAGATAAAAAGTATAAACTTAAGTAGGTGGGAAGGTGAAAGAAGGTATAAGCTTAAGTAGGTGGGAAGGTGAAAGAAGGTATAAGCTTAAGTACGTTTAAAGGAGATAAAAAGTATAAACTTAAGTAGGTTGGAAGGTGAAAGAAGGTATAAGCTTAAGTAGGTGGGAAGGTGAAAGAAGGTATAAGCTTAGGCGACTGCCTCACACTATGTAATGTTCGGAGACTTTACATTTTCTAGAGTTCCCTAGGTAGGTTGTCCTTGAGAGTGCGATGCTTTAAGCAGTACAGACCTGCGTAGGAAATGAGGTGATAGGGTGGTAGGTCAGTTGCCAATGGAGACCTGCGGGTACATACATATTTTAATTAGTTCTGCTTTTCTTGATGTTAAGCAGCATGAGCTATGTTCGAAGACAGTGATTAATTACGACAGTCCTCCTCGAACTTAGATTTTCTACAGAGATCTTTTTCACTTCCTTATCACTGTACAGACTCGGACTCACTACAAGTTTATTTGTGTGTCCTGAAAGCAAACATCAGGCGGATCTGGTTGAAGCTAAGTATGCCCTGCAAATGATTGATAAGGACAATAAACACAGTGAATATAAGATGTATCTTAAAAAATAATTTTTTAACCTGTGCATACAGTTAATTAGAACTTAAGTGAAAAAAAACACTAGTGGGTGACAACTCTTGAATGACTACCATTTCTTAACTCGTTGTAAAAGGGGTGCAGTGAACAGTTGAATTTAAAACTCACCACAACTGTCTAGTTCTCATTACTAGCATCAAAAGCAAGTAGAGTTTGTGTTAGGATTACGAAAATAAACATCTGTTCCTTCACGCACATGGTCTGGAGATGTGTTCGAGGAATTGGCATTATGACTATCAATGGGGAAGTAGTTGAAGGTACCATTAACCGTGACACGTTTTTTTTAATATTACATTTTTTTTCTCCAAATATAATGGGAAAAGTGTCAGATTTAAAATTGTCATTATACGCACATTAAAGAAATGCAATCTTAGCTCGAGAACTTTAATGCATGTTTTATGCACACAGCAGATTAAAACGCATGGAGAGGCCACGATGTTTAAATGTTACCAAATGCTGCTAACAATTATTGTTAAAATCAAGGATTTGATGGGAAGAGGAAAGTGCTGTTCATATGTAGGCGAGAAGATATAAAGAAGTCATTGCGCCTATGACAATATACTTCACAAACTTCTGTGGGTATCTTTTTATTTGACTTCCTGAGTCAAAAGGGGTCTTGTTTTCCTAAGCAGAGGTCAGCGATCGCCCCTGCAGAAGTGGGTTACATGTGAAAGGTTTCTTTGTTAAACATGTTTATATCCATAGCAAACCCACTTTAATTAAAAAATATTCTTTGAATGTCACCATTTAGGGAAATTGTGCCCGTCTGCAAACCTTGTTAGTGTAACTATTACCCTGAGAATAATGTACCGTAAGAATGTTCCTAATGGTCCCCAAGAGCTTTGCTGCCCTTGATAAGTTAAGCTACCTGTTCTAAAATGGGAACCGCAGTTGACAGAATCCTGATTATTCAGCAGCTGGAAGGTTTGAAGCTGTGGAGAACGCAAATGCAATTCCTAGGGATGGGTACTTCGTGCCAGCTGATCCACCACCAAGGCTCAGGGGGGACCATTCACTCAGCTTCAGCTGTTGAGGAGAAGTGTGCATATGGAATATCGCAGAGCCAATTAGCTTAATCATGTAAATGCAAACGTTGAAACTAAATATAAGTTGTAAATGTCGTTATTCAAAAATGGCGGAAAATAAACGATGCAGATTGATCTAAAAAAACGCATGGAACACTCTTGCAGGATTCCTGGACTGATCTCTCTGCAGTAGTAACAATCCATCAAGTGTAGTTTCCAGGGTCATTCTTTTGCATTGATCTTCCATTAGGCAGTGAGAACTGCGAGGTGGTTTTAATTTTTATGTTTAAATCTTGTACGCATTCGTTTAGTTCTCAAAACCATTTTGGTGTTCTTTGAATAGGTCCTGTTTCACGCCCTTGGACTAAGTAAGGAACAATTAATATTATTTGTTATTAATATTTGCCATTTGTAAAGGGTGCAGCTACCCATCGGGTTTCCTGGTGCTAAGCACTACAGAGGCAAAGCTAAATGACCCTGCATTAAAAAAAGCCATGTTTTTAGGAATTTGCAGAACTGCATTAGTGAGGTACACCCCCTCATGTGCTGAGGCAAGGCGTTCCACAGTTTAGGACCTTGATACGCGAATGAGCGGCCACCCACTCGTGCCCTATGAATTCTTGGTATCCAGAATTGTCCCTGGCTCGCGAATCTCAAGTTTCGAGAGGGAATATACAAGGAAACCAGATCTTGTATATATATAGTGCCAAGCCCTGCCTTGGCTTTAAACATGAAGTATAGGGCTTTGAATTGTATTATTTTTTTGATCAGTAGCCAATGTAGCTCCCGCAGGATGGGGGAAGCTGTGGCCCTTCTTGAGGAGCTAGTAATGAAGCTAGCGGCGGCGTTTTGTACCACATGAAGGAGACGGATAGCTGCCTTATCTGCACCCAGGTACAAAACATTGCCACAGTCCAGTCTGGAAAGAATGAGCGCCTGAATAAGCGCCCTCATTGCTAAATGAGAAATGATCCAGCTAATTTTTTTCACCCACTTCAGAACTGCAATGCAGGATGAAGCAACTGCGGCCGCTTGGGGATGCATAGACAAGCCTTCATCTAGCCAGACGCCTAGGCTTTTTACTTTTGTAGAAGGGGCGGGGACCAAGCCAAAAGAGGGTGGCCAGTTCTCCTGACCCCATAGATGTGATTTTTCCTCATGATCAGGACTTCTGTTTTGTCTCCGTTCAGTTTAAGCAGATTGTTATCCATCCATGTGGCGATCTGCTTGAGACTGTACTTGTTTGATACAGCGTGATGTTCCTGATGGGAGGTCAGTGAGAAAGTAATTTGAGTGTAATCTGCGTACGAGTAGAGTGCAAGACCACAACTCTCCACTACATCTGCCAATGACACACATAAAGGTTAAATAATAAGGGGCTCAGTGCAGAACCCTGCGGAACTCCTGAAAGGAGGGTATGGATCTCTGACCGGGAATTGGCCGAGAAAACCTGAAAAGATCTATTTTTTAGAAAAGAGGCTAGCCATTCAAAGGCGTTACCCTTCAGGCCGATTGATCTCAATCTATCCAGTAGAATAGGGTGAGACACCATATCAAAAGCTGCACTCAAGTCCAGCAGTATCAAGGCTGCCATATTACCCTCATCTGGCATAGGTTTTAGATTCTCCGTAGCCCCCAATAAGGCAGACTCCATGCTATGACCTCTTCTGAACCCCAACTGTGATGGGTGAAGGATTTGATCAGTTTCAGTATCGGTGGCCAGGCATGTGTTTACATGTTTTTCTAAACTTTTTGCAAAGAGTGGCAGCAAAGAGATGGGTCTATAGTTAGCCCAGATAGTTGGATCAAGATTGGGCTTTTTTTGTAACGGAAGAACCATGGCATGTTTCCATGTTTGTGGCATATAGCCCTCTTTGATAGAGCCTTTGAGCAGATTCATCACCACCTGCAATAGATCTCTGTCGAGGAGCTCCAGCTTAGCCAGGGGGAGTGGGTCTAGGGGAGATCCCAATTTGATAGCCCCTAGGATGGACAGAAAACCCTGGTAGTTCATCAGTGGCCATACCTCCATGTTTGGGGTTGGCTGGAGTGGATCCGGGGGTAAGGAGGGGGTTGGAGTAGGGGCATTGTGAGGAGTAGTATCTAATTCTTCCTTGAGAGCCCTAGACTTCAAATTCTCCTCTAGCTGAGTTTGGATGGTGGTCACTTTGTTAGTAAAAAATGTAGCTAATTCTGAGCACCCGGACTGATACAGGCAGGCCACTGGGGGCTGTTTCCTGTTGTTGAGCACTTCTGGGCCCTTGAAATTTTTCCTGAGTAGTGGCTGGCTTTTGCCTTTCTACAGAGAGCATGAAATTTCTTGAGCGCCAGTTTATAATTAACTTTTGCTTCTAAATCGTATCTTTTCCTCCAGCACCTTTCTAGGCTTTTGCATTTTTTTCTCTCTAAGTGAAGTGTGTCATTGAACCATGGGACCGGGGGATATATTCTAGTGTTAGCTTTGGTCGTGAAAGGAAGAGAGACATCTAATGCCTCCTTCAGCCAAGTATCTATCATACCATGGTCTAATTCCATACACTGTGCTAGGTTAGGTTTAGCTTTCAGCAACTATTAAAATGCTTGTGGATCTAGTTTACGCCAATTCCTAACCTTAGCTGTAGTTTTTGTTGCGTCAGTAATCAGTTGCTGGGGTTTCTTAATAGAAAAAGGGACTGTCAAGTGGTCCGACCAGATAAGATAAGATAAGATTGGGGCTGCAACGGTTAGGCCATCAATGTTGGAAAATATAGGGTCCAACAAGTAACCTGCCTCATGGGTAGGATCAAACTTGCAGAGAGTTAAGTTAAGAGCACTCAGGTCTTCAATAAGAGTAGAGCCAAGCGTACAAGAGGGGTCATCTAGATGTATGTTCAGATCACCCAAAAGAGTAAAGTTGGCATTTTTAAAAGTGTGAAGGGATAAAAGATCCATAATATTATTACACCAGGCACCTGCATATCCAGGCGGACAATAAATTAAAGCTCCTGACATCGTAAATTTACATGACAGAGCAATTAAAAGAGGCAGGCTTCGCAGTCCTCAATGGGGAGATTTTCAATTTTACATGATGAGCTGTTTTAAAAAATAATCGCAATGCTGCCCCCTGTCTTGTGTTGTCTGTCCCTTCTTACCATCAGATAGTTAGGGGGAAGGGCAGCCATTATATCGGGTGTGGAAGATTCATTTAGCCAAGTCTCTGTAAGAAACGATGCACCTGGAGATTATCTTTTAGAATTTCAAACAGATCCTGTTGATGTTTGGGTAAGGAGCTTCAATTAATACTATAAAAGTGATAGACGTCCCTACAATTCTCCGTAGCACTCTCAGCCATATAACTAATCGGGGGTAGAGCATATGTTTCAAAAGGGTCTAGTGAGAGGAAGCTAAGTGAGCACTGGTTACAGCACATAGGTACCACCATGGGATCCATATCGGTTACACAGCCTTCTAGCTTATCCAGCCGAAGTGCCTAGAGTTGCTCCACATTGTATCTGAAGACATCTGTTTGTTGAAAGGCAGAGTTCCTGGCATAGTCGGGCGCAGACGGGCACAGACGGGCTTGACTTAGGCACGCCTTCAGCGCACCAGCGGCGTGCCCACTGCGCCTGTCCGTGCCACGGCGTGGAGAAGCTAGTCCATCAACTCATACCGAAAGCGGCAATCCAAAATGGCCGTCAATCGAAGAGTCGGGAGGACGGGCACTTAACTCGTGTCACTGCCTCCAAGTATCCATGCACCGTTTATTCCCAGATTAAAAGACCGTGCCCCTTAAGTACTAAAACTGATTCAATTTCAGTTTAACAATTCATCTTAAAAACAGCTTAAGTATCACATTCAGGGAATAGCCCTGTACATTCAACAAGCCTATACACTATATAAAAACACCTAAGCAGGTTCCAAACGTTCACGGAGAGGCAAAATAAAAAAAAAGTAAAATAGTTACAAAATAATCATCATTCGTGTAAGGCAGAAAGGCAGACTGTTTCACAGTTGAAATTAATTAAAGAAATGCATTTTCGGTGTTCTCTGTTTGTTTTTTCCCTTTATTTTCTGCTGTGTTATTATGGTAGAGTTAAGAGGTGTGTAAGGTGGCATAGTTTTATTCCTTGTAATTTACTGCAGTGTTTAATCATGGTAACAAAAACTCAGCAAAATTGTGGTCTGCAGGAGAAAAATTCGCAAAAGAACCCATATTTTAGCCACATCATTGTGTTTCAATTTTTGAGGGGGAAGAAATGTGCCTCACAAAAGTTTTAGGGAAAATACTCTCTGAGGAAAATATGGATAAAGTTGGCAAACTTGTCAAACTGTAAATTGTGCAACAAGTGAATTATGAAAAATTTGCCCAACTTTTAAGGTAAATTGCAAACCTCATGCATTCTCAAATCCTTAGTTTTAATATGGACATAATAGAATGAAAACTGTTACAAACCTAAAACTTCTGTGTAGTTAGGCGACTTAATGAGCTCCTCTTTCCTGAGATCAAGTGGCGTGTATTTCATGTGACAATCCTGGACTGAGCTCATATGAAGATAGTAGGCTTGAATCAGAAATACGTTGCCTTTACTTACTTTTGTAGTACTCCTGAGTTCCATGAGTAAGCCAGTACTCTTTGGCTTACTACTGAAATTTATCAATAAGCCAGTGTACCATAAGAGTCAATAACATTTGCTTACACACTAATCTTTGTGAATCATGCACAAAGTCATTAAAAGACCCTTGTGAGGAGCCTACACAGTGTTCAAATGGAGAAAGAGCCTTCAAATTAACTGTTTAGCATACATCAAATCTATGCCAAACCAGGCTCTGGTTTCACAGAACTGTAGAGACAATAAGAGTCAGAGTCAGAAACGATATAGCCCACATACAGTCTCCTATTCCGACATTGTAAAAACGGGCAAGTATGGGGGAAGGGGGAGATTCTGGAGCAGCTTGCTCTGATTATCTCCATTCTGCTATAGAAGAAAAGGTGCTCTGGAATGCATAATAAGGACCTAATTAAGAATCGCAGAGTATTATCCAGTGGTTAATTTGAGCCGGTGGTTGCAGGTGGGGCCCAACGGCACTCATTTTTGGGGACCGGCACTTATCTTTCCCACATCAGACTTTGATCTACAGCAAGAGAGAAAACAACACAAAAGGGGGAAAGAAAGAGGAAGAAAACATAGAAAAACCGAGATAAAGAAAGAAAACAAACATGAAAATGAAGCTGAATGAATTAGATAAAGGGGCTGGTCCTGTCTGGTGGTGGATGAAAGATGCATGAAGTGGAATCAAGACTTTGCGGTCTTGGTATTCGACGCCCTGACATTTGATGGCACTGGCTGTGGGCCTCTGGGCACATTTTATTTCGTTTTTGTTATTGGAGACTATTAGAAAGGACAACTCTAGCCCTAAGAAATTGAGGGTGCTGATTTTATCATCAGGGAATGCCCCAAACATGTGGATACAAGGGCATGCAATCAAGGCCAGACTTGGAACGCAAACCAGCCCTGGCAATTACGTCGGATCGGCCTCCGAGGTGGGGGGAGGAGGGGGATGCTGTTGGGAAACACTGCTGCTGCGCTTTTCTTATTTTTGTTACATGGGGCTGATTTTGCAGCACTGCTGCAAAACCGGCCCCCAGTAACAAATACGGTCCTCACCTTTCCGGCCCACCGGGAAAACGCCCGGTGCCCGCTACGGCCAGTCCGGCCCTGCATGCAATGCAATGAGAACAAATCACAACGTTTTCAAAGTAGGATGTAACATTGACGTTTTGTATGTTTCTTGAGTTTTTGAGTTGAAACGCCAATATTATTATTATTTCTACATTCCTTCCTAAGACACTATTAGGGACTAGTAAACCTGAGACACGAACAAGGCTTGAGGCATGATGCTGAGGTAAAAACACACAAACATACTACTCTTGGAATACTCTGCACACCAACACTTCACCCACAGTGGATAACAAGCTGCTCATCTTGCCAGAATGCAGAGGCATAGCTTACATTCCTGCAGCAGGTGCACTGGCACTGGGACCTGTGGACTGGACGGGCCCATTACATCTCAATCACTGCTGACCTTTACTACCCTCAAGAGACAGAGGTCCAACTGTCCTTTCTTGAACTTGGACCGATGTCACTCTTGATACATCACTGCCAGAGAGCAAACTGGGGCCTCAGGAACGGCATTACAGTGAGGTACTCTATTACAGTACAATAAAATACAGAAAATGGAGCAGTATGAGAAGGCAGTGAGTGGCCAAGCTATAAAGATTCTTAAACGAGAGAGCGACATAATCTGTCACTGGGAACTCTTATTTTAAGCTTTTCGTTTTACTAAATGCTTTCGCCTCATTTTTTTTTTTTTTTAAAGTTCTTTTTATTGAGATTAACATTGCTCAACTAAAAGACCATTCTTTACATGAATCCCATATAATCACACATAGCACAGCTCTAACATTTCCACTATTACATGAGGAGTATGCAGGGAATCATATCCTTTGAAAGGCTTCAAAGAAACAACTTAATCATCATCAGCAATAGCAATAGACTAAGGGCGAAATGGCTCATCCTCTAGTTCCCAACCCTTCTTATATCCGAACATGGCCCACTCGTCCTACTCATCCCCCAGCATTCCTCTGTATTGGCGAAATGGATGCCATAACTTCTCCCATTTTTTCACACAACCCCTACTTTTGTACACAGTTTCTACTGCACGTTGGCACCAGTCCAGATCCCTTTCCCACTCTCTCAGAGATGGTGGCGAAGGCACTCCCCACCTTCTCGCAATGTTTCTTTTAGCAATTCCCGCTGCCAAAGCTAGCCACACTCCCACATGTCTAGGCCAGTCAAGGTCTCCATTAATCATCAGGAGTAGCCATTTGGCGTCCATTGGGACCGTCACTCCCGATACCCTTGACATCACTTCTGTGACCCTCTGCCAGAAGCGGGCAATCTCCTGGCATTCCCATAGGATATGAAAGAAAGACCCTTCTCGTTGACAACCCCTAACACAGAGCGCTGTGTGCGTTTTGCCCCATTTATATAAATGTGTACGTGAGTAGTAAACACGGTGTAAAATCTTAAATTGCACTAATCTAAATCTCGTTCGGATTGCAATTTCCCTTGGGCTTTGGATTGCCTCTAGCCAATCTTCGTCTTCTATACTCCCAAGATCAGCAGCCCAGGATGCACGCAGGGTAACCAGGGGGTCTGGCACATTATTTATTAATTTACAATATATTGTAGATGTCGCTTTTTCAGGGATGGGGTCTAATAGTACTCTATCCTCCAGGGGGGAATGTTCAGGAACAGGGGTACCTTGTTGAATATGTCGCCGCAGGGCATGCATTAATCTCAGGTAATGATATTTCTGTGATTGGTTTAGATTGTATTCCTGCCTTAGATCCTCAAAGGCTATAGGGGCCTCTCCCTTCCACACGTCGCCAAGGTACTCAATTCCTATCAGTTTCCACCCTCTAAAGCCCGTAAGGGCGGCTACTTCTTTCAATGTGTCCCCGAACCACAATGGAGTCTGACTGGTCAATTTCTCTTTCCAACCCAGGAATGTATTTGCCTCTCTCCAGCACCTCACCACCGTACCAGTATATGTTGGCCATTCCGAACGAGCCTTCCGGGAGTACAAGAGTGGTTCGCAGTTTCCACTTGGCATATGGGCTCTATCCACACTATAAGCTGGCTCATTGACATCAGAGTACACCCAGTCATTTATGACAAGCAACTGTGAATCCCAGTAGTAGAGTCGAATATCCGGAACCGCCAGTCCCCCATCGTATACTCCCATTTGTAGTTTATGGAGCGCTATTCTGGGGGAGCCACCCTGCCACAGAAGTGTTCTGACTTCCTGTGTTTTTTTTTTTTAAACTGTCTGGGGAACTGGACAGGGGGTATTTTGGAGGACGTACAGGAGCCGCGGCAGGGCCATCATCTACTATTTTTCATGTTGGTCTACTTTTGTGATGCAAAGATTGTTGCTTTTGTCCTCAAATATATATTGCTATGTAATGAAATCCTGGGATGTATGAGTATGTTTGGGTTTGTGGTTTGATTGTTTGATATGAGAGAGTGGGTGTGTGTGACTATAGATGAGCCTAGATGTATCTGATTTTCAACCCCTTTTGTTGTATTGTGTTCTTATTTGATATCATGACATAAATAAATGAGATATTTTCTATAGACTAGTTTTTCTACATGTATTGGGGAAGACTTTGATTGTTTTGGGTATTTTCTAACATATCAGTGACCGTGAGCATTTTATAAGGAATTTTCAGGCAGATTAGGTCTTTCTGACTGTACTTAGGGCCATCATCTTAAACAGGGCCGCTCTGCCCATCAGAGACAATGGGAGGGCCTGCCAGTGACGGACATCAGCGCTCAGCCGAACGAACTGGGGCTACAAGTTCCTCCTCAGGAACATCTCATGATCCCTCACTATGTATATGCCTAGGTATTTAAATCCCCCCTCCACCACTGGGGCCGCACATTGCGTCGGTATTCTCGGCGGGGGACCTGATAGTGTAAAGATTACCGATTTAGTCCAATTAATTGTATACCCTGAGTAGCTCCCAAACAATTCAAAGATGTGAAGGACTCTGGCCATCGATTGGTACGGCCTTGCTAGGTAGAGGAGGATGTCGTCCGCATATAGCGAGATTCGCTCCTCCCATCCCCCAGGTGCCTCTATGCCCCAGATCACTGGATCCCTCCAAATCCAGTGTGCCAACGGCTCCACTTACGCCTCACTTTTAAAGTCATAACAGAATTAAAACACATTTTAATACCATTAATACCAAGAACAGTTTACATTGAGATTCAAGTTCAATTTGCGGCGGATTTAGAAGCAGAAATGTGCACACGGTTTCATTCTAGATGACCCCAATCACCTGAAAGGCCACACATGTAGGTAAATGTATTTGACCATGTATAAACCATTGACAGCCATGGTTCCTGTGCCAACCTTAGGAGACGCCAGCTTCGGGACAGGGCGTAAAGAGCTCCAACTTGACATGGAATTTCCCAAATGTGTTCTTGTCCTAATATTAGTATCATTGAAGGGACAGACAGAGCATAGTCACAGAGATCATAAAACCCAGACTCATTATACTGTCATTTTGAAATGCATGCTCCATTATATACATAATCCTGCATGATCCTTGTTTAAATGGTCAGTAAATAAACATGTCTGTAACTTTAGCCCATCATTTCTGCTCCAAATCTCATCTTATTATATTTAAGCACATATCTAAAAATAACACACTCAATTTTCCTGATTCTTTTTTTTCACAATCACATAGCCAGACAGGATTACGTGTTTATCTATATTCGCTACATAAAATGTTGGACCAAAGCATGATATGCTTCATGTGTTGTTGGGAATTTAAATAAAAGTATTGCATAATTTAATTCAGAATTGTGGAAACATGTACTATTCTCTACCGTTTACAAATTTAGCTATTAAATTCTCTATCTATATCTGTATGCAAATACTCGTGGCGATACATCTGATCATGGTTTCTCATTACCAGCGACCCGATAATTGTGATATATGCAATAACTGATATTACGGCACATATCTCAATTACGAATTTTGTGATAAATATCGGAAGGTCAAACCTGCTGATATTTATCAGGAGAAAAATGGCCAGTATTGATTGGAACATGTGGATTTTGGTGCAGTAGACAGTACAATGTGCATGTTGTTCTCCAAAAACACGTATTTTGGTGGTATTTATTGCAGCTAATACATTTCGACACGATAAATATCACACCAATGACTGGGACACTCGTAATGAGGGCCTATGTGATGTAACGCTCATATTGGGTCGGTTAGCCTGGTATGAATCTCTACCACAGTAAATTGATCATTTGGTTGCACTAGCTTGGACTGCAAACCTGATGTGTTTGAACCTTGGGCATGGCAAAGCCAAAGCTCCCTGTCAACCATAATAACCTTTCTAATGTATGATCCCAGGGTCTTGTTAGGCTTCTTATTTAATACTGGTATAGCAAATACTTCAGTCCCATAATTACAAGAATACTTATCGAAACAAAGGAAAACATGACTCTTTTGAACAATCACCGCAACCAATGAACTCAGAGTCTTACTATAACCCTGCTGGGGTCTGCTGCTTGCTTAAAGGCTATTATTGTCTGGTCTTTTTTGATGGTGGTATTAGGGCTTATTACATTTGATATTAACTGCAGTGGTATTTGATGTTAAAAGATGTGTACCTCTTCACTGGCTAGATCATTTAGTATGATTACAAGAAGGTTGGCCTTCAGGCTGTTCCCTATTCGACTCAAGAGCTCAAGGAGCGAATATGCTCAGCTTGTACGTACTTTTGGGCTTTCATTGCTAAAGATGCCAAAAACAATTCTGAGCTGAAATGTGGCTCTGTAGCACCTGAGAGTCGATCCCAATATGTAAGCTATGAATTATGTCCATGTTACAGACGTACAGACTTGGGCTATCTTGTAGCTGCAGCGTTTGAATGAAAAACTGATTCCAAGTGCCTGTGAGTGAGACTTCCAGTTCACAATGAGCAATTCCAAGTCCACTGTGAATTACAAGTATTCAGACCATTCATGTTCCTGAAGCTGAAGAGCTCCAATGCAGGAAGTCAATGCAGAATTAAAGAGTTCAGCAAGTGGCCTGGGTGCATTTTGAAAGTTTGTTCAGTAAATTAGTGGATATTTTCAATTGGATGTAAGAGCCATCCCTGAAGTTTTACCACAGCATTGGGTGTATTGGTGGAAGACATAGTGCACTATACAGTTTATGAGGTCCAATCTGAACCCTCTGTCAGTAGAGCTATTGCGTGAATTCTCTACACCCTGGGTGGAACTATGTCCAGACCTGCAGGTATAAAAATATCTCCCTAAAAAGTCACATAATGGTTTGAAATCACAGATGGTTGATACAATAGGTCCCTGATTTGCAGATTAGTAGAGGAGATATGTAACTTGCGGTCTCATTCTTTTGGCTAGGAAAATATCTGAGAGTAATTAAATTATAATAGCAAAACAATAGTGAATTAAAACATCGGTAAAGGAATAATAAGATAAATATATTAATGAATACTGTCAATAGAGTTGAGGGTAAGGCAAACAGGGACAGACAATTGTTTAAAAAGTGGGTGTATGGAAAAGAAAATCCTTACAGAGGAAGCATCTGTGCTATTTACAGGATAAAATTCAATTATCATAGTATTAAAATGATGTTATCAATCTGTTGTTAATGCAAAAACAAATAATTAATCCCAAAGTCATTAATGGCTCAAGATTTTTAAAAAATGGAACAAGAGAGAACTCCTGTCAGAAACTGGGAACAGGCAACAAGCACAATCCTTGTGAGGGCGAACCACAAAAGTCTTTAAATTAACCTGTGCTTAACCCTGTGGTAGCTTAGCACAAAACAGACAGACCTAACTAAAAGGCAATGTGTAAAGTATTTATGCATCATATTAGTTTGTTGTAGTTTGTTACAGGGAAGCATAAAAATAGAGGGAATTGGTATGCAAATTTCAGAAGTTTGGTATGAGTTTTCCATAGCTGCTTGCATGTTTGCCATTAAGTGCTGAGCTAAATGAAATGTAGTTCCTGCTCATACTGCACAGTGTGTCCGCAATGAGCTATATCAATCACATGAGAGGAGGAGGAGCTGATCTAGAATTGGAACCGGTTGAGGGCTTCTAGCAATATTTCCATAAAGAGCTGATAACAGTCATGGCAAAATAATTGCCTGAACTAAAGAATCAAGAGTTCGACTGGCACTTCTGTTTTCTTGTGAACACCAATGATTACATGTAGAATCTCCAAGTAGTAGGGACACTGCAACAGTTGTCTGGACAGTGTCAGATGTCTTTCTTCATGTCACATCAGAAAGAACAAATAATGAAGTTCTCAACTGGAAATCTATCTTTGACTAAACCAGTGTATGGAGAAACCTCTGAAATGGGAGCATCCATTAGAATGCAGGCTGCTTTAGAGCATTTAGCTGGTAGTTGCTCTGAAACTCATATATTTAAATACATGAGATATAAACCCAGTGTTTCAGTTACTGTTGCAATGAATGAAAAAGGAGAAGTTATACAGGGCATTTACAGGGCGGTTGGCAATACATTTATGTCTCAGTTTCTTTCAAAAGGGTGACATTACATAGGGGTGTCCTACATTTGCATAATTTCCTTTTGCGTAATTACACAAAATTGTGAAACAATTCTTCAAAATGCAAATCTGGCGTTTAGTGCTACATTGTCTTGTGAGATGCATCTTTGCGTCCATTTTGGACACAAGAACACATTTCGTGCAAAAATTACAAGTGCCACGAACAGCAGCCGCACGTGTTCTGTTAGTTTGCATTGTTCCTGTGCTCCTGCAAAAGCATTTTTAGATGAACAGATTTGAAATTATATGATGTGGTGTAATTGCATAATGTTGCAACAAGCAAAATGTGCAATGCCAGAAATCACATGATATTTTGTCTACATAATGAAAATTTCACCAGGGCCTGTGAGGTAGGACTGGGCTTTGGACATCCTAGCAAGATACGATTTTCCAGAAGAGGTTATTTTTGTCTTTCCACACAGAATCAAAATGAATTCTAAGATGGTTTTAACCAGCTTTTCCATGAAGTCACTCTGAGGAGTCGAGTTCCCTCAAAGTATGAGACAAGAAGATAATACATTTACAGCCTCGCATGGATGACTCTGGCAATGCACGTTAAGTGGATGATGCAGTAACCTGGCATCAATGTAATAATGTTTGAAATTCATTTGGAGCCAGAATCCATGGCTTCAAAATCTTTTGAGGGAGGTGCTAAGGTGGAGGATATTTTGAAGGCTATAGACTGAGCAATTTGTTTAACTGATAAACCAGCCAGCCATGGCAGTGCTTGTAGTGTTTAAACCAGTATAACAGAAAACTACTGCCTTCCAATAGAAAAATAATTTATTTTCTAGGAATAAAGAAGTTCTTAATTCTAAATAGGAAAACAAGAGTAGTATTACCTCTTTTATTTCAGCACATGAAAGGTGTGGTTTGCGGATTGTAATGATAACATTTTGTGCAGACATCCTTAAATTCATGGAGCTTGAGATAGGATTCAAAGTATCGCCAGAGAGAGACATTGCCGTGCTTGGTCTCAGCCAGCAAGGACTGAAGCCGAGTCTACTAAAACATTGAAGGAGTTTTATTTGTTCTTTGTTAGTGAGCTCCATAATTGCCTATACTTGGAAATTGAATCCAGTGGCAGTGGCAAATAATGTTCTGCTTACAGATAGAAGATTATCTTTTTCACAGAATTAATAACGTGGAAGAATATTTTCAAATTTGTTTTCCGTTATCAATTTTCCAGGACAAGATGGATGGTGGACGTTTTTGGATCATCCTGTTGGTTTTAAATACTTTAATGGTCTTTATGTTTTAGGTGGTAACGGAATGACTAGGGTTTGGAATGTTCAGGTTTCCAACGGGTCTACAAGATTTGTCCAGTGCCAAGAAATGGGGTAGTTATACATTTCGGGCCAGATGTACGACGTAAAATTGCATGCGCAAATGGGTTTGCGACCCGTTTGCGCATGCAATTTTAGTCTGGGCCATGCACTTACACTATTTTGCGAGTCGCAAAAAATTTGCGACTCGCAAAATAGTGCATTGCGAGTCGCTATTAGGAAGGGGCGTTCCCTTCCTAATAGCGACCGCAGAGCCATGTATGAATGTTTTGCAACCGCAATTGCGGTCACAAAACACTCACAAATTACCGCCCTCTTAAAGAGGGTGGTAATGAAGTCGCAAATGGGAAGGGGTCCCCAGGGGACCCCTTCCCCTTTGTGACTGGCTCCAAAAATATTTTTTAAGGGCAGGCAGTGGACCCAGGGCAGGGCGACCAGTAGGTTTGACATATATATATATATATTATCTACTGGCGGTCGCCAGTAGATAGTTATAGTTAAAACCTATTATCCATAGGAAATCCGCGACATTCTATTTGAAATAACGTTGGCGCTGGTTGACGAATCTTCGTAAAAGTTTCCAACTTGTTGGGGCGCTCCGGTCTGCTCCTATCCTGAAAGTCTCGGGGTGATACGTCAAGCGGGGGCCGAGAAAAAAGGGGGTCCCAAAACGCGTTTTCCCCATTCATTTTTCCATAGGAACCTTTAGTCGCAGCTACAGCCCGAACTGCTGAACGGAATTACACCAAATTTGGCAAAGAGGTAGCCCTTGGTTCAGTGTCGTGCCTTTTGCTTAAATGGTGTAAATCCGTTCAGTAGTTCCTGAGAAAATCAAAAGTAAAGTCACATATATATCTGGGCGGAGCCTAACCACACATGTCATCGTGAGATCTGATTGGCTGTCAGCACTTCATCCTGGAATTGCTGGCAGCCATCTTGGGACCAATATAAATGATAGTACCTCATTGAAATGCATTGTAGTGAATAGAAGATTTTGAGGGTCACCAAAAGGAGAACTATAAAGGGTGATAACAGGCTTTAGTTACATTAGAATTTATTTGTTGATGGTACCATACTAATTTTAGGAATTGTGGTGTATTCTAAGGTGATTTTACCATGTGAAAAACCTTCTGCTGGGATATCATGAATCATGTTTGAGAGAACACTATTTTCTCATGCTTGTCCCATGGAGGTTTGGAAGGTGCTCCAGAAGCTAAAATGAGAGCATATTTTCTGTAAATTCACATTATCTTTCTCACTCATGTGAGAATGAAGTCTGACATTCTCAGTAAACCATGTACATCCAACAAGGGCAGAGACTGTCAGTTGATTCCTTTGTGTTCTACTGCAGCTTCCCAGAGTGTTCTAAAGAACAACTAGAGTGCTAACAGCCTTACTTATGACAAAAGTATGGCACACCTGAAGCCATCTTGATTGGAATAAACTGGTAACACTTAAACAATTTAATTTAAAAAGGAACAAAATGATGGGGTTCATTTTGTCATAGAAATTATGGTTAGTGCTGTAGAAAGAAAAATTAGGACATGTTTCAAGTGTGATCTCAAATATCTTCCTGTTATATTTCAACAGGAGCAGCCTGCCAGTTGATGCCTTTGTGTTCTACTGCAGCTTCCCAGAGTGTTCTAAAGAACAACTAGAGCGCTAACAGCCTTACTTATGACAAAAGTATGGCACACCTGAAGCCATCTTGATTGGAATAAACTGGTAACACTTAAAACATTTAATTTAAAAAGGAACAAAATGATGGGGTTCATTTTGTCATAGAAATTATGGTTAGTGCTGTAGAAAGAAAAATTAGGACATATTTCAAGTGTGATCTCAAATATCTTCCTGTTATATTTCAACAGGAGCAGCCTGCCAGTTGATGCCTTTGTGTTCTACTGCAGCTTCCCAGAGTGTTCTAAAGAACAACTAGAGCGCTAACAGCCTTACTTATGACAAAAGTATGGCACACCTGAAGCCATCTTGATTGGAATAAACCAGTAACACTTAAAACATTTAATTTAAAAAGGAACAAAATGAGGGGTTCTTTTTGAAATAGAAATTATGGTTAGTGCTGCAGAAAGAAAAATTAGGGCATGTTTTAAGTGAGATCTCAAATCCTCTTCTATTTCATTAGAAAATTCTGACATGCAGACTGAAACAATCACTTTCAATACCAGCAGCAGACTACCAGTTAACTCCCTGGTGAGCAGTAGCTTTACTCCAGTGATCTAATGAGCAACTAGAGTGCTAACATTCTGAATTTATGGCAGATGTGAGACATCTGAATGCCTTCTTGATGGAATCAAAGTAAAAAACTGAAAGCATTTCCTACTGAGGAGACTGCAGTAAATGAAGAAATTAGGAAACTTCATAACAAAGAAGTCTTCCAAGATGGCCACCAGTGAAAAAAGAGCCCAAATGTAGCACAAATATTACCCAGATGTAGCCCACATATAGCCCAATGACAAAAGTGTGCAAAACACTTTTTATTTTTAGTTTTTTGCAGTTTTATGTAGTGCAGACTGGTCAGGTATTGGAGCATTGCATCTTAAAACATGACCCCCTACACTACAAAAACACCACTGCACTACCTTAAACCCTAAAACACTACCCCCAGCACGACCCCCTACACTACACAAGCACCACTGCACTATCCTAAACCCTAAAACACTACCCCCAGCACGACCCCCTACACTACCCAAACACCACTGCACTAACCTAAATCCTAAAACACTACCACCAGCACGACCCCTACACTACCCAAACACCACTGCACTACCCTAAAACATGACCCCCTACACTACACAAACACCACTGCACTACCCTAAACCCTAAAACACTACCCCCAGCACGACCTCCTACACTACACAAGCACCACTGCACTACCCTAAACCCTAAAACACTACCCCCAGCACGACCCCTACACTACACAAACACCACTGCACTACCCTAAACCCTAAAACACTACCCCCAGCACGACCCCCTACACTACCCAAACACCACTGCACTAACCTAAATCCTAAAACACTACCCCCAGCACGACCCCCTACACTACCCAAACACCACTGCACTACCCTAAAACATGACCCCCTACACTACACAAACACCACTGCTACCCTAAACCCTAAAACACTACCCCCAGCACGACCCCTACACTACACAAGCACCACTGCACTACCCTAAACCCTAAAACACTACCCCCAGCACGACCCCTACACTGCCCGAACACCACTGCACTGCCCTAAACCCTGAAACACCAGCCCCTGCATGACCCCTACACTGCCCGAACACCACTGCACTGCCCTAAACCCTGAAACACCACCCCTAGCACGACCCCCTACACTGCCCGAACACCACTGCACTGCCCTAAACCCTGAAACACCACCCCCTTCTCGACCCCCTACACTGCCCGAACACCACTGCACTGCCCTAAACCCTGAAACACCACCCCCAGCATGACCCCCTACACTGCCCGAACACCACTGCACTGCCCTAAACCCTGAAACACTACCCCCAGCAAGACCCCCTACACTGCCCGAACACCACTGCACTGCCCTAAACCCTGAAACATCACCCCCAGCAAGACCCCCTACACTGCCCGAACACCACTGACCTAAACCCTGAAACACCACCCCCAGCACGACCCCCTACACTGCCCGAACACCACTGCACTGCCCTAAACCCTGAAACACTACCCCCAGCATGACCCCCTACACTGCCCGAACACCACTGCTCTGCCCAAAACCCTGAAACACCAGCCCCAGCACGACCCCCTACACTGCCCGAACACCACTGCACTGCCCTAAACCTTGAAACACCAGCCCCTGCACGACCCCTACACTGCCCGAACACCACTGCACTACCCTAAACCCTGAAACATCACCCCCAGCACGACCCCCTACACTGCCCGAGCACCACTGCACTGCCCTAAACCCTGAAACACCAGCCCCAGCATGACCCCCTACACTGCCCGAACACCACTGCACTGCCCTAAACCCTGAAACACCAGCCCCAGCACGACCGCCTACACTGCCCGAACACCACTGCACTGCCCTAAACCCTGAAACACCAGCCCCAGCACGACCCCCTACACTGCCCGAACACCACTGCACTGCCCTAAACCGTGAAACACCAGCCTCAGCACGACCCCCTACACTGCCTGAACACCACTGCACTGCCCTGAACCCTGAAACACCAGCCCCAGCACAACACCCTAC
This sequence comes from Calotriton arnoldi, assembly GCA_963921515.1. Classification (NCBI taxonomy): domain Eukaryota; kingdom Metazoa; phylum Chordata; class Amphibia; order Caudata; family Salamandridae; genus Calotriton; species Calotriton arnoldi. The sequence goes on along the minus strand of CAWUFW010001542.1, from coordinate 657,058 downwards.
ACTGCCCGAACACCACTGCACTGCCTAAACCCTGAAACACCACCCCGTGCATGACCTCCTACACTGCCCGAACACCACTGCACTGCCCTAAACCCTGAAACACCACCCCCAGCACGACCCCCTACACTGCCCGAACACCACTGCACTAAACCCTGAAACACCACCCCCTGCACAACCCCTACACTGCTCGAACACTACTGCACTGCCCTAAACCCAGAAACACCATCCCCAGCACGACCCCCTATACTGCACGAACACCACTGCACTGCCCTAAACCCTGAAACACTACCCCCAGCAAGACCCCCTACACTGCCCGAACACCACTGCACTGCCCTAAACCCTGAAACATCACCCAGAGCAAGACCCCCTACACTGCCCGAACACCACTGCCCTAAACCCTGAAACACCACCCCCAGCAAGACCCCCTACACTGCCCGAACACCACTGCACTGCCCTAAACCCTGAAACACCAGCCCCAGCACTGACCCCCTACACTGCCCGAACACCACTGCACTGCCCTAAACCCTGAAACACCACCCCCTGCACGACCCCCTACACTGCCCGAACACCACTGTACTGCCCTAAACCCTGAAACCCCACCCCCAGCATGACCCCCTACACTGCCAGAACACCACTGCACTGCCCTAAACCCTGAAACACCACCCCCTGCATGACCCCCTACACTGCCCGAACACTACTGCACTGCCCTAAACCCTGAAACACCACCCCCAGCATGACCCCCTACACTGCACGAACACCACTGCACCGCCCTAAACCCTGAAACACTACCCCCAGCAAGACCCCCTACACTGCCCGAACACCACTGCACTGCCCTAAACCCTGAAACATCACCCCCAGCAAGACCCCCTACACTGCCCGAACACCACTGCCCTAAACCCTGAAACACCACCCCCAGCAAGACCCCCTACACTGCCCGAACACCACTGCACTGCCCTAAACCCTGAAACACCACCCCCAGCATGACCCCCTACACTGCCCGAACACCACTGCTCTGCCCAAAACCCTGAAACACCAGCCCCAGCAGGACCCCCTACACTGCCCGAACACCACTGCACTGCCCTAAACCCTGAAACACCAGCCCCAGCACGACCCCCTACACTGCCCGAACACCACTGCACTGCCCTAAACCCTGAAACACCACCCTCAGCATGACCCCGTACACTGCCCGAACACCACTGCACTGCCCTAAACCCTGAAACACCAGCCCCAGCACGACCCCGTACACTGCCCGCACACCACTGCACTGCCCTAAACCCTGAAACACCAGCCCCAGCACAACCCCGTACACTGCCCGAACACCACTGCACTGCCCTAAACCCTGAAACACCAGCCCCAGCACGACCACCTACACTGCCCGAAAACTACTGCACTGCCCTAAACCCTGAAACACCACCCCCAGCAAGACTACCTACACTGGCCGAACACCACTGCACTGCCCTAAACCCTGAAACACCACCCCCTGCACGACCCCCTACACTGCCCAAACACTACTGCACTGCCCTAAACCCTGAAACACCACCCCTCAGCACGACACCCTACACTGCCCGAACACCACTGCACTGCCCTAAACCCTGAAACACCACCCCAGCACGACCCCCTACACTGCCCGAACACCACTGCACTAAACCCTGAAACACCACCCCCTGCACGACCCCCTACACTGCCGGAACACCACTGCACTGCCCAAAACCCGGAAACACCACCCCCAGCACGACCCCTACACTGCCCTAACACCACTGCACTGCCCTAAACCCTGAAACATCACCCCCAGCACAACCCCCTACACTGCCTGAGCACCATTGCTCTGCCCTAAACCCTGAAACACTAGCCCCAGCACGACCCCCTACACTGCCCGAACACCACTGCACTGCCCTAAACCCTGAAACACCACCCCCAGCACGACCCCCTACACTGCCCGAACACCACTGCACTGCCCTAAACCCTGAAACACCAGCCCCAGCAAGACCACCTACACTGCCCGAACACCACTGCATTGCCCTAGACTCTGAAACACCAGCCCCAGCAAGACCCCCTACACTGCCCGAACACCACTGCACTGCCCTAAACCCTGAAACACCAGCCCCAGCATGACCCCCTACACTGCCCGAACACCACTGCACTGCCCTAAACCCTGAAACACCAGCCCCAGCACGACCCCCTACACTGCCCGAACACCACTGCACTGCCCTAAACCCTGAAACACCAGCCCCATCACGACCCCCTACACTGCCCGAACACCACTGCACTGCCCTAAACCCTGAAACACCAGCCCCAGCACCACCCCCTACAATGCCCGAACACCACTGTACTGCCCTAAACCCTGAAACACCACCCCCTGCACCGCCCCTACACTGACCGAACACCACTGCACTGCCCTAAACCCTGAAACACCACCCCCTGCACGACCCCCTACACTGCCCGAACACCACTGCACTGCCCTAAACCCTGAAGCACCACCCCCTGCACCACCCCCTACACTGCCCGAACACCACTGCACTGCCCTAAACCCTGAGACACCACCCCCTGCACCGCCCCTACACTGCCCGAACACCACTGCACTGCCCTAAACCCTGAAACACCACCCCCAGCATGACCCCCTTTACTGCTCGAACACCACTGCACTGCCCCAAACCCTGAAACACCACCCCCAGCATGACCCCCTACACTGCCCGAACATCACTGCACTGCCCTAAACCCTGAAACAGCACCCCCTGCACGACCCCCTACACTGCCCGAACATCACTGCACTGCCCTAAACCCTGAAACAGCACCCCCTGCACGACCCCCTACACTGCCTGAACACCACTGCACTGCCCTAAACCCTAGAACACTACCCCCAGCATGACCCCCTACACTACCCAAACACCACTGCACTACCCTAAACCCTAAAATACTCCCCCAGCACGACCCCTACACTACCCGAACACGACTGCACTGCCCTAAACCCTAAAACACTCCGCCCAGCACGACCCCCTACACTACCCGAACACCACTGCACTGCCCTAAACCTTAAAACACTCCCCCAGCATGACCCCCTACACTACCTAAACACCACTGCACTGCCCTAAACCCTAAAACACTACCCCCGCATGACCCCCTACACTACCCAAATACCAATGCACTACCCTAATCCCTAAAACACTACCCCCCGCACAACCCCCTACACTACCCAAAGACCACTGCACTACCCTAAACTCTAAAACAATACCCCCGCACGACTCCCTACACTACCCAAAGACCACTGCACTACCCTAAACCCTAAAACACGACCTCCTACACTACACAAACACCACTGCACTACCCTAAACCCTAAAAAACTACCCCCAGCACGAACCCCTACACTACCCAAACACCACTGCACTACCCTAAACCATAAAACACTACCCCCAGCAGTACCCCCTACGCTACCCAAACACCACTGCACTACCCTAAACCCTAAAACACTACCCCCAGCAGTACCCCCTACACTACCCAAACACCATTGCACTACCCTAAACCCTAAAACACTACCCCCAGCAGTATCCCCTACACTACCCAAACACCACTGCACTACTCTAAATCCTAAAACCCTAAAACACTAACCCCAGCACGACCCCCTACACTACCCAAACACCACTGTACTACCCTAAACCCTAAAACACTCCCCCAGCACGACTCCCTACACTACCCAAACACCACTGCACTACCCTAAACCCTAAATCTACCCCCAGCATGACCCCCTACACTACACAAACACCACTGCACTACCCTAAGCCCTAAAACACTACCCCCAGCACGACCCTCTTCACTACCTAAACACAACTGCACAATTTGTTACAGGCATTGCAACGCAGGCCTGTGGTGCTTACTGGAAGTACCTGGTGGGCTGGTTGGGCCCCAGGGACTCTCAGGATTCAAGGTGACCTAATCCCCCAACCTAAAACGCGCCACGGGGCGCGTTTGCACAGTGGTGAAGGGAGGGGGCGGGGCCTCAGGTGACATGTCCGCAAACACGCCCTGTGGTGCGTTTTAAGTTGGGGAGTTAATTCCCTTTGAATCCTGGGGGCCAACTAGCCCACCAGGTACCTTCAGTAAGCACAACAGAGGTGCGTTGCAGAGAGGTGAAAAAGGTGCGTGGCCTCGGAACGCCTCTCTGCAACTCAGCTCTGTGGTCCTAACTGTAGGTACCTGGGGGGCTAGTTGGGCCCCAGGGACCCTCAGGATTCAAGGGGACTTAATCCCGCAACTTAAAACGCGCCATGGAGCGCGTTTGCACACATGTCACCTCAGGCCCCCCTCCCTTCACCACTGTGCAAGCGCGCACTGGCTCTGGTTAGTCAGAGTCAGTTACCACCAGTACCCGTCTGAAAAAGTTGTGGGCACAGGATGATTTTGCAACAAGGCCTCTTTCTGCTCCTCTGTTGGTTCTTTCTGCACATCTTTTGCTTCTTTCTGTGCGTTTTTTCTTCTTTCTTCACATGTCCTACCTCTGTTGGCATAGTTAGAAACTAGCATTTAAAAAACCTTTGAAATTCACTGAAAAAATCATAGGTTTCAGGCACGTTATAGTTAGAAATTAGCATTTAAAAAACCTTTGAAATTCACTGAAAAAACCATAGGTTTCAGGCACGTTATAGTTAGAAATTAGCATTTAAAAAACCTTTGAAATTCACTGAAAAAACCATAGGTTTCAGGCACGTTATAGTTAGAAATTAGCATTTAAAAAACCTTTGAAATTCACTGAAAAAACCATAGGTTTCAGACACGTTATAGTTAGAAATTAGCATTTAAAAAACCTTTGAAATTCACTGAAAAAACCATAGGTTTTAGGGACAGTTATAGTTAGTTGGACATTGCACTCGTACAAAACCCGTGAAATTCCCCTGTTATAGTTAGTTCAGCTAACTATAACTCGCGCCCCATAATGCACTGCTGATGACGTCACATATTACATCACTCATGACATGGTCAGTGACATCACTGATGACATCTCAAATGACATCACTGATGACATCATCCATGTGATAATTTCATGCATCTTCTCACACCCTAATATAACTTTTGATACACCCACTCTAAATTACAGACTGCCATTCTCAAAACCATAGACACTCCAACACCAAAAACTACATACCCACTCACTGATTCTTAGGTCTACACACACATCCACTCACTCACCTGTACAGTCACTCATACTTACAGTCACTCAGTACAGGACTATCATATTCACTCATACACCTATATAAACACTCACACACCGCCACTCATCCATAGAGGTACTCACACACCTAGTCAGTCATGCAAAAAATTAATCACACACCCATTTACTCACCTATACAGTTATACACACACCAGCTCACTTACTCATACAAATACTAGCACATTCTTACGCTCTTATACAATAACTGATACAAGCACACACGCATCTATACAGCCACTCTCACAATAACACACTCTCACTTATAGCCATTTAAATACTCTAACACACATATATACTGCCTTTTACATATGTAGTTACTCGCACATGTACCTCTGAGATATACATTCACTCACTAACACACCCATACACACACTCACCCACCCAAGCAGTCCATCACAGATGCACTCTTGAAATCATGCACCCAGTGAATCACCCACTCACACATCTATGTATAGAGTCACACACACCCCACCCACACAAACACTCAGGCAGCCATACAGATACTCAGAGAACCAATCAATAACCCATATAGACACTCATGTAGCTATTCGCAAATCCATGCATCCACTTACACACCAACAAACAGACGGATACAGACATTCACACAGTTTAGTCACTAACCCATGCATTCAGTAAGATACGTTTAATCACTCACTTGTAGAGTCAGTCACTCACATACTAAATCATCCATTCAGACACTTATACACCCACTCATTCTTCAATACGCCTTTCCCTATATATATTAAACATATTTAAACTTTACAGAAACACACAGTCACTGGATGATGTCATCAGTGATGTCATCAGTGATGTCATTTGAGATGTCATCAGTGATGTCATCCGTGATGTCACTGACCATGTCATGAGTGATGTAATATGTGACGTCATCAGCAGTGCATTGCGGGGGCGCGAGTTATAGTTAGCTGAACTAACTATAACAGGGGAATTTCACGGGTTTTGTACGAGTGCAATGTCCAACTAACTATAACTGTCCCTAAAACCTATGGTTTTTTCAGTGAATTTCAAAGGTTTTTTAAATGCTAATTTCTAACTATAACGTGTCTGAAACCTATGGTTTTTTCAGTGAATTTCAAAGGTTTTTAAATGCTAATTTCTAACTATAACGTGCCTGAAACCTATGGTTTTTTCAGTGAATATATATATATATATCGCCATACTCCGCTTTACACTTCTCCTTGCTTGGAAAAAGACGGACGACGAACCCAGATTTGGTGCATTCAGGTGTTTATTTTCAGTGCGCCACCATAACTGCCATGACGCGTTTCGGCCAAACTCAGCCTTGATCACATGACGCGTCTCTAGAGCCTACGTGAGGTTTTTAAAATCACGGTACCAGGCACTCGTGATGCAGCAAAATAGTAGACATGGACAACATACTTAATCAAGTGATCCTTGTAGTCCATGTTTGTACAAACCAACAGCAATGAATATTATAAATACATATAATTGTAAACATGTTACTATAAATACTAATAAATGTAAAATACATTTAAAAACAGTTCATATATATATATAGTAGTAAAAACATTGCAGCACAGTTAAATGTTCAATACGAAAAAAATCATCATCATTTTTTTCAAACACTGCCCATTGTTGTTGTGTTTAAAGTCATAGGTAACTTGACAGAATATCAATATGGCTATGAATGGATAAATCCATTCCTTATATTTGAGGTATTCTGATAAAGAAATCAATATATGTATTATTGCTGTTAATATATGGAATAGAATATAAAACTTCTCCCCATGACTAATAATGCTGCCGATTTTATAAAGAAGTGTATGAATATAAAGTGCAAAGTGCCAAACAAGTGCTAGTGCATATATAATCTAAAAACCATGGATAAAATACAAAAAGACCTCCTAAAAAATCCTCTGTACATATACCATAATACCTAGATTAAAGGATATAAGTGAATAAAAATGATGTACTAAAAACATAATGCAAGACGCAGAGTGCTGAATAGAATAATTCAAGGAAAAAGAGAAAAAGAATAATTTCTTGAATATGAGAAAGCCATAGATGTCATTATTTACATTACTGATACGTTGGTAAAGCACTTAATCAGATCTGATCCCAGATTGATTATAACCAGGTATGAAAGTCCTCACTCGAATTGTGACCATTAGGATTCTTAGTATCCAGATCGAGGATATATCTTGTTTCAAGGCGTCGGAGTTTGGTTTCCCGATCACCTCCCCGTCTGGATAATGGTATACAATCGATTCAAAAATATCTAAAATCCTGGAGGTTGTTTGCATGCCTTTCCTTAAAATGCCGTGCAAGCGGGTACGTATGATCACTATTAGTGATTGCCCTCATGTGCTGCAGTATACGTTTGTGGGCTTGTAATTTGGTACTTCCACATACTGCAGCCCACAAGGGCAAGTCAATACGTAGACCACATACTCCGTTTTGCATGTCAAAAATTTAGTTATTTTAATGGGGTCCTTAGTAAATGGGGAAATATAAGATGTTGTATTTACCCCATACTTGCAAGCCCGACAACTGTTGCATTTAAAGAATCCTTTCCTGACCATTAGCCAATTTTGGAGATTCTTACCTCTGGACTGCTCTTGACTATAGAGTCTCTCATGGATTTGGATTTTCTGAAGGTAATGCTAGGCTTTTTGGGTAAAACATGTCCAATAATGGGGTCACTACGTACAACAGGCCAATTTTTATTGATGATTCTGCGTAGGGTATTTTGCTGCTTACTATATGTTAGGATTAATCTAGTTTCATTGGGATTATCCTGTCTATCAGAGATAGTAAGTGTCTTATTGTTAAGTAAATCGATTCTATCTCTGGCATTCGCTTTGGAAATAGCTTGATCAATAGTCTCAGCTTTGTACCCTCTTTGTAGAAATCTCATCTTACTGAGTTGTTGTGCTGCTTTCAAGTCCTGGTCATTGCTGCATGTACGCCGTATCCTCAGCATCTCCCCAAATGGTATACTATGGATGAGATGCTGAGGATGGTGGCTAGTGGCATGCAGCAGACTATTGCCTGCTGTGGGTTTGCGAAAGAGTTTTGTTTCAATTTTGTTATTTTTGATGTATATTTCCACATCCAGGAAACATACAGATATATATATATATATATACATATATATATATATATATATATATATATATATATATATATATATATATATATATATATATATATCCAAAAGCTTGCTTCGCATCGCGAAATAATGCACTCTCAGGACCCAATTCGATGTCACCAGTTCAGGAGTTTATTATGCTTCTACGTTTCTTTTTAATTTCTTTTTATTTCTTAGGACTTTAGGGTTTTACCTTTGCACATTTTTGCACGTGAGAATTCATGGTGTCATTTTATGACACTTTTTTGCACAAATGCACTGACACTTTACTTGTTGACATAGAACTCCAATTTGTTGGCCCACTGGGCTTCATTGTTCCTGCATGACTTATTTTCAGTATGAAGATGATCTAATGTAGCCAGTCCCCATTGCTAAAAACCAGTTTGATACATATTATAGTAGGCATTTATCTTACTAGTATTGCACGTATCTATTTGCAATTGGTGGTATTAAGGTATTTTTAACATACAAACATTCCTTTTATGAGCTAATTTTATGAGTTAATTATATATGTATTTATTTATTTCTATATATTGATATATTTATTGAATTGCTCATTTGCACATGCCTGGCTTTTATGACTTTGATCACCTACTGTTTCATGCTAATTGTGTATTTTTTCAAAAAAGGAAGAAATGTTATTTCAACTCTTCTATGTCTTTTGTAAAATGCAGTCTATCCTTTATGGCACTGTCACTTTAAAAACACAACCATGCTCCCCATTCGTGTCATGTGATCAAGGCCCCATGAGGGCTGAGACGCGTAATGGCGGTGGTGCAGGGGTTTGAATAAACTACTTTGCACTGCAACTGGGTTCGCTTCGTCTTTGCTGATCTATCAAGCGTGGAAGAGACGTTTCCTGTTTCTTCACATATATATATATATATATATATATATATATATATATATATATATATATCCAAAAGCTTGCTTCGCATCGCGAAATAATGCACTCTCAGGACCCAATTCGATGTCACCAGTTCAGGAGTTTATTATGCTTCTACGCTACGCGTTTCGGCAGTTACGCCTTGCTCACACGTGAGAAGATGGAGTTCAGTCATAGTTTTATACACATGTAAACCACACCGTAAATAAACACCATAGACAGAGGACTGACAGTGCAGGTAAGTTTCGCCAAAATGACGGCGGCCATCTTGCAATATGTTATGCATACCATGTATCGACATATCTGGCTAAATAGATGTGATCCTATGCCATACGAGCATTGACAAATCGGAAAGGTTGCAAACATGTGATGGACATACATTGGATCCTGGAATAACAATGAGGTACATAATACAGTTCAATGCTCAATCCATGCTAGACCTGTTTGATCGCGGCCATGTTAAAGTAATCTTGCGGATCGTGGCACCCGTATGTGGCCGGAATTTACCCACAGTCCTCACTCGGCGACCACGTGAATCCCCCGTGGACTGCCGAGGAAACCACTAACGGAGTGTGTCCAGTGAACATTATAAACACACCCGTGTAAAACAATGATGTGAATAATAGAAACAGATTCCTAGCAATTGCAGCTAGATATGTACACAGTCCGAAAAGTATACAGTGCGAACGGTATTCTGTTAGATAAATATTGGAAACCAAGTCAAAACCACAGTGGCAATAGAATATGAAATCTCATTTCAACACTACTTGGTGCCTCAAGGGCCAGAGTCCTAAACGGATAATAGTGCCCCACATGTATGTATCACATGGTGCCTGTAAATTCATTCGTAAAAATTCCCCATGTTTAGAATGGTGGGCCAGTGCCCAATTGATGCACATACACAATTAAGTTACATTTTTCACACCTTATTGTATATTATGTATACACAGCTGTAAAGGGACAGTGCCCATATATATGTACCATAAAAGAGACTGGTACAAGAGAAAAGAGAAAGAAAATCAAACCACCGGTGTATGATCTTGACTGACGTGATTCAGCGTCGCCATGTGCCTCTGGAAAAAAGGTTAGGGAACCCGTGAGGGTGAACTACCATGGTAGTGTGGGCCCCTTCCTTTCCTCCTGCAGTGAAAAAAGGGGAAAAATAAATTTATGAGTTAAAAACACATTACGTGACAGAGTCGTGTTGCAGATTTAAAACATACAAATATATCAGTCAGATCCCTAAGAAGCTAAGGAAGAATCAGGAGAGCTAAGGAGAAATTTAAGCCACATAGAATTGTATTCATAGCTCCTCATCAAGGTTCAGACCACCAGGGCTTTTGGTCTGAAGATCAATTATGTACATGGATTCACGTTGTCGGAGTTTAATTGCTCTGTCCCCCCCTGTGGTAGGTCTCGGGATATGTTCCATCACAAAATAGCTAAGCAAGTCACTATTGGAGAAATGGTGTTGTTGGAAATGACGTGCCACTGGATACTGCTGGTCTTTGTTGGTGATCGCCCTCATGTGTTCAAGCACACGTTTCTTGGCAGGGTGAATGGTACTGCCAATCTATTTCAATTTACATGGGCATTCCAGACAGTATATAACAAAAGGGGTACCACATGTGAGGAACTGGGTAATGGCTTTCATTTTACCTCCCCCTCCGGGGAATTCTTTTCTCATATAACTGTTTTTGCAGGCCTTGCAATGCCCGCAAGGAAAAACCCTCTTAATCCTTGGTTTTTCATGGTACTGTAGACTGTAATATCACTGTGTACTAGTTTGTCTCTGAGACTATAGCCTTTCCTGTACGTAATGCTAGGTTTTTCACTGATCAAGGGACCAATGTTGGGGTCACTTTTGGGGATGTCCCAGTGTTGTGCGAGGATGCTTCTGATGCTGTTGGCATTTCTATTGTATGTTAGTATGATCCTGGTGTTATTTTCTTGCTCAGTTGTGTCAGTTCCACTTTCTACTCTGATGTGCAATGTGTCTTTTCTTTGTATATATATATATATAATTCCTCACATATAATTTATATAGATACAACAATCTCCAAGTCTTCAAAATGGAGGAACCACAGCTGCACTCCAAGGAAAGTCTTCCACTCAGATTTTATTATATGTTATGTTATATTGATTTGTATAGCGCACTAATTTCCTGAGAGTGTATCCAGGTGCTTGGGCAAGAGTGTAGGTTTGTGGGCCCCAAGTTGCTTATAAGAAGAGCCTGGTCTTCATCTTCTTGCAGAACTCAAGACGTGAGGAGGAGGCTCTGATGTGTTGAGGTTGTTTCATGTCTTGGGTGCGATGTAGGAGAATGAGCGACCAGGTCTTCCACGATGTGGAGGATCTCTGAGATGGGAACCTGGGGGGGTCACCCGGTCCCCGAATTCCTGTGTCTCCTTTTAGTTCTCCTCAAGTTACCTACTATGACATGTATTACGCTCTCTAAAATGGTCATGCTCCTGAGGCTTCTTTATTTTTCCGTAAACCTCCAGGTGAGAATCCCGGTGACCTCATTTCGGAGGCTCGACACACTCCTGCGGGAATTGATTTGGGATGGCAGATGTCAAAGAGTTGTGTTGGCTACTCTGCCCCCCACTTGAGGGTGGCCTTGGAGTGCCAGATTTTGAACTGTACTTTCCCAGAGCACAGCTTCAGTTTATCACGAAATGGCTTGACGGAAGAGGCTTATCGAACCTTGGACAGTTGGGCACTGTACCCAACCAGGGACTGTTGCTGATGAAGATGTGTTACCTGGCAATACGGATTCCCTGCCTGGGTATCCTTTTGTCCACTGGCCTGCTGGTGATGTGGGCTGCAGCGTACTGGTATTGCAGAGCAATTGGAATTTTGGGCTGAGGCAGGATTGCTGACCCTAGGAGACTTCTTTCAGATGAATGTCCTAATGACCTTTAGAGACCTGGTGGAGCAGACTGGCCTGCCTGTGAGGCAATTTCCCGACTACAAAGCTCTTACATATGCCTTACGGGTCCTGTGGGGAACTGTGGGAGCAGAACCACCTATACATGCAGTCCTTCAGCTACTCCTGGTGCTGAGAGCGGGCACGCACCTAGTCTCATGGTTTTAGAAGGCTCTAAATGGGCTGGTTGGCTCACTTGGGCTGGGTTGTGATAGACTCTGAATGGGGGAGGGTACTGGCATGCCCACAGAATGTCTCTCGCAACATGCGCCTTAAATACATACAATACAATTATACTCACAGGACGTACTTTACCCCCATAGGATTCAGGCCATGTATGGTGGGGAGCCTAGAGGTTGCCCTCGCTGCGCATCACTGGACACTGACTTTGGACATATGACATGGGGACACCCTGGTCTTGCAGGATTCTGGGGTGAGGAAATTGTGTGACTCAATAAGATCCTGTCTAGGTCACTTGATAAGATGCCTGCAGTTGGCTTATTGGGCCTCTTCCATAGGCCAAGACCAAGAAGGTGGGGAACAGATTTGTGGACATGGCCCTGGCTCTGGCCAAGCGATGAGTGGCCATTGCTTGGAAAATCTCTCAGGGGACCTAGTGTGGAAACTTGGGTGACTGATGTCATTTGCTGGGCGCGGGCTGAGGAAAGAGCGCTGCACACAGAAGAAGTAAGAAGGGTCCAACACAGACCTATTGCACCTCTCTGGAGGAAAGTGGCTGGTGAATGGGTATCCCCTAGGACTGCAGTTGACTTGGTGGAGGACCGGAATGAGAGGCAGACTGTGGGATCAAGTCCAGCTCACGACGATGAGCTGGAGCCTGATAAGAATGATGGTGCTCAGACTGTGGAGTCGTAGGCAAGATTTGGGTGTTCCGTGTGGGCTGCCCTGGACCTGACGTGCCTAGATTTTTCCTCTCCCCCTCGCATGGCTTCGCTACCACCCCCACTTTATGACAAAACTTAGGCATGCATGGACACAGTTATAGTTCAAAGTTAGTATGTTTAGTATTATTATCTTGTGGCATATAGACCTCCTGAAAGTGCAACCATCCCTGTGGGAAATTGTTTGCTCCTGTTTGTACTGTGAGTCCTATAGCGAGAGCTATTAAATGAAAACAAGGATACTGATTCAGTGTCAATATCATGCTGTATTACTGTAATTGTTGAAATGCCAACAAACAAAATTAATATATTAATAGTAGGAGAATAAGCGACCTCCAGTTTTGCTTTTACGGATGTGGGGAATGTGTGCGAGTGAGAGTGAGGAAGATCGTAGCTGCTTGGTGGATTGGTGAAAGTGAATGTGGCTGTTCAGATAATCTGGTCCTGTGTTGTGTAGGGCCTTGTATGTGTGCATGAGAAGTTATTATTGGTTGTGCTTGTGAATGGGGAGCCAGTGAAACTTCCTGAGGTGCGGTGTGGTGTGGGTGCGGCATGGGAGGTTAAGTATAATATTAATTTATCCCAATATAGCGTTCTCCACTTATTTTATGTTTGTTTGATAATTGTTATTTTACCCTAGGGCCCGCACCCTACGGTTTTGTCACTTATTTTATTATGTTGTGTCGAGTTCACTTTTGATTGTTTTGCTGAATGTTACAGGAAATATCTTGCACTCTAGGAGAATTTGATCTAGTGTGGCCCACTACCAGGTACCTGATCTTGATTATGTACTCCTTGTTGTTTCACAGTGTTGACCTCTATTGTACGGAGTTTATTCATGCTTTTGCCTTGTGTACAGCGCTCTGATACCCGCAAGGGTCATGTTCGCGCTTTATAAAACTTTACAAATAAATAAATAGATAAATAAAATAAATATGAGTCATGCAGCGGTGTTCTGGATTGTCTGGAGGCTGTTTAGGAGTTGTTTGGAGATTCTGGCATAGAGAGTGTTGCTGTAGTCCAGCCTGCTGGTGATGAGTGCTTGCGTTTTGGTCCATCTGATGTTGTGAGGCAACCATTTGAAGATTTTTCGCAGCATGTTTAGGATGTGGAAGCAGGAGGTGCACACTGCTTTGACTTGAGCTGTCATTATACATAAAGACTAAATGCAAAAATGTACAGTCAATGCGTTTTGCTATCACCTTCCACTAGACTACATTTTGAACATCCTCATACCGTGTTTATATGTGGATTGAGCTCCATATTCATTCTGTCATCACTTTCTTTGATCTAACAATTAGAGCGTGTCCTTTACAATTTTGGTGAATACAGGGGAATTTTGCTGCTGCCATTTTGTTTTCTGTATCAAGTTCATGCTAGTAACACACCATCAAAAATGGCCAAGATTACACCTATATAATAAGGTTTATGAAATAAAATGGATAAAAACAGTTTCAAACAATTTTGAACACTTTTAAGATTACTAAACATTCTATGTCATTTCATGTGCTATTAAAGTGCTTGTGCCTGTGAACAAGGAGCTGCCTGCTCCGAAACGCGTTAGGCACAAATAAAGATCTGGATACCAATTGCCGGTTCAGGTTGAAAAATGTCAGCAGTCGAGTGCGTCTTCAACTAAGGATAAAACTATGGCAACATAACATTCCGGCTGTCCTGTCGGAGAAGGCTGCACCACTTGTAAAGCATTTGAAAGGCCGCAGAGTTGAAACTATTCAAATCAAAAATGCGGGACTGCAGAGAAAAGTTAAAATAAACCATGCATTGTGATATCCGGAGGCCCACTGGAAGGCTATTAATTTACAATTTAAAATTGTTTGGAAGTTGATGTAGACCCCACGAGAGTGGAAGAATTGGCTGAAAGATACTACGTGTCCCAGCATGCATGAGAAGTAACACTGACCTGGGAGGCCCACCAGAGGGCATAAATCGATCGACATGCGGACAGGTTGCTCTCTCAGCGTTTCTGTAAAGACTCCCAAAAGCCTGTGAACAAGGAGCTGCCTGCTCCGAAACGAGTTAGGCAGAAATAAAGATCTGGATATCAATTGCCGGTTCAGGTTGAAAAATTTCACCAGTCAAGTGCGCTGTCAAGTAAGGATAAAACTATGGCAACATATATATATATATATATATGTCATTTGAGATGTCATCAGTGATGTCATCAGTGATGTCACTGACCATGTCATGAATGATGTAATATGTGACGTCATCAGCAGTGCATTGCGGGGGCGCAAGTTATAGTTAGCTCAACTAACTATAACTGGGGAATTTCTATGGTTTTGTATGAGTGAAATGTCCAACTAACTATAACATCCCTGAAACCTATAGTTTTTTCAGTGAATTTCTAAGGTTTTTTAAATGCTAATTTCGAACTATAACGTCCCTGAATCCTATGGTGTTTTCAGTGAATTTCAAAGGTTTTTCAAATGCTAGTTTCTAACTATAACGTGCCTGAAACCTATGGTTTTTTCAGTGAATTTCAAAGGTTTTTTAAATGCTAATTTCTAATTATAATGTTCATTAAACTTATCTTTTTTTTCTGTGTTTTTAAATTATCATCCCATTCTCAACCTGGTCAATACTGCAAATCTCACCACTTTTCCACCGATGCCTTCCGCCAAAAAAATCGCCACAAATGAGAGCCACAACTAACGCTAATGATATGCAAAGTAGGCGTTCCCGTGGAAACAAAAAACTAAAACACCACTTCCCCATATTTTCAACGACCAGCCAAATCTGCAATGCGATCCAAAAACCAGGCGATAAGCCAAGTTAGCAGTAAGAAATTAACATCAGCCTTTAACTGGTGTAAGGAGGTGGACTATCTGCAGCGTGAATTGGACCCAACTCACAGCCACATCTAAAGACCAACACGTGATACAGCTACTGATCATGTAACTCCGACACCCAACAGGGCCACAACACCCACCGCCACCACCACCAGGACCTCACCACCAGGACCTCCCCCCCGGACCACCCCCCCTACTACCACCGAGGCAGCGCAAAACAGGACAACGGACCTTCCCAAAACGCCATGCCCCTCAGCCGCACAATAGCTGAATGTTGGGACATGTGGGAACCAAGTATGTGTGAAGGAGGCAAGTCACCCATCAATAATAATGCACACAATACCAAGTGTAGCGGTGATGTGCTGGACAGACCTCACTATGCAGAGCACAAACCTCTCCATGTGTACATATACTACTGATACTTGTAGTGTTGTGCACAGTGGACGCAACCATGTTACCTCAGGCAATGGGGAAGATCTCGGTCATGTAGCTGTGTTGTCCCCCTGGAAGCGTAAGCGGAGTGGGCTGGTCTAACGTACGGCACTCCAGCTTAGGAGTATGAATAAATAGGCTGGGGCTCTGGGCGTGGTTCACTTGTGGGAAGGCCAAAGCGTCTGCCAGAGCGGCGACCCTCACCCTGCCACATGACTGCCGCCATGACCGCGGGCCTTCTCGACACAGGCCCCCTGCGAATCCAGCGGAACAGCACCGCAGATTTATGTCTGTACAGACTACTGCCTTCGATCTACACTGCGGAAGGCAGGGCTCACAATTCAGATGCAGTGGCGATTGCAGATCACGCAGTCCAGTAGGCAAGACACATTGCTGCCACTGCGCCCCGCCCGGACCACGCATGATCGCAGGCTGCGTACACACTGAGCGCCAAAGGTACCACTAACTCCCTGCACCATAAGTCATCGCCACGTGGCCTTATTAAGGCAGAATTCATTAGACAAAAGACATTGCTCCCAGTGCGGCCCGCCGGGACCACGTATCATCACAGGGTGCGCACACGCTGAGTGCTTCAGGTGCCACTAACTGTGCAGCTCAACTCAACGCCACGTGGCTGTGCGCCCATCCTGACCGCTGCCTCCGGCCTACACTGGGGTTAGCACGGTTCACAATTCAAGATTAGTAGCGATGCAAATTGTGTAAGAGACTATAATGGGTTAACAAGATCAAAAGCTCCCAATCTGTGCAGCTCAAGTCAACGTCACGTGGCTGTGGGCCTTTGCTGACCGCTGCCTCTGGTCTACACTGTGGAAGACCGGCGACACGTGGTGCCACTAACCCTGTACAACACAAGCCGATCCCACATGTGGAACTGTGTCTTGAGTCCTGAATGGCAGTGACCCCAACTCCGTGAGAGAACCACAGCAGCAGACTCCCTTCGATTAGTGAGGCGTATTTGCATATGGAAGGCCGGTGACACATGGTGCCACTAACCCTGTTCAACACAAGCCGATCCCACATGTGTAACTGTGTCCTGAGTCCTGAATGCCAGTGACCCCAAGTCCGTGGCAGCGACCACAGCACCAGACTCCCTTCGATCAGTGAGGCATATTTCCATATGGAAGGCTGGCAACAAGTGGTGCCACTAACCCTGTTCAACACAAGCCGATCCCACATGTGTAACTGTGTCCTGAGTCCTGAATGGCAGTGACCCCAAGTCTGTGGCAGCAACCACAGCACCAGACTCCCTTCGATCAGTGAGGCATATTTCCATATGGAAGGTCGGCGACACGTGGTGCCACTAACCTTGTTCAACACAAGCCGATCCCACATGTGGAACTGTGTCCTGAGTCCTGAATGGCACTGACCCCAAGTCCGTGGCAGCGACCACAGCACCAAACTCCCTTCGATCAGTGAGGCATATTTCCATATGGAAGGCCGGCGACACGTGGTGCCACTACCCTGTTCAAGACAAGCCGATCCCACATGTGGAACTGTGTCTTGAGTCCTGAATGGCAGTAACCCCAAGTCCGTGGCAGCAACCACAGCACCAGGCTCCCTTCGATTAGTGATGGGTATTTGCATATGGAAGGCCGGCAACACTTGGTGCCACTGAACCTGAACTACGCAGGCCGGTGGGGCCACCAACCTATGCACGTGGCTGTGGGCCCTTGCTCACCGCTACCTCTGGCCTACACTACGGTCAGCAGGCCTCACAATTCACATAGATTCCCGATTGCACATGACGCAGACCAGTAGGCAAGACACATTTCTCCCAGTGCGGCCCGTCCGCACCAAGCATCATCACAGGCTCATACAGTCTCAATGCTTCTGGTGCCACTAACTGTGCACCTCAACTCAACGCCATGTGGCTATGGGCCCTTGCTGACCGCTACCTCTGGCCTACACTGCGGTCTTCAGGGCTCACAATTAAAATTATTTCTTGATTCATTAACTACAGAGTCCAGTAGGCAAGTAACTATCACAGTCCTAAACCCTACATAATATCCTTTTAGTATCCTTGCTTCAAGAACTTTTTTTATATCAGTTATAGTTTAGTACAATGACCAAATTCATCTTCAAGTGCAAACGAACACTCAATAGCAGTCTACACTGCGGGCAGCAGAGCTCGCAATTTGATTTTTAAAGGCTAATTTCTAACAAGAAGATTGTACTCAGAAAATACAACACTTCGTCAGTGTATTCTATACTTATTTCATCTTTTCATGATACTCCTACTCTGCGGTCAGTAGGGCTCACAATTAAAATTAAGTATTGATTCATTAATTACGGAGTCCACTAGGCAAGTAACTATCACAGGCCTAAAATCTACATAATATCCTTTTAGTATCCTTTCTTCAAGAACATTTTTTATATCAGTTACAGCTTTAGTACAATCACCAAATTAATTTTCAAGTGAAAACGAACACTCATTAGCAGTCTACACTGCGGGCAGCAGAGCTCGCAATTCCAACTTTGGACACGTGGTGCCACTAACCCTGTTCAACACAAGCCTGCGACATATGGTACCACTAACCCTGTTCAACGCAAGCCGCGACACGTGGTGCCACTAACCCTGTTCAACACAAGCCGGCGACACGTGGTGCCACTAACCCTGTTCAACACAAGCCAATCCCACATGTGGAACTGTGTCCTGAGTCCTGAATGGCAGTGACCCCAAGTCCGTGGCAGCGACCACAGCACCAGACTCCCTTTGGTTAGTGAGGCATATTTCCATATGCAAGGCCGGCGACACGTGGTGCCACTAACCCTGTACAACACAAGGCGCGACACGTCGTGCCACTAACCCTGTTCAATACAAGCCGATCCCACATGTGGAACTGTGTCCTGAGTCCTGAATGGCAGTGACCCCAACTTCGTGGCAGCGACCACAGCACCAGACTCCCTTCAGTTTTATTTGTTGTTGTTTTCTTTAAATAAAATGTTTTATATGTAAACCTATACATGACTAAGATTCTTGTTTGTCCAACCGCACAGGGACACTTCCGGGCCCAAGAAGGTTGTTGGGGGTATGTTGGTAATGTGGGAAGAGGGTGCGTTTCCTGCTGATGTGGGGAGAGGCAGCGTGAAAGGGTATCTCTCACAGAAAGAACTCCGATATGTTTTCAGAAATGCCTCGGACAGATGCCAGCTGACGGACTGAATCACAAAATGGTTTTTCAATGCTTATGTAGTGTGAGTTATGAACAGTTCGCACCCAGGCTCGCAGAGGGACAACTGCGGCCCGTCCGCTCGACTCACACACGCAGTACTACGACGCGTCCGCTCCCAAAGGAACAGCAGCGTAGTACCTCGCAGAGGTACAGGCACAGTAGCGTACTAGCTCGCAAACGTAGAGAGCTGCGAGCCGACGGACTGGCTTCTAACGGCATAGCTGCGAAGTGGTGATGTTGGGCAGACGGAGCGTGAAAGAGTTATCTCGCAGAAACAGAGCTTCGGTATATTAAATTGCCCCCGAGACCTTTCTTTTATATTTTCACTCGATGCGAGAAAGCGTGCTTTCTGGACCAAGACCTTTCTCCCTGCCAAATTTGGCGTAATTCCGTTCAGCAGTTTGACCTGTAGCCTTGTCTAAATTTTCCCATGGAAAATCCATGGAGAAAACACGTTTTCACCCCCCCCACATAGCTACCTGTAGCAGGCGTACTCGCTGTTGGTGTGCAGGTCAGTGGTCTAGTTGTCAACACGTCACAGCCACTCCCTGAGGGCAGGTTTGCACACACACCACACCCATCCGGCACATGCGTCACAGGCCATGTGATCACGCAAATATAATGGATCCACAATGTCACATCCTTTATTGCCGGTGGTGACTGGATGGCGGACACTCCACGGGTCTCAATCATAAAGCCTCCATGAAAAGTTGCGCAGAGGGTTAGTCGCACCCTGAGCTCTATGGCCGTCAGGGGCCTACTACCACGTGGCGCGGACTTGAGTTCCACAGGGTTACTGCCACCCGAAGCTAATGTGGCCGTCAGGGGCCTACCACCACGTGGCGCGAACTTGAGTTGCACAGGGTTAGTGCCACCCGAAGCTGATGTGGCCGTCAGGGGCCTTCGACCATGTGGCGCGGACTTGAGTTGCACAGGGTTAGTCGCACCCTAAGTTGTATGGCCGTCAGCGGCCTACCACCATGTGGCGCTGACTTGCGTTGCACAGGGTTAGCGGCACCAAAAGCTGATGAGGTCTCCGCCATTGATGACTCAGGACTCAGCGACATGTGTGAGATCTGCCGGGCCGCGGAGAAGCTGATGTAGTCTCTGCCATTCATGACTCAGCGACATCTGTGAGATCTGCCGGGCCGCGGAGCTTTGACGGGCACGTGGAGTGCCCACTGGTAGACACTCCGGTGGCAGCAGGTAATTATTTGGTCATGGATGCGCAGGGGCGGCAGTATCTCTCTATCTCTCTCTCTCTCACTTCCCTCTCTTCACTCGCTCTCTCACTCTCTTCCTTCCTTTTCTTCTATCTCTCTCACTCTCTCTCCCTTCTCCCTTTCTCGCTCCCTTTCTTTCATTCCCTCTCTTTTTCTCTCTGGCTTTTTTTTCCTTTTCTGTGTCTCACTCCTTTGATATGCGCATTACACACGTCCTTATTTTGTGCTTTATTTTCCAGGCTGTGTCGCCGACATTCATGGTCCCGACAGGAGTCTTCCGCCTTGTTGTTTTGTGTTCAGTTTGTTAAATTTAGTTTATCCTTTATATATACGTTTACGAAAAAATAAAGTTTGATTAAAAAAAAAAAAATCAATAAAGTTTTTGGTTGTTACTTAAGTGCTGTGTGACTCTTTCTGTTCTTATTACTGTTATTTCGTGGTGTCCACCATGGTGTTAAATTTTGGGGCAGTTATCACGGGAATACTGGTGATGTCTGCAGTTTGCACCAGCTTCTGAATAGTGTGTTATATTTATCTCAACTTTAGTTGCATTAAAGTGCTGATAATGAAATGCAGAGTAGGCGTTCCCGTGCAAAAAGACACGAGGTGCACCTTTGCGATTTATTCTAAATACTAAAATCCTGTATTGAATTGCACTGTGGTAGTGGGTGCACTTACAGTGTACACACAAAATCAATGAAGAAATGTCATTGTATTTATATTGATTGGGAATAGTGGGTCAGGTGCTGGATCTTGACGGGATACACTGCCCAGTTCGTTTATTTTTCTGTACACGAAAAACCACATCACAACTTTGACAACAACTGCGATGCGAAACAAATTCCGGCGATAAGCCGCGTTAGCACCAGGGATTTTACACCTGCTTTCTGCTGGTGTTAAGCAGGACGACTACCTGCAGCATGAAAGGGAACACAGCCAAGAGCCACACCGAAACGCCCACAGGTGCCATACAGTCAATGAGCATGATACACGTATACCCATGAGGTCCACAACACTCATCGCAACAACCCCAGGACCGCCAATGCCCCCCGAACCCGCATCTGAGCAATTGTGTCCATGTGGTCATTGTGTTAGCATGATAGGCACGGGCCCTGCAACATCACAGTGTCAGCGGACGATACCATGTCACCTCAGCGTTGGCAGTGAGCCTGGATATGTAGCTACGCACGCATCCTCCTGCATGCACAAGCGGCGTGTGCTGGTCCGGCGTACACAGGTCAGTGCAGGGGTCTGCCTATCCGGCAAGGGGAACGGGGTGTCTCGGACATGTCCGTGTTCAGGAAGTGCAGTAAGTGTGTCTCTGTGTTCTGGTGTGGCTGCCACAAGGGCCGCAGCAGTCGATGTTGTACAGTGGCATGCACCACCTCCAAACTGCAGTCTCACGGTGTGGTTGGAATGCCGCAGGACATGCACGAATAGGCATTACAATGGTGTGCCGTACGAGTGCACGGGATACAACAGTGCACTGTACAAAAGTGTGGGGGCTCGTGGGAGGGAGGAGCAGCTGTTTGGCAACGTAACACACAGTGAACCCGCCCATGTGCCACGTGCTGGGCATCTCATCCATGATGAGCAGGGTCG
The DNA here is from genome assembly GCA_963921515.1 of Calotriton arnoldi. NCBI lineage: Eukaryota > Metazoa > Chordata > Amphibia > Caudata > Salamandridae > Calotriton > Calotriton arnoldi. Next base: position 634,750 of record CAWUFW010001542.1, on the reverse strand, counting down.
CAGACATCCCACAACACCCACGACCGGCCTTTGTACACATCCTGTATGAATGCAGCTGGAGAAATTACTGTAGGGATGAAAGGTTCTTTGTCTGAGCTATCTTGCAGTAGCACATCTGCTGCTCCGAGAAGGAACTTGCAAGTGGCCAGCCCCCCCTGACAGATACGATAATATTTGCATCCGTCTGCCCGATTTGAGAACAACGAGTACACATCCCACACTCAAAAGTCCTTGGTCGTAGTTAGCGTGCGTGAAATGGCCTTCACACGTACTCCCACCACACCCCTGCCCTGCACCCATTGCACACAGACCCGGCTCATTGCACCAAGCTGTGCCATTTCATCCACAAGACTGGCACACGGCAAGCCAGTGCAGCTACAAGCAGAGCCACTGACGCAATGGCAGAGCATCCCGAACACATGGTTGACTCCATGCACGTCCACCTATACCTTGCACGTCTGCTGCATGTCCTGGGTGCACTGCCTTTGGCAGTACTGCGGATCACTTACCGGCTGTGCTTCCGCATTGCGGACGTCACCTGCGTTCAACCTGTATTGCAATGTCGCACGTGCTTATCCGAGTGGTGCATGGACGTGTGCCTCTCCAACGAGTGGGTAGCTGACATGGATTACGACAGGTGTGTGCGCCCCCTGTTGGCCCACGACCAGGACTGTGATGGTGATGCCCGTTTATGGCATGCATGGATGTTTGGTATGCATGTTGGGAATTGGGCCTGGGAGATTGCACGTGTTGTAGTATGCAGTGAGCAAATTGACCCACTTCCCGATTCTGCTTTGGTGCACATTGGGTACAGTGGTTGGAGTCAGCACATCTGTCCCGGTCAGCTGATGGATTACATCAACGACATGTCAAATATTGTGGCCAACCATCACTCATTAGAGATAGTGGCTTACGCAGCTGCACTCGCGTTCATGGACGAGTGACAAGGTACCTGCAACCACGATTCGATGTGCCACATTGCACGTGTCCCTCCGCATCATTGCACGTTGTACATCTGGTCACATGTCCCAAAACAACAGTGGACATGGCTGCATTGGCGTCGAATTATGTCTGAAGCGCGGACAACCAACGCTGCTTGACACTGACGTGTGTTGGTGATGGACTACCCCGAGGTGAACATGGACGTTTTCCTACGTTCCTTATTCAGGCATGCTGCTGCATTTCTCTGCATATCGTGGCACTACTCTTGGCCGTACTGACACACACTTTTTTATAAAGTTTCCACATTTTCACTTGTCTCCAAATGTTTAGTGTCTTCATTTGTATGCCAATGTGTGTGTCACGGACTCTCTGGCTGCCTGCCATACGTGAATTGCTACCCCATCCGGACTGTGGGTTTGTACTTATGCGTTCTCATGTGCCTGTTTCGTACTGACGCTTTTGGACGCTTATCCGCCTCAGGCGAGTGCATTTGTGTCCTGTGTTCGATTGTGCGAATCTTTGTGTTTGGACAACATTGTGTTGGATGTTGGTGTACTCTGCTTCCTATGTGTGTGTGCTGCATTGTGTGTGAGATTTCCCTTCATGTGAGCTTTTGTTCACCCTTCTCCAGTGTGGTTTTCACTTCTATGCTTGTTCAGTGGTGTGATGTTGGTGGGTTGTGTGACTTGTGCTCCTTGTTGGTGTGTTTCATTTTGGCCATGGTTTGTCTATAGTTGTGCTGTACTTAATTGTGCATGTGTACCATTGTGGCCATCTTCCCCCGTCCCCCCACTCCCTGCTTCTTCCTCTTCCTGGTGCTGTTGTGTCTGTAATTTTGTTGCTCCACACATAAATACATGTAATGAACAAATTAGAATAGTTCCTTGATTCTTTTAGGTTTCAAAACTTCTCTATTGGTTTTTAAATTTTTTCCATATAAACAGTTTTTTTAATATTCAAGGACACATAGAAGTCAGAAGTGCAACGTATTCTATCAACACACTTTCTAGAACATTCTACAACACGAGCAGGTTAAAAGTTCATCAATTTTTTTAAACCTAACGAAATTTTTTTGCAACATTTTCTCGAACATTTAACGGCACGTGCAGGTTAAAAGTTCACAATTGTTTTAAGTTCGAACAGTGCCTTCCAAATGCAAGTAGCAGGTGTGGTTGAGTTGAGCAAATTTTATCCTATGATATGTACTCCACGTTTAAACTGCTTTTTCTTAACCAATCACAAAGATGCTTTTCCACCAAACGAATGTGCACCCTACTTTTAAAAAACAATGCTTTTCATCTCCCAATCAGGTATCGTTTTGTATGGCAAAAAAAGTAGTTCCCCATCTTTAAACATATCTCTTATTCTATGAACGGACTGCATGAGCTACAGACATCTATCCATTCCTTCCAGCCATACCTTCAAAATGCCAGTGTGGATCGTAGGACATCGCTATGTTTTCTGGTGCAAGAGGTATGCAGAACAGAGACGTATTGACTTAGACCTAGGTTTACAAAATGTGGACATTAAATGGTTTGGACAAAGAGGATTGAAGTGGCACCAATTGTTGCCTTTGGTTACAACCTGTTTGCATCTCCAACACCCTGACCTCATGATTGTGCACTGTGGTGGAAACGACCTAGGCACATTGACTGGGGTAGGTTTGGAAATGCTAATGAAGGACACCTTTCGACAATTGATATTGCTTTTGCCTCAAACTGTCTTTGTATATTCCAATATATGCCAAAGACAGAAGTGGAAATGGTCAAACCAATGTTGTCCTCAGATTGAAAAATCTAGGAAGAATGTCAACAAAGCTGTGTCTGCATACCTCAGAGACCATAGAATGGGGTCGATCTACAACAATAACATACGTTTTCATATGGCTGATATCTACAGAAGTGATGGAGTACACTTCACAGATCTGGGAAATCGAGTTTTTCTGAATAACCTGAAGCTGTGCATCCGCACTTATATGTAGCTCCAACTAATAAACACAAGGGCTCTTTTTAGAGCCGCCTTATATTCCTAATATCGGTTTGCAGAGGGACAGCTGCGATCCGGCTAGCACAGGGAGACCTGCGGGCCGTCGAGCAGCCTCGCAGAGGGACACCTGCGGCCCGTGGGCTCAGCTCGCACAGGGGAGCTACGGGCCGTCGGTCGGCTCGCACAGTGTGAGCTACGGGCCGTCGGCTCGCAAACGCACACCGGCATGCTGGCTCGCAGAGGGAGATCTCCGGTCTAACTCGCAAAGGGGCACCAATGGGCCAACGGCCCTGCTAGCAGACACACACCTATCACCTAACGGACTCACTCGGACATGTACAGCTAGGGACACGACGGCTCGCAGACGCACAGCTGCAAGCCGACGGACTGCTACTGTTTTATGCTTTAGGGTAGTACAGTGGTGTTTGGGTAGTGTAGGGGGTTGTGCTGGTGGTAGTATTTTAGGGTTTAGGATAGTACAGTGGTGTTTGGGTAGGGGGTCATGCTGGGGGTAGATTTAGGGTTTAGGGTAGTGCACTGGTGTTTGGGTAGTGTAGGGGATCGTGCTGGGGTAGTGTTTTCGAGTTTACGACAGTGCAGTGGTGTCTGGGTAGTGTAGGGGGTCGTGCCGACAGACTGACTAACAGAGCTCCGAGCCGACGGACGGGCTTCTAAAGACATAGCCGCGACCTGGTGATATGAGGAGAGGCAGCCTGAAAGGCATATCTCACACAGACACAGATGCCAGTGTTGCCTCGCAGAGGTAAAACTACGAACCCGATGGCTTCTACACGGAGAGATGCGAGCTGACGGAGTAAATCACAAAATGGCTGCCAACACTTCCTGGTTTCAACCATTCACAGCCAATAAGCCGCAAGCTGCTGCTTGTAACCCCTCAGCCAATCACAGGTCAGAATTCTCAAATATCAATATCTGTAAAATTTGATATTTCTCAAAAACCACTGAACGGATTTACACCATTTAAACAAAAGCGTGCTTTCTGGACCATCACCTTTCTCCCTGCCAAATTTGGCGTAATTCCGTTCAGCAGTTTCACCTGTAGTCTTCTGTAAAGTTTCGTATGGAAATTGCATGGAGAAAACACGTTTTAGGACCCTCTTTTTCTCAGCCCCTCCTACACCATTCACCCCCAAACTTTCAATATAAGAGCTAATCCAAAAAAGAGAAACTTTTGGATAATTTCATAAAGATTCGTCAAACGATGCCAAAGTTACAAGCACATACAAGGCTCCAGAAGGGGGCTGCACAACCCCCGCCCAACATAAGTGAAGCCCCGGGGCTGTGCGGACCCCAGCGGCCCCCCGCCACCCCTGCGAACCCCTGCTATTATTTTTTAAGAAATACCCCCGCAACCTAGCCCACCCAAGGGCCTTATTAAAATAAAACGCGAGAACCCGCGACCCCAGCGCGAATTTTTGCCGATTTTTTATTTATTTTTTCAATGATTTTTTGGGCCCTGGGTGTCCTCCTGGGACCCCCTGAGCAGACCTAGTGGGTCAGGGTTTTCTACCCTGCCCCCTTCTCTTGTTTTATACCTTTGTTTCTCCATTTTCGGGTGACTCGCTTCTACCGAGCCACAAGATGGCTGCCAACACTTCCTGGTTTGGAGTGCTAGCAGCCAATCACAGTGAAGCTCGCGCACGCGACTTAGGCTCCGCCCAGATATCAAAACTTTTATTTTTCTAATTTATAACAACTACTGAACGGATTTACACCATTTTTAAAAAGGTCGCTTTCTGACCCAAGCTCTACCTTTCTGCCAAATTTGGGGTAATTCCGTTCAGCAGTTCGAGCTGTAGCTCGTCGCAAAATTTCCTATGGAAATTAACATGGAGAAAACGAGTTTTGGGACCCCCCTTTTTTCTTAGCCCCCGCTTGACGAATCACCCCCAAACTTTCAGGATAGGAGCTGACCTGGATAGACTTTTTTTTGGGAGACTTTCAGGAAGATTCGTCAAACAACGCCAAAGTTATTAGCAAATCAATAAATGCTTTTCCTATGGAAACTAGGTTCTAACTATAACTACCTACTGGCGACCGCCAGTAGGTTATATATATATATATATATATATATATATATATATATATATATATATATATATATATATATATATATATTTCCTGAAGAGATTACGACGAAAGGGATGCCCAGCCAGTGGAGTCGGGGCTTGGTGGTGACGTCACCTCCATAATATTCCATAATAAAAATCCTGTAACTTCACAATGTGAAAAACAAGCCCTCCCTATGAAATGCAGGTAAAACAGATCTTTTTATTGCTGCAGGTAAGCTCAGGTAACAAAGCATCATGCGTTTCGACCCACCCAGGGTCTTAATCATATACACATGCGACGGTCAGTTGCTCTTGGTTTTAAATACACTGCGGTCTTTGACAGTGAAGAAGGACTTAGAGTGCAGACACCATATTAGAAAAAAAGTCACTCCTTTAAACATTTTGTTATTGTTCCCAGTTCGGGGCCAGAGAGCACTTTATACAATAAGTACTTTGATTCATCTATTGCCAATGCACTCTTTTCTAGCAATGTCCGAGGTTATTTCGCTCTGGTCCCAGTAATCACCTTTTAGCTGGACTACAGTGTCCATAATGCTTTGCAACTGTAATCAAACGCATCATTGCGTCCTTCTCTTTTTCTACAATTTATCTTTCCTTAATAGATGCAAAATGGGACAAAGTGTCGCCCTTCCTGCCTCAAAGGAACCAATTCTATGTAGTGCTGGGCAGCAGTAATCCCCCCCCTTACCTCCAAGGCTCTTCACCTCGTGGATCCATTGTTTTAGATTGCCACACATACACATCCAAATAGATACATAGAGGGCTTTTGATTCAGTCTTCTTCACCCATTGATCTGTCTCAGTGTCATTTACACTCTGCTTCTGTCCATGAGAGTGTACTGCCTTGGATAATGTTTCAGTCTACATCAGTCATTGCCTTACTTGTCTTGTGCATGATGACAGTTTCTGATCACATGTTCACATTCATCTGAAAATGAATGTGCCAGGGCTGGTTGGGCCTTCATCTTCTTTTATAGATTACCTTTCATTTATTTGCTTCTGCTCCTTTTATTTTAATTTTTCTTAAGGGGATGCTGCTAGGCCTAGGTCAAATTTAAATTACGCCAACGTAATTTGTGTAATTTCAGATTAAACTTGGTACGCGAAATTCTCCAAATTATGCCATTGTGCCATTTCATGTAATTACGTTCCATGTGTAGTTAAAAATGACAGTGAATGAACCATTTGCAGTGAAAATTTACCTCAAATGAACGGGAACAACAGAATGCAAGCAGCTGTTTTTCGAAGTACTTTTGTTTCTTTGCACTTTTTTTTAGCATGAAATATATCCTCACATTAAAAATTGACGTAAAGACACAGATTCACATTTTATGCAATTATGCGTAACTTTGCATATTTGTTCTGAAATTTCACATAGCTATGCAAAAGGTAATTATGTGGATTTTGAACATACTAAGAAACGACAGCTCATTAGTCAGTGCTTAAGGGTCGTTTGCTTGCCACTCATTTCATCTGCAGTGCACCACATTCCAGGTGGCCACTTCTTCTAAACCAAGCAACCATTATGGAATGCTGTTGTCAATAGTGTATCACGGTTTTACCATTCCTAGAGGGCCAAAATGTTGGGTCTAAATGTGGCAGCCATGCTGGAACTTTAAAACAATGATCGACAATGCATTACACCTCTGCAAGACAGACACCTGTTGCTATATTTAGTTTCATTTTTGTAAGCATATGCCTGCCGTGTTTAGATGGCATCATGTTTTCTTCTTTTTCCACTTGGATTCTTTTAATTTATGCTGCATATGTTGTTGAATGTGTATGTTTAATTGTGGTTGTGTCAGACGGTGAATACAAGAATAAGTCAATGGATGGATGTTGGATGCTTGAGTGTAAAGTTACATGACAGATTGCATGCATGAAGACTTACTGAGTTCCTAAACCCATCAATGACGCAAAAGGCACTTTAATTCATTGGCCAGACATACTGCCATTTCCAATGCTTGCTCTCATTTTCAAAAAGCCTGATAGTTTTAGTTTAATTTATTTAAGGAGATGAGATTATGCTCCTTTTGAAGACAAGACTGATTAGACTTTTGAATTATTCAGCATGTTGAATGCTGTGCTATTGCCCTAGCCTTTCTCCATGTGCTTCTGGGTTGCACATTTGACACAAACACACACTCATGCGTGCATGCATCCACAACCACACAGGTGCATGGGAAGCTTCACAAAATAGGCCTGCACATTTCTCCTCACAATGCCCTTGCCCTTGAGTAGGACTTGCATTCCTTTAATGTACATATGTGAGTATTGGACTTGGCCCTCTCTGCAGGGTCAGCCCCAAACTTTTTGCCTTAACCCTCCAGTTGCATGAACCCATTTTTGTTTGGCTTTAGGACTCTCCTTACCTTACCACTGCTTACCAGTGCTAAAGTGCTTGTGCTCTCTCTATTAAACATGTTTAAATTGGCATGCACCCAACTGGCCTATTTAATTTACTTGTAAGTCCCTAGTAAAGTGGTACTACATGTACCCAGGGTGTGTATAAATGTAATGCTACTAGTGGGCCGGCAACACTTATTTTCCCACCCAGTTAGGTAGCATTTTTAAACATGTCTCAGGCCTGTCATTGCAGCCTGTGTGTGCAGTTTTATATTCCTTGCAATAGGGAAAAATGAATTTGAGAGTTTTTCACTATAAGGACTTACTCGTACATGTCCAATTGTTTTAATATAATGCACCCAGCTCTATGGGCTGTTTAGGACCTACCCTAGGAGTGACTTATATACATTAAAAAGGAATGTTTAGTTTACCAGGTCAAAATGCCAACTTTCTAAAAGTGGCATTTCTAAAATTCTGACTTTAAAATTAAAAATGGTTTTAGATTACAACCAAACTTGACTTTCCTACTTGCTTCCAATCAAAAGTTGTCTCCCATAGGCTAACATTGGGTTATATTTAATAAGTGATAATTTTTTATTTGGAGAAGGTAGGAAAGTCATGTTTTGTGTCTGAAAAATTGTTATTTAAAACCCCCTTTAATGGTAAAGTCGGATTTTAAGTCACAATTCTGAAAATGCAACTTTAAGAACGTTGATATTTTCTTGTCCAAACCATTTGGTGCCTGTGGCCTGTTCCTGGGTCACATCACTAGGTTTAGTTGGCAGTTGGCCTTGGTGTATTCCTCCCTGACAGCATCACAATAGAGGGTCTGGGTGTTGGTAGGGTATGCCCAGACGTGGGCCCCTTGCTCACTTTGCCACTGGATTCAAGCTAGCCTGGCTGATGAGGGGTGTTACCCCGAAACTGGTCCCAGGATGCTTGTTTCTGATTCAGGGAAGACCTGGCTTGGCAGTTTGGGCTGATCTGTTCCCATGAGGCACAGGGTCAAGACTGATTTGCATATAGCTGGGTCTGAACTGAGGTGGCGAAGTGAGCTAAAGAACGATGATGGATTCAACTGAGATCTGTGACTGGGAGTGAGAGTCTGAAAAGTTTCAGCGCTCCGTCCATCATCTCCTTGTGTTTGCTTTGTTCGCCCTAAGTTGGCAGGGTATGACCAGACGTGGGTCCCTTGCTCACTTTGCCACTGGATTCAAGCTAACCTGGCTGATGAGGAGTGTTACCCCGAAACCAGTCCCAGGATGCTTGTTTCCGGTTCAGGGAAGACCTGGCTTGGCAGTTCGGGCTGGACTGTTCACCATGAGGCACATGGTCAAGACTGATTTGCATATAGCTGTGTCTGAACTGAGGTGGCGAAGTGAGCCAAAGAACGATGATTCATTCAACCCAGATCTGTGACTGGGGGTGAGTGTCTGAAACGTTTCAGCGCTCCGTCCATCATCTCCTTGTGTTTGCTTTGTTGGTAGGAAGAGCCATCCTGGCTTAATGGGGGGATGAAGCTCTCACCTACCACACTTCCACTTCAAAGGCACTGACCCAGCTCACACACAAGGGACTTCTCACTAGCCTATTGTACTCCCAAACAGAATGGATCCAGGGCGGCAGGAAGCTACAGACACTTCTGTAGCGGGAAACTCAGTAGCCTCTCCCATTTCTAAGTGGGCACAAGGAATAACAAGCATTTGCAATGCAATAGGTCTCACATTTGTGGGAGGTAGAGCTATTGGCGTTATAAATGACACTGTCTTTTACCCATGTGTTTTGAATTTGGGGTGGAGTGGATGTATGTGGTGTGGAATGGAATTATGTGTGTTGAATTGGAATTTGTTAGTTGTTGAATTGTGTGGTGTGTAGTGTATTTGTGTAGTGGAATTATGTGGCATAGTGAATAGATAGGGTTGAGAGCTGCACAGAATAGTTAGAAAGAAAGATAGAGAGCACCAGAAGACCACCAAGACCACCAGAAGAAATGATTCATTTGTAGCTAAGCAGTATTTCCCCTTCCGCTCTCTTTTCTCATCCATCATTTTGATTTGATCTGTTTTGCTCTTTCCATTAATGCTGGGAACAGCAGCAGAGGTGCATACAAATCCTGCAGGAATCCAGCTCTTTGATTTGATTAGTATGACCTTTTATCTCCTTTTCTGGACTTTATTTTAGCTCGGCTTCATAGTAAAAAAGTAATCTAAACATTTATATTTGGATTGTAAATGCATGCCTTCCCCAGTTTACATTGTTGATTATCCCCGTGTTTGTACCACCAGAGCAGAATCCTAAGTACACCTTGCCTCTCCCAAGTCACTTCTGTTTGCTGGCATGCATGAAGCTGGTCGAGGTTGTTCACTCCAGAAGCTGTATTATTAAGGACTGCATATTCTGAGATGTTGGTCTTTGGCTGATAAAGTGATCTTTAAAGCAATGCTGCATTAACTTTGAAATTATATTCAGTTTTTGCTTGAAAACATAGTTTTTTTTTTATATAATGGGCTTTGCTCAATGAAAACCGGGGCGTGCCTTTATTCTGGGTGAAATAATTTTGTATAGGACTGTGGTGTGTAGATTCTTGGGAATGGTCCATTTGAATGTTTAGCCTTACTTGAATGTAAACCAAGAACATTTATGTTTAGGCAATTAAATGCAACATCTATTTTTTTCTCTAACGCTTACTGTTTTTTAATGGTCATAATGCACATGAGAAAAAACATAAAACACCAGAGTGACTGATATCGGTACAGTCTGACATCACAGTGAGAGCACTATACCACGTCTCTTGATGACATCATGCCGCTCTTTTATGTAAACCGATGCTATAACCTAATGCTCGTTTACGTAAACCGGTGGCCCAGTAATGCTCCATTTAAATAAATGTCTGACATCACAAACGCTCTATGTGTTTCCATGCTTGACCTTGCATTTCTTCCAGTAGGTATGTAAACAGAGTGAGAGCTGAGGCGCACTCCTTGCTGCTAGCTTGAACCAACAGCTTGACCTTTCAAGGATGAGGGAAGCGGGTCTGTAAAATTCAGCCACAAGCTTGTTAGCTGATTAATTAAATGTACTGACTTGTGAAAATATAAGTGTTTTTTCTCAAAAACAAACTGATTCGATTTGTGTTTGTGCACGCATTTGTGTTCTTCAGTGCGTGGCATCATACAAGAGAAAGTACTTTGGACTGCAAGGTGCCAGGATGTCTGCGGTATCTCAGGGAAGAGGTCAAGGGGGAGGGCTCAAACTGTGGCCATGTTATCTGTCATGTTGAGGAAGTCTGTGTCAGCGCTATATCCCCAGCTACCAAACAAGACTGGTACTTTATCCTGTCTGTATTTGTGCGTAAGAGGTCAAACCTTGATCAGGCTTTGCAACGGCAGCACAGTCCTTGTCTTAAATGCGTTTGTAAATAATTTGTTAGGGGTACAGGCGGGGAAGGTTTTAAACAGTGCAGGCAGAGAGAGTGTGAATCGAGCAGCGGCCGTTGAGAGACCTGCAGTGTGCCCGCCTCTCACCTCAGAACAAGAGGCAGCACAAAAAGCAGCCTGGAGGCTGGGGTTGGGCACACCAGGACCATGCAAAAGATTAAGCGCAGCATGCCACACTGATCCCTTTGCAAACACAAAACCAGTCAAAGTTCAAAACAATTAAAATATTGTAAAAATAGCAGTTTCTTTAGTGAATATTTAAAGTGCTGCCAGATTTTTAAAAAAGGAGCTCTTCCCTAGCTTGCAGCGCGCCTGTGCTTCCATGGGCTTAAAATAGGCCAACTGGCTCCTAATGGCTGGAGGAGCACTAGACAGCAACTAACAACAAGCCCTGTCCCCCTTAAAAGGAAGCCCAAATCCAATCTAAAAGCTTACCAAAAGAAGCCCAACTGACGGTTGACACCCAAAATTGCAAAAAGGCTATAAAAAAACAAGCAACAGAGCGGGAGGCACGGCACGGGAGGCAGCACTAACAAAACTGGTGCATTAAGAGGAGGTGGGAGGAAGGAATGCTATAATACAATATAAGCAGCTATGGCGCTAAAGCCGAACACAGGCAAACATTAACAGAGCAGGAAACCAAGAAAATAATAGTCACCCAAAGAATAAAGAACCATAGCATAATGATACAGTACTTAGCCCATGCTCTGTGGGACGAATGGAAGAGGAAATGCAGGGACAAAGAGGCAGGACTGACCACTAGCATGCATAGATCTTTAAAGAACACTGACATACACAGATGAAAAGCAATGGCAAGCAATGGTGAGAGTTGAACCCCACAAAGCATATAAAACAGGTTGCTAAGTGACAGTGCAAGCTCTGTCTAGGCTCGACCTAAAAAGAGGACCCTCAAACTGACTCTTCATTACACTCCTGGACCTGTGGATACTACACTCTGCTGCCCTGCTGCTCGAGACTTGCCCTGCTTGCGGAGAAGGAAGACTCGACCTGCAGCCTTCATCCCAGGCTTAAGTGGCTCCAAGGGTCAGCTGACTGACCTCCTGTTCTAAGTTACAAGGACATACGAAGCTCCAGAGGCCTCCCTGCATCTGCCCAGATGACCTACTGCCTGGAACTGCAATTAGACCTGCAAATGGGACTGGCTGAGCCCTGCTAGCCTCTGTTGGAGTGAGTTCCTGATCCCCAAGAGATACCCCTCAGATCCTGCACTCTTGGTATGGCATCCATTGACCTCTTCCATGAAGAAAAGGATAAATTCTGAATTTTTGGGTTCCTGGTGACCATGAATGGCCCATTCACACCAAGATCTTGCAGCCCATGCCGACAGCTAACGTAAAGCTCCGGTGAACCCCACTTTTTGTGGTACCACGAGCACCAGCTCTGCACTTCTCACTACAGCATTGACAGCCTGTGGTTACCGCCAATGTGAATCTCCAGTAACGACCATCTGTGACGGCTGACAGGATCTTCTCACTACAACGATGGCCATCCACGATACCCGGCCTGCTCTTTGCACTACAGTGACAACTACACACAATGCTCTCCACTGCAATTGGAGCTCTTTGTGCTGGACTTTAGAGGTAACTTTTTCAGAGGGACTAACCTGGTCCATGTATCTGGCTTGCGCTCCAATACGGGTGGCCTGACTTGCGACTTTCTCCCGGTCTCTCACGACCAGATAACAGTGAGTGGTGCTTTGAGCTGTTAGGTGATATACTTACCTGAAATTACATATCTCTGGTTCTACTAATTGAATTATTTTCATTTTGGTGTCAAATAATGTATTACATTTTATTCTATTTTTCTACACTGGTGTGGGATTTTTCTTGTGTTGTATTTTCACTTTATTACTGTTTGTGTGCTGAATAAACACTTTACACATTGCCTCTAAATTAAGCCTGGCTGCTTTTATGCCAAGCAACCAGAGGGTTAAGCACAGATTTATTTAATGTCCTTTGTGGTTCACCTTGACAGGGATTATGTCTGTTGTTTGAGAAGGACTCACACCCCTCTCAACCAACAACCCAATTTCTAACAATAAGCATCTATGCATGTTTGTCACACTTATTGATGTATGTATTGTGTACTGTGGTCATTAGTTTTTATTTTATGTGCCATTCAACATTCATGAGGCAATGCAAAGACAGCACTGATGTGTGGGATGCAGCTTTGAACCTCCTACATGTTGAATCCATGTTTATAGATTGTTTATTTCCTTTCAAGAGTACTTCTCATTTTCAGTGGCTTTGGCTGCTTTGACAAGGTAATGCAGCTTCTCTGACATCTCTTATTCAGCACTAGCCTAGCTTTAGCACTTAAAGGATTTAGTGTAATTTTTTGAGCTTCCTGTTGTTCATAAATTTTAGATTTTCATTCATTTGACTTTCAAAGCATTCTACATCCACTACATCACGTTGTTATTGAAGGAATTAAGTATATAATTTAGAACTGTTTTTATTGTCAACAGAATCCTATTTTAAAGGTACACAGTGTGACTTTGCTCCTTTTTTTCTAGTTCTGTGCACCCTTTGAAGGGTGTTACTTCAAATTGTGCACTATTAGCCGGCACATATAGGTAATTAGCAACCCTGCACTCTTTGCTGGCACTCACTGGTAAATGTAGTGAACTCAGATATATAATGTATTTGTTGCTTTGTACTTGTGTGCAGCTAGTCTAATGGTTCTGAAAGTTGCAGCTATTCTTAGCTGCTGCTGCTACTGCATTGCATTCTGTGGCATGAATGCTGTTGTATTCTTAGTGTTGGACTTGGCTTTTTCAGCGCATTTACCTCCAGACTTTTTGCTTTTTTCCTGTTGTTGACCTTGTTTTCATTGGTTTTAGTGTGTTGTTGATGCGCTTATTTGGGGGATGGACCTGAGTTTCCTGTTCGCGCCTGCCAAATATGTGCCACCCCACCTGTGACCTGTCAATCAGTAACCTCAGGCCTAGGTCACAGAGCCTGCCTGACCACGTATTTCCTAGTCAGTGTTGATGGAGAGTTCATGACGGGCGAATTTGATAATAGTAATACAATTTTGTTCTTATGTACGAATGTGTTATAAACATTAGAATTGATTCTATCAATATTAACCTTCCCCCCTCTAGTTTAATTTTCAACTACATTATCTAACCCATACTTCATGACAGTCACATTATTGGGGACTTGTTCTTCAATTTTGACTATTACTTCTTCCCTAGTTACTTACATTCTACCTAATTTGAGGACCGAATTTTTATAGCAGGAAACCCCCACTTGCAGAAAACCACACAAAAACGGGCAACAATGACATACACAGACCGGACAACCACTGGGGCAGCCAGTAGAACTAATTCAGATACTACTCCTGCTCAGTGACACCTTCCTCTTCATGCATGTCTTTATGTGAATGGTGCAATGCTTGGATGGCAAGAGTCAGAGTCCTGTTATCCAGGGCAGTGCCTGGGATAAAAGTGCAGCAGGACGCACCGATCTTGGCACACACCCCTCCATCCATTGCGGTCATTAAGAAGTCCAACACATATCAATGTTGCATCACCATGAGGCAGATGGCTCTCACCTCTTCCTTGAAAGCATTAAGGCAGCGCTCAGTACCGTTTATCATCTTGAGCATCTCCCACCTTGTTATGTATAACCAGCGGGTGTTCACTTTTGTTTGCACGGTGAAGAAGGTTACCCTCTTGTGTGTCAGAAAACAGTCTGAATTCTTCCGGAATGCCCTTGTACTGAGCCCAGCCAAAATAATCAGCAGTTCTTTTTACTCAAGCCTGATGCAACAGAGTAGTATTCTTCTTTAGCGGGTGTTGATGTAACTCTGACACACCTTATCCGGGAATGACCAGGGTCGGGGCGTGTATGGTGATGAGGGAGCAGAGGCCACCCCTTCCGGGGACGAGCTGAGTGTAGGTGAACTCGCCACATTGCCAGTAAGTATCCATCAGGTTGGAGGTACCACATTGCATGTCTGGAATGTGCAGTACTATGCTGCAGTTTCATTTGTTCCCAGTGGAATGGTTTACCTCTGAAAGACAAGGAATACAGTGTACGTTTCTGTACAATTGGGTGTTGCCCCTTCCCTTCTAACCACGTACATCTATTCACCTCAGTATGCCAAATTTCCTCACATAGGGTATCTATGCTGTTGTTCAACCCTCCCCTGCGAGACTTGTTTCCCTTTGTATCATCGAGGAAGATGGCCCTACACTGGAACTCCATGTCTGAGGTCCATTTGTTATTAAAGAGGACAACCCCAGATATGCTAAGGGCCACCCTGGGACTACAGATGGAAGAAGAGGTGGATGTGTTAGTGGTATTGCACCTCCAAGAATCTCATCTCCGGAAAATCTCGGGGCCAAATAGTATCCTCCCCTATGGTGCCCCTCCTGTGCATCCTGTCTAGCTCAGTTTGAATGTCGCTAGGCTCAGTGAAAAGTTACAATGCTGTGGGATCGGTCTCATAGCAGGTCAGATTCACTACTACTCTAAGGGGTTCTACTCTGTTGGGTTATATTTTGGCCCTAATTCTACATAGGTATAGGTGGAGAAGGCGTTTTGTTTTTTCGTGGGCTACCTCTTGGGACAAGGAAAGCCTGTCTGCACCTACTGCATGTGGTATCAGCGAACAGACGTAAATATGACCCGGCTGATGTCTTGGAGCCCACAGCGGTCATGTGTTGATACCATGTGTTGTGTAAGAAGGCACTGTGTAGTGCATGTGGAATGCTGGTTTTGGGTTCAGTGTAATTATAAGTGATATGGAAGAGGTCCCTACGCAAGTGCTGTGATAGCTTCGGGGTGAACTTCATTTGACCTGTTAGGTCGTTGGTGATGAATGTATGCGACAGCACCCATAGTAAAACAGAAGAAAGTATATGGAAGTACAATAATACATACTTTATTGAACATTGCAGGTCTTGGGATGAATCCAGGGGAGATGTCTGTAATACTCAGAAAATGGGAGTGTTTTTAGTTAACAAAGTTTAAGGAAAAAGTTCTCAGTACAGTTCGTAGTTCTTAATTCACGCACTGCAGATCCTGTCGGGTGCTGATGTGGCCACTGAGAAGCTGGTGCACTTGGATATTCGATTACCGACCTGTTGAATAAGAGCTGCGTTCATTGGTTAATTAAGAAAGCAGTGCATTATTGCATGTGCTGTCATCAATCATTTTCTTTGGAGTTCCTGTGCTTTTCTTTGAGCGTGTGCTCTCCACACTCCATTCCTGTAAATTTTAGTGATGCACTGGAATGTGGCCCAAGTTGGGGTATCTATTTCGAATAGGTTTACGTTAAAGAGTAGGATGCATACATTTTTATGGGTTGTTGGGCGTCCCCCCAATGCGTGACTGAAAATGTATTTTACCGGGTGATCTTTGTTAGCAAGTGGATGGTCTCAGTTATTAGCTAGTGCTCTGTGGGAGATACCAGCCCTCCAAAATCCTATCTCTCCTAGTGAGTGCATGGTGGTGCTTATTGGTGCAGACGGTGTCTTTTGCCCTACATTTGTGCGGGCGATGTACAGAGGGGGAGTGTCATAACTGAATTCTGTTGGCGATCGCATCGTGCCCTGAGGTCACATGTATTTCCCTCTAGTCCCGGCATGCGGTGTGCAACGAGACCTTCGTGGTGCCAGGTGTCTTGGGTACGCCATTTTTCTGGAGATTTCTTTCGGGCTAATTTGGTCTTCTTTTTATTGGTCTTTTGGGCACCTCCCTAGATCTCACATGATTTGTTCTCTTATTTTTTATGAAAGTGGAGGTAGTCGGGAAGCTGTTCTGTGGTGCTGTGTACCCCTGCTAGTGTGGTTTTGAGGTGTTTGAGGCTGAGCTTACTGTTTTCTCTAGATGATGTATGTAAGGCCTTATGTGTTGGATTGTTACCAGGCCTAATATGGAGGTGAGTACATTATGCGTTCTACTCTTGCCCAGAGCTGAGATGGACTTCTCGGACCCCTTCTTCTAGGCACCCCTCTCAGCCTTGGACTATATCTTTCCCAGGGTGATAGGACCTGCAGTTCCTGGTTGTAGCTAGGGACTTCTAACCAGCATCACGCTTCTTTAGTTGTTTTAAAGGGGCATGACCCTGAAACATTGGAGGGAAAGGAAGAGAAACAACTGCTGCAGGGAGAGTTCTGGGTTTTAGGCCAAGAATTAGTCAAAACTCACCAAATGATGGTGATGGACTTGGATAGCTGGTTGTTCTGGCAAATCCCCCTCCCGACTGACTCAATGCCATGCGGCGCTTCGCAACCTGTCAGATCTTGTGTGTGTGCTGCGGAAGTTATGGGGTTTTTGTTATCCAAGCGTATGGGGAAACCTGGCTGCCGACACTGGAGGACAGCTTCGTTTTGGAACTTTAAGGGGGCCTCCATTTGGCTGGAGGCTTCTGGTTTTTTGGTGGCACCGTTGGAACCTCATGCCATGAAGGAATTTTGGAAAATGGGCACCGTTTGAAATGGTTATAGGAACCCGTCCCAATTGGATTTGGTTCCGGGGACCTGGGTGCCTGCTTTTAAGGAATGGACGGGGAGCAGCCCCTCCCCCCCTCGTCAGACTGTCCTCCCCCTGGGGTGTGGTCAGCCAGCCACTCCCTGGAGTATCAGCTCACTGCCAACGTGGCCCCTTGAGGGTGGTATTTTTCAATTTGCAATAGACCAACTTAGCTGTGTCTCTCTGGGTTTGATCCTGTTTCTCCCTATCCTTCTCTTGATTCTTTTTGTAATAGTGCAATATGTGGGCCTGTATCTCCCACCATGATTTGGTATCTAATCCCACTGTGCTGTCCAATCCGCTCTGTATCTCGGTGGGCAGCCCCTTTTTGAGGACATTATAAATGAATGCAACTTGTGGGCCCATATCAGTCCATGGCTGTCCTGTTTCTTGTCCCCATTGATCCCTCATTCTTTACAAAAAAATCAGTCATGGTCTCTCCAGGTTTCAAAGTTTCTGCCATTAACCCTCCTACATCTGGGCACTCGGGGAACATTTCCCTCAGGGCCGTCCATATTTAGTGCCAGTACAAATTGAATGTGGCCCGTCATGCTCGGTGTTTGTCAGCGTGACTTCTGGGATGCGAGCTCGGGCAAACAGTGAGTTAGTCTGCTCTCTGATGAGGCTATTTAGCAGACTTTTGACATTGCCTATCGCTAGATTTATTCCTGCGGTGTTCTTCTGAAAACATGAGATACACTTCCCAGCTCCATCCAGCAAGGGTGGCAATTTGGTCCTTAGCCCTTCTTTATCCATCTGAGCCCATGGCAAATAGATGGTCCCTGACATGCCCTTCTGCAGTAGAGGGTACATTTTGGCTTGGAGTAGCTCAACTGGTCTATCTCTAACATAGCGTTCCCATCTTCTTAGGCAATCCTGCATGTAGGGGAAGTTCCACTTGGGATCTCCCCCTCAGATGCAGTCTTCCACAATGGCCATGTCCTCTGGTTCAAAAGATCCTTCTTCCAGCCAGGGTCTATCATACTGGTCCTTTACCTCGGTCTAGCGGGCTAGCAGGTGGCAAAATGGTCATGTAAAGATTTTGCCTTCTTCTCGGGCCACTATCTCCCTTGGGGTCAGTTTGTCTGTCCTGCGCATTTGGGAGGAGCAGCAGACGTCCTTGTCACTGCTTCCCGGTGCGCAAGCAAAAGTACCATCTTACTTCTCCTGCATCTTAGTTGAGTTTGCACCAGGCTACCTTGGTCTCTTATTTCCTGGTCAGCCACTCTCCTACGTGGAGGATCCGGTGAGGCTTGGATCCATGTCGAAAGCCTCTCCTCTAGTTCTGCCTTGAACTCTTCCCTGGATGGTGCACTGTACCTCCTCAGGTGGCAGGCGTGCTAATCTGCATTCTGGCTGTGTTTCCATGGTGCAAGCTCTCTCTATCTCTCTCTCTCTCTCTCTTCCTCTCTAACCTCCTTAGTTTGTGCCTTTCCTCTAACTCCCATCTCTATTGCCTCCTTCGCTCTGAGCTATACACTGTTTTTTTGGGTTGGAACTTGCCTTCAAACTTGTTTCCTGTCATTTCTTCGGCTACCTGAGCTAACCCTGTAGCTTCCACCTCGTCGTAGGATCCCGGAGGACTAGGACCCCTTCCCTCACCCCGCTAGTTGTATCACTGTCCAGAGCTGCTATGAATCTCCCTGCTACTCGAGTGTGTTCACCTGAACCAGTGGGAGTGTATGTTCTCTGTGTTGCTGGGGTTTGATGGGCTGAACGGGATGGATGGAGGGGTCAAACTTCGGGGGGCTCTAGCACTGGACTGCGGTGGTGCTGGGATTGCCCGAGCCTGTTGGCCTGCTAGGATCTCATGCCTGGACCTAACAGTTCATTGTTCAGTGGGGGACCCTTCCGCTCCCTCAACTGGCAGGTTGGTGTAACCTAATGTGGGAGTCGTAGGCATTGATGGAGAGCACCTCCAT
Source organism: Calotriton arnoldi (assembly GCA_963921515.1). Lineage (NCBI taxonomy): Eukaryota > Metazoa > Chordata > Amphibia > Caudata > Salamandridae > Calotriton > Calotriton arnoldi. The sequence continues at coordinate 615,519 of CAWUFW010001542.1, read as the reverse complement.
ACCTGCATATGGTGGGGGAGGTGTGGCTGCCTTGCTTATTGTCTGTGGGATAGGATTATCGGTCTGGGCCTCCTCGAATATGGCCCATAGTTCTAATAGTGCCTCTCTCCTGTCCTTCTTCTGCCCTACATATTTGGTCCTTAAGTGTGTCCTGATGTCTTCGATTATGTTAGTGTCAAAGGTTCCCTCCTTTGGCCAGGGAAAAGCGAGTGCCTTAGTGTGTGCATGCCATTCATGGCAAAACATGTTATGTTTTTTAACCTGTGTAGGGAAAATGGTTTTCATGTGTTTTAGTGGCGACTCCATGATAAGTTGAGTACTTTTTTAAGGGACAGATGCGCCCTAGTTTTTCTAGTTCTAGGGAATCTAAAGCTCTACTCTGGTCATGGGGAAATACACACACGGGGATTGCTGGTTCTAACTTCTTACAATGAGCTCAACGCTATTAACAGATGCATCAACATGAACATTTCACAAACACAAATAGCAATGCATATGAAGGGACCCAACCTAGTGCAATTGTTAGAATACCATGAAATGTTGCCAGCAAATAGCAGACTTTGCTTTGATATGAAATAACATTTGTGAGAAATAGCAACTCCTTCATATAGCACACTGAGACATCGACAAAAAACAATACTCAAAACAAAATACAGTTGCATTAATTTACCTGCACCGCAGACTCAAATCACCACAACATCAAATATGCCTTGAATCAATTTCAGTACTACAATAAGAAAAAAACTGACAGAGAAAAAATGATGACTTTGTCAAAAATACCTTAGCCCACTTCTTGCGCATGCTATCCTGTGACCAGGGTTGCCCTGCACAGTACACAGGACTAAGTGAGCCGGATAGTCTATCAATATCAGTTCCAGGACAAAAAAACTGATAATTGTTTTGCAGAGAAAAGGAATAACTCGAAGAACCACAGGCCCTTCTTGCCTAAGCACAAGCTACACCTGATCTCCCAGATCCAAATCTCTTTCCCTAACATCCGAATCGCACCCTGTTTCACACCCAGCACCTTAGCGTACTATCTGTGTCACTCCCAGCGGTCCAAGCAAACAACACCTCTCACTTCTTTTAAATACCAATAGTGTTTAAGAGACTGGTAGTACTGAGGAAACCCTTTTAGACTAAAAAATAAGATTGAGGTGCCGGCCCTATATCACACCTATGGCCCATGCGTACCATCTGTGTCATGCCCAGCGGTCCAAGCGGTGAGGCCTCGACCCTGTATCACACCCAGGGGACAAGTGTACCATCTGTGTCACGCCGAGCCCTCCAAGCGACAACCAATTTCAACATTCGCAGCATGCTGACTATCGAATAAAGGTGACCTCAGTGGGATCGTCTCTGAGGACTTGCGACTACTCAGTTTGGTAATAGTTAACATGCCAGATTTCTGTCAGTGGCAGGGTGCTCTGGTTAAATTTTTGCACTTCTTCCTAGTTTGCCATACGCCAAATGCTGGGGTTAAGGATCAGATGTAGTTTCTTACCCACTGACGGCAGCTTCAGGATGGACCTCCGCTCTGCAAATTCAGCAGAACTTCCAATCAATTGCGATGTCTGCTCACCTTCCTTGCTGGGCAAATATGAATCCATCTGGGCGGGGTCCCTTTCCTTCAGCTGCAGTCAGGTCCGAGGTATCAATCTCTCCTATCTGGCTCGGCAAAATGTTGCTCGAATAGGAATTTACCTTGAAAAAACAAAAAACAAGAGGCGTTTGGCAAAGCTAGAACAGTTTGTTTAATTAAACACTTCAGCCGGGAGTACAGTTACAGAAGAGGATCTGAGGACTATCTCAAAGTACAATCAATCTGAACAGGGTTTTATACATTTCTTTGGGTATCATAAAGTAGTTCTGTAGATCCGTTTTTGGTAAAAGAATGTGGGCCTTGTCTCTGGAGTCATAAATAAGGCCCCTGATAAGAAATGCAGGTGGGCCTCGACCTGGTGTGGACACAATGTGTGCCAGTGGGTAATGTGTTGAGATATCCGGCATGAGGGGCGCGTGAGAACTGCGTGTACTGTTTGTGCCTTGTCCTGATTGGCTATGTGCTCCTAACTTCATGTGGCATCTGACATTATGGTATTTTGGGAATGCGTGCACTACTCTGGTCATGTGTGCTTTATTGGGGCCAATCTCGCTGGACCATTGTGGTATCACTGCGCTTATCTGAGGGATGGACCTGAGTATCCTGTTTGCGCGTTTGTCTGCCGGCTACGTGCAACCCCACCTGTGACCTGTCAATCAGTAACCTCAGGCCTAGGTCGCAGAGCCTGCCTGACCACGTATTTTTGAGTTGGGGTTGATGGAGAGTTCATGACAGGCGAATTTGATAATAGTGATGCAATTTTGTTCTTAGTTTCGAATGTATTATTATAAACATTAGCATTGATTCTATCAATATTAACACTATACTCATGCTTTGTGTTAATTCTCTCTCAATCATACCATATCTCTTTCTTTCACCATCTCTACCACTCACAGCAGTGCCTCAGAGTCTACCTTCCACAGAGGCAATTTCTATCTCTGTTGGTCTCAGACTTGCTCACTATTAAGTGTCATACTCATCTCTACCTTGCCCTGTTTTTCTGCTTACCCACCCTGTTCTCTCCTCTTAACAGTACCTCTACAATCGAGTTGTACCCAACTCTTCATTTCCCATTCACTTTAAAATCTACATCTCTTATTCTCACCCTCTGTCCCCTGTCTCTCCAACTGCCACCATTCATTCTCTCATACTTATTGCACATGCCTTTCCCAATACAACTACCTTTTTTTCACATTCTCTCCCCTCTTTATCTGACTGTCTTACTATTCCTTCTGATTTCCTTGGCTTTCTTTGCACCTCAACCTTGCTCATGTGTTAGCCTTATCTTTCTGTTTCTCCCACCCCTGTCAATGGCATTCTGTTACCATTATCTTTATCTGTTCCTCGCTCACCTATACCTCTCCCAGTTTACCTCCTAACACCACATTATTCTCATGTCTAATCTGTTTCCATTTCACTTGCAGAATTCAAATTGTCTAAGTGCAAGCCCATTCAGTTTTGATTTCATCTTCATCACTATCTTTGGCTACTAATTATCCTTATCTTTTTAGTTTCACTCTTCACTATAGTTCTAATACCTTAACCAGCATTGCAGTAGATTTCTCCTTCTTTACCACTCTCATATCTTCTTACCTTTATCTCCAAGTTTCCTGTTTACGTAACCACTACCTGAAACATTCTGTCACTTTCATCTTCCAGATTCCATCTTCCTCTATCACAATGCTCTATTGCAATAGCTTTACTCTTAACACCACCTTTCTCAGTTTGTCTGAGCTCATTGAAGTTCCTGTTTCTTCTCTTTCTACCCTCCCTTTTCATTTGCATGCTTCACACCAGTCGTTCCTCACGCAGTCACTCCCCTTTCATCTCTCCTGCTGCATTGCTATTCACACTCTTACCTCATTATCCAGCATGCATTGGATAGGACTACCCCTTCTCCCTTTGTCTGATATATTCTATCTCTTGAAACGCCTGTCTTGGCCTTATTCTTATATTTCCCTCTTGTGGTCTATCACACATGTTGCCACCTTTCTTTTCCACGGACTATCCTTTCTGTTTCCCTCTTTGTTAAAAATTGGGTTTCTGGTTGGCAGAGGTATGCACCCTGTCCAAGCAGAAACCACAATCCTAGTCAAAGTAAGTCTGATACACACCATAAATTAACCTGTGCTCACCCTCTGGTAGCCTGGCACAGAGCAGACAGGCTTGACTTAAGAGTCAATGTGCAAAGAATTTGGGCAACACTTCAAACAGTAACACAGTGTCAACACCGCAAAAAGACTCCACTCCAGTTTAGAACAATAGAATATGATTTTATAAATAAAACAAGACCAAAACAACAAAAATCCAATAAGTTGAAGTCAAGACATTAATTTTTAAAGATTAAAAGTGAAAAATAGCACTTAAAATCAAGAAGCACCTATGAGGTTATCTGGTCACACTGGACCGAGGCACAGTCAAAAGTTTAGGTTGCCTGCGATGGAGTGCAGGCCAGATACAGGAGCCATGCAAGGGCCACTGAACAAAAGTACCTTGATCCTGGTTGCAACAGCGAGATGTGGGGTGCAGTCGAGTGATGCGTCGGTGTTGATCCCGCAGTCAAAGTGATGTATCGATTTTCTCCACGCAACAATGGCTATACGCCAGTTGTGAAGACGAAGCGCCCGCTTCGAGATCGTCTCTCACTGCAGCGGTGGTAATGGGGTGGTTCTGATGTGTCGGTTCCAATGGCAATGCCCTGGTTCCAAGAGCGATGCACTGGTTCTGTTCCCACAACAGCGGCGATGCGTTTATTCTGCTTCATGCAGCAGAGGATGCATCAGTTCCACTGGTGCAAGTACCTGGATCCACTTCCAATGGACCAGGCACAGGAGCAGGGGGTAAGACGTTGATATCCCTGAGTCTTAAAACAGGAGGCACGCCAGCATGCCCTTGGATCTCACTCTGGGTTCAAGTTAAAGAGTTCAATTCTTCCTCAGTAGGGCAGAGGGTAGCAGACAGCAGGGCAGCACAGCAGAAAAGCCCTTCTTCCAGGGCAGCAGTCCAGCAGAGTGGCAGTCCTTGTAGCAGCACAGCAGTCCTCCCTCCTCGCAGCGTTTCTTCACAGGTCCAGTAGTATCTGATTTGGTGGGGTCAGAGACCCTGTACTTATACCCATTTGTGCCTTTACAATGGAGGTGACTTCAAAGAGGAGATTTGAAGTCCACAGTTATCCCACCCCACATGGTTGCGGTATAACGCAGGAGCTAGTGCTAACACCCACTCCTTAGCGTATGAGTGTTTAACTGATTATGGAACGAGGTCGGAAAAAGGAGATAAAATTACTGTTTCCCCGTTTGGGCACTCCATTACGAAATCAGGTGGCCAATCCTTTTCAGCCAAAAGAATACTGTAACCCTATGTTAAGTCCTCCCAAAAGAGAACATTAATGTTTCTGGGTACGTCCCCCTCCAATTGGAGTTGTATTTTGAATAGACGATGTGGGACACTTACCCTAGTATCAGGTGTTTCCATCGTGATATACTCACTCAGCACTACTCCCACCAGACAATATATCAGGGTCTGGCGAATGATCGTGAGTACTGCCGCACTCTCCAGCATTGCCACTGCCCATTCCACACTCAGAAACAGAGACCTGAGTTTCCGGGCCATGCCTTACCTTAAATCCGGCTGCCTTCTTCTTTTTGAATTGAGGCTTGGAGGGTTTTGGTTTGTTTTCCTGTTTAATAATGTAGTCAGACGAATGTTGTAAGTCCTTCACTGGTTTCACGTGCTCCTCTGGTCTGCGCTCTGACTGTCCACCTCTCTCTGAACGTTTATCGGATTACTCCTGAAAGGAATGAGATGAACGTCTATCAGTATCCTGATACCTGTCAAGCAGTTTAATATTATCACAGTTTCTGAGGCTATTTCATTTTTCAGTGGCTTGCTGTTGAGGCGCACTAACTCGTGATTTTATTTTGTCTTTGTTTTTCTTATTCTCCTAATTCTTCTTCATAGACGAGTCGGGTGCTTGCATAGAGTTATCCTTTTCAGAACTACTCTTTAATTGTGGTTTACCAGGCCTGGTTCCCAAATTATTGCTACCCAGAATAGCATAGGTTTCTTCCATAATTTTAGGTAATTCACACTCCTGTTTTGCCGGAACCAAATCCTTTAGGCGTTGGCGTATAGCGAACGCTGTGGTTTCCCTCTTTATGTTACTTAAAATAATGGCCTATACTGCAACAAAATTGCCCATCAGTTTCATCTGCAAGTCCATGGCAGGCGCTGCCCCGTACTCATTCTGGATCTGTTTTAGCACTTCAGGCCAAACAGCAAATTAAGGGGTACCATGTGTTCTGGTATATACTGCAGCAACGACTGTACCCCAAGTTTGTGCAGTCTTCTACAGGGGGAGCCATCCCCTTTGGCAAGCAATTAGTCAGTACGCTGTGTTTTTCCTGCAGGCCCATATGGGGAAACACTGCCTCACGCTAACTTGTTTTTTGTGCAATCCAGAACAGAATCTCCTCCCATATGGAGGGAACTTTTCCTATGACTGCATTTAGCATTTGTGGGCTGATACCCAGAGTAGCCAATTGTGGTTGTGAAGCTTGAGCAGTCCGTGCAGGGTTAAGTGTTAGTGTTCACATAACAAACTGTGTAAGGCATCTGTATATTGTTACTAGATGTTTGTATAGTGTTCGCACCTGTGCTGCTGTTAAATTATCAAGATTAGCATGCTGTGTTATCCAGCTATGACTGGCCAGGTTGCTTCCTCATTGCTGAGAAGACCGAGTCTAACATTTTCTGTTGTGTGTGTTAGGGCGCCATTAAACCAATTTATATGTTCTTGGTATGTCAGTGGTATCTCTATTGCTTCGTGTGGTGTATAATTATCTGGTACTTCATTGTGTTTGTAGCTGTGAAATACCTGTGTTGTATTATCTGCAGCCGGGAATGTAACGCAGGAATAGAATACCTCTGTCCTAAATGCTTCATGAGCCTCGACCATTGAAGGTGGCATCTCCATCCACAAGTGCGAGACCATGTTGTAATAGTTTCTGAGTAACCACATATCTACAGTTCTCAGCAATGTTAAGTGCTGGAGCTCCTTCGTCTCCAGACATTACTGTGTCTGAATTACAGAGAGGGTAACACAGTGGGAAATAGATCCTTTGAAGAGTTGAAGCCTGAACAACCTAAAGCCAATACATAGGGGTTACCTACTCAGCTGAGGAGGATAGTCCCTACCACCATGGGCATCTCCGGTTAGAAGGTACATAGGGGTCTCTGGGAAAGCACTATACAACTACTCAGGCAATCCATTGAATAAGAACCAATTCTACCAACGTTGGCAGAGTCCTGTCATGTAGTTTCCACTTTTCAGTAGGAACTGCACGTTTGTTGGGCAACATAAACTTTGGGATGGTGCCAGAGTGACTGCAAGCACCCCCTCAGGATATATTGTCCTAAAGGCCAGCTAGCTCAGAGTGCCTCCATAAGCCGCCTAAACATGGATAGGAAGCAAATGGTTTTGGCAACCACAGAACATGACAACCCTGATTCCTCCCAGGAATAGTGGTAACAGATCTAGAATCCTTTTGCTCTGTCACTCGTGCTCTCCTTCTCTCAGAGAAATATACAAGGAATATACTGAGGGGCGTTATTCAATATTTATTGAACCATTGCGCTTCTTGTATAGACTATATGTGCTGCGCTGATCAATAGACAGAAGCAGATGAGAATGATTTGCATTATAAGGACAGTGAACAGAATGAACAGTACCATCATCTTGCTAAAACAATGTATATATGTGAACATATAGAATAATATATATAGATAGCGTACTGCTAGTGTGCGATCCCTAACCTAGGTGTCTAGGGTATGTGTGTGCGTTCTGCCAAGAATCTCCCACCGGATGATCCAACACGGTTACCTGAAGGGAAAGTATGTAGGTCCCCGTCATGATCAAGTTGGACATCCCTCACAGAGGGATCCGAAAGTAGCTGGGCCGAGGTTTCAACGTGTAGTGACCTCTCAAAGTCAGCAAGTGCTTCTCTGCCTAAAACCTGGAAATGCTTGTTTATTTATAACAAAAAGTATCCTTGCTCCGAGCCGAGACCTTTAGTCAGGCCGCCATTGTTTATGTTCTATAGATAGCTGCGTCTCTGCATGGACAAACAACCACATTTGCACAATGTATGTTCAGGCCTTCTACCGAATGTTCAAGGTGTCATGATAATGGGCTTACTAAGTCGAATTTGTAAGCAATGCAGTTTCAGAGAAACTAATCCTGCATTGTCACGAGTGCAAATGTGTATTAAAAGTCATCGTGTGAAAGGTAAGGCAACTTAGGAAACGTGTACATGCCTAAAATGGCAGCGTTTCTTCTCGGGCCTAAATAAGACACGACAGCTCAGTTTCTTGGAGGCCACTAGCCCCCAGTAAATGCCCAAAGAGGGGGAAAAGGCCACAATTGCACTCCTAGCAAAAGTGAAAGGGCCCCACCTGCAACCCAAGCACCACCAGGCCTGCAATCTGCAAACGCATAGCACGGTCAACCAAGCACCGCAGTGTTTGGCCTATGCCCCATCAAACTCCTCAGCATCTGGCCCACCTCTTTATCGCTGGAGAGCCAACAAGAAGCACCTCTGCTTTCCCCCGCCCTGGGCAGGCCACCACTGGTGCTTCCACCCTGTCTGTGTCACCATCAAGTGCTGCCAAGAAAGACAGCAGAAAGCTGGTAAAGACCACATCACCTCCCGCTCCTCTCTACCTCTGGCACAAATGACACCACGACAAGCACCAAACACCCATGCACATGCACCAAGCACCCACCATTGAACCTTTCACTGTCTCTGGTGCACATCCTCACAATCCGCCAAATAGTCAATGTGAGTGGACTGCCTGGAAACATACTTTGTGGCAGTCAGACTAAAGGCGGACAAGCAGCGACCCATGCTCCTTCATCTCAGTGGCACTTTAGTCACAAACTATCCAAGAAAGTAGACAACGACGGCCCTTCATATACCTATGCTATGCTCAAGACAGCCCTGACCACTCATTTCGTACACTGACTATGAGCGGTTCCTGCTCACACAATCCCGACAGACGCCTGAAGAGTCGGTGGTAGAATTTTATGCTAGGCTCTGTGAGCTGGTGAGCAGGTGCACTCTCCCTAATGAGCAGGACAAAATTTGCGCTCAATTAATCTGGGGCTGTGCATCAGCAAAACTCTGCGAACACATCCTGCAGGTGCCCGCATGACAATGGCAGACATCCTCATCATGAGCAGATTGAAGGAGCTGTTGAAATTGCGAGCCGCCAATATGGAAGCCACACTCCAGCGGGCCATCAAGGCTGAACCCATCAACCAAGTGAGTGCCACCTCCTCGCCTCACAGCAAGAAGGACCATCCCAAAACACCACAAGCTGCTAGGCCATGCAGGTGGTGTGGAGGACCCACCCCACACGTGGGCTCAGCATGCTGCAAAATGAACCATTACAGCAAAGTCCATCGGTCAACGCCCTTTGCAAAAGGGCACAGGAAGAAGACAGCCAACCGAGTGGACACTGAGTCCGTACTAAAAGATGACGATGACATGGATGACGATGAGTCAGTATGTACAGTCCACGTCATTCACATCGTTAGACCAAAGCCAGGTCACATCAGCTGTTCTCCCGCCAAATCATTGTCAACAAACAACCAGTAGGGGAGCTTATCGGCACAGGGGCCTCAATCAACATCCCACCCCTGTCGATGCACATAGGGATGCCTCCCCACCAGCACTGTGCCCTACCACCACCAGAGTCTATGCCTATGGCACCTCCACGTGCCTCCCGCTGGCAGGTGTCTTCATCACCACCATCAGCCACAAAGGGCAAGCCACCAAAATGAACATCTATGTCACAGAAGGAGGGGCCGACTGGTTACTCATCTGCCACACAGCAGATCGGCTAAAGCTGGTCCAGTTCGCATTTTCATGTCAATGCCGTTGACTCCCTTCTGGATGAATTCAACCACCTCTTCCAGGGCATTGGATGCCTTAAAAACTGGGTAGTCCACATCGACCAGTTGGTACAACCAGTCACATTGCAACATCGTCGAGTAGCCTTTCACCATCTTCTAAAGTAGACGCAGAGCTGCTGAAATTGGAAGAAGCTGACATCATTGAAAAAGTGGAAGGACCAATGCCCTGCATGTCGCCCATTGTAGTCTCCCACAAGCCAAAACAGGCAGGAGAGGTGCGCATATGCGTCGACATGAGGCTCCCGAACACCACCATAAAGAGAGTGCCTCATAACACCCACTGTGGATGACATCGTGGGGGAGCTATCCGGCTCCCGGTGGTTCTTGAAAATGGATCTATGATCGGGCTACAACCACATCCTCCTAGCACCTGAATCCTGACACATAACAACGTTCTCCACTCACCTTGTTTTGCGACAATATAAACTTCTCAACTTCGGGATCTGCAGTGCCACTGAGGTGATTCAGGACATTATCAGAGGAGTGCTGGAGGGCCTCACCAGCATCTTGAATGTCAGTGATGACATCCTGGTCCACGCCCTCACCCTGGAAGAACATCTCCACAGACTGAGGTCAGTGTTCCATCAGCTACAAAGCTGCGGCCTTACCTTGCACAAGGAGACGTGCGAGTTCCTAAAAGAGGAGATATGTTTTCTCTGTGAAAGGAATCACCCCTGCCAAGGTCCCTGACATCCAGACCGCACCTGCACCCTCACCATCACCAGAGTGAAAAACTTCTTACGAATGGTTACAAATTGCGGCCGTTTCATGCAGAACCTAACAACTCATAGGGCCACTATTGACCTCACCAGATCATCAAACCCCCTGACAGTGGGGTCCTGAATAAGAGAAGTCTTTCCAGTACACAAAACAGGCTCTATCCACCGACACCACACTCGCCTATTTCGACCCCAGCAAGAACACAGAGCTATCAGTGGACCCCAGCCCCACAAGTCTGGGAGCTGTCCTGTCTCAGAAACAGCAGTGCGGAAAGTGGGTCCCCATAGCCTATGCCAGCCGTGCTCTGACCCCCAAGGAGCAGCGATACTCACATATTGTGAAGAGACTATTGAGATTCTCTAGGACTGCAGACATTTTCACATCTACCTGTATGGACACCAGTTTACTGTCAGTACCGACCACAAGCCTCTAATACCACTCTTTAAAGGCTCTGCCTCAAAACCTCTGCCGTGGATTGAGAAGTGGATTCTCCAGTTACAGAAGTATCACTTCTCCATGGACTACAGGCCAGAAGCCCACAACCCTGGGAATTACCTCTCCCAGCATGCATGGTCCGCCACCCCTTAAGAAGAACAAGAGGTCGAGGACACTGAGGAGTATGTGAGGGTCATCGTGGAAAGGTCACGCACTCTTCCCATCTCGCTGATCAACATAATCGAAGTCCATCAAGCTGACAACCGTCTCCAGTAGGCCATGGTGGCCACAAGGTCAGGAACGTGGGATGCCATCATAGCAGCCCTGCCTCAAAAAACGTCGGAAGCCCAGAGCACACTAAGGTCACTTCATCACAGGAGAGAGGAACTCACCATCTGGGCAGATAGAAACCTGATCAGAGGACCCTGGCTTGTCGTGCCAGCCAGCCTGACTCAACGAATGGTAGACCTCCCTCAAGGGTCACAACAGGGAGGCATTAAAACAAAAAATAGACTGAGAAGCAAGGCCTTGACGATAAAGTAGAATGGACAGCCCAGCAGTGTGGCCTCTGCCAGACCACAGGAAAGGTGACCAACATCATCAGCAAGCAATCACCTGATGCCCCATGGCACCACTCCAGCATGGGCTTTGGCAGCCTGCGAGACGGCAGACACCTCTGAGTGGTCATTGATGACTATTCCCGGTACGCAGAGGTCGAGCTCATAAAGGCCACATCTGCAGTAGAAAAGATCCATAAACTGGAGAAGATTTGGGCTATCAACGGCCTTATCTGGGACCTCGGGAAGATAAAGGCCCATCTTTCAACATCCAGGACCTGGTGAACTACCTGGTGGCCAGAGCAACCAAACACCACCGGATTACCCCCCCCTATTGGCTTCAATCCAACGGCAAACTTGAATGCTTCATAAGGACCATCACGAAGACTATTCGCATTGCACAGGCAGAGCTGCAATGCGCAGATACTGCCATCTGCACTTTTTTAAAAGACTAACTCCACGCTCTACCACCGGAGTGACACCAAGCACCCTCTGTTTTGGGCGAAAGGTCACGGATGTATTCCCGCACCATTCAACCTGGGAGCAAGCCCCCTTGCCCCTTAACCACAATCAAGCTCACCGGGAAGAACAAAACCGTTAGGCGTCTCGATGCAGGCGAGCAAAAGCCCCTAAGTTCTCCATAGGGAACAGTGTGTCTGTAAAGGATTGGCACCCCGGAAAGAAATTACAACTTTCTTATGATTTAAGGCCTTGGAAATTCTCCAGGATCCACAGGACATTCTAACAGCCTACAGGGGCCGAGAGACAATCGTGCTTACATAACACACTTGAAACTGTTCAAGGGAAATCCCAGAGACCCTCCGGAGTCTTCACATGGACACATACAGGAGGTCTCAGATGACCAAGAAATTACTGATCCGCCACCAACCCCTCCTAAGAGACTGCCCTTTCCACTGTCTTCCCAAACGGAACCTGAACCTGCCGGACTATCTGCCACGGAGTGAGAGGAGGAGACTGAAAGACCCAGTACCGAGCTACATGGACATGATCAGGGTCTTCCAAGGTACAACCTCTGGCGGAATCCGACGCCATCCCAGTTCCAGGACTATGTAATGGCCTAGACGAGATGGGGCAGCCAGCTGCACTGATGTTGTAGTGTTTCATAGATGGTGCATGTCACTCAAGGGGAATATTTGTGTGACTCAATGTTAATTTGCCACTCACACAGTTATTTTTAGTTCCACTGTTATGTTTCGTTTGGTTATAATAAAAGAGGAATGTAATGTGGTAGGCCAAAAGAAGGAGTGTTGAAGACCACAACCTTGCCTAGAATCACCTGTTTAGTTTCGCCCACTGTCACATGACCAAGGGCATAAATAAACGGGCGGGGCTGCGGGTATGTAGTCCCGCGCCAGATCCGGACCTGTGCGTGCACAGCGTAATCTCTGCCCAGCACGCTCTGGGCCACGACCAGTCACCCGGGCCCACAACACAACAACGCCCATGGCGCGAGGCAGGATGTCGATGCGTCCCCTTTTTAGGTCTCGCCTAGCGTTGCAGCGCGCATGCGCTGCTCGCTCTGCGAGGCTTCTTGTAATCTATTTCATTTTAGAAGTGGAGTGTTGGCTCCGCCCCTTCTTTTCATTGGCTTGCGTCATCGTCCATGCTAAACGCTGGCTTCCCATTGTTAGTGAGGCTTTTTAGTCCCTCCTTGTTACCGCCCTGTCTCCTTTTGGCCCCACCCACCCGGACTGGATCGTTTACTTGCGGCGTTATACTGTCCCCTTCAATTACTGGATAAGCACTTTTTTTTCCATTAGCGCCATGGGCCCTCTGTTTCCTGACTTCCTGTGCGTCACTACTGCCTGCTGCTTCCCTCGTGTACCGGGATGGCTCCCGGTGTGCACCCTCCCTTGGGCTCTGGTTCCGGCCGGCTACTCAACTCTGCACAAATGTCGGAGGGCTCGGAGATAGGCTGCCCGCGTCCTGCGGAGTCATAATTGCGGTGCCAGCGCCTCTGTAAGTACTGATGCTGCACCTTTCAAGTATCCGAGCACGGTAACTTCCCGTCGTGTGCGTTTGTTTTGCTGTGTGTTATTCTTTTATTTCTGCCGTCCCCATAGCATTGCAGCGCAGTTAGGGGCACAGAGAGGTCAGATTTTTATGTTGAAGTTAGTAAAATTAGCATCTTTAAAACTTCTAACATTATCACGCTACCTACACTGCTTAGAAATAACATTAGTGCGATATGAAGCGCTATTTAAAAACATGTTGATGCTTTCAGCAGAACACGGTGGCGGTGTTGCTAAGTAAGGCCTCGTTTCCCTCCAGGCTGGCCTTAATCTCCCGCAGCAGTGCGCACCACCTTCCCTCCCCCGTGTCTGAGCTGCGGCTGATGCCCACGGTGCCTCCTCCTATCCCCGGATTGTAGCGTTATCCTTTCAGCGTAGGGGAGCAATTCATTATCCTTCTTATAGTCGTGATGCAGGAGGCTTTCAGGCAATCCCCCAAACCCTCCGTTTGGATATGGGTTTGTTGCATTTTGTTTCAGCCCTTGCGGGAAGCTGGCGAGGGGCGTCCTGCGGGTTTCTGCACTGCTGCCCACCCTCTTTGAACCCCTCGCAGGGCGCTCACGTGCTTCTTCGAGTATCCTGAGGAAGCACCAGGGGGGAGGGGAGAAGTCGCTGGTGTCCTCAGCTTACAGTGTCTCTTTGTCGCTCTCACACTGGGGGCCAGTGTTCCTTAAAAATTATGCGAGCGATAGAATATTATTGGGGGAGCTCTAGAGACCCTTTTAGTAAGAGAGCAGACTGTCTGGTCACCAAGAGATGGATCCACGTGAAGCCTTCATCTCGCGCGTTGGAATCCAGCTCTTTACTCAGCCCTTCTGAGGTCGGTAATATAAGTACCATTTATTTAGGTACTGAAAGAACACAGCAGTGGCAAAAAGCTCTACAAAAGAGTATCCACTGTTGATGTTCTTGTTTTTCTTCCCCTCTAATAGTCTTATTCTTATTCTTACTACCACTGTTGGAAAGTCTAGACACTTATCGCTGCCTTCTGGCCGCTCTCAGTGCTAGCTCTGTGTGTGTGCATGTGAGGCCCTGTCTTTCACAAGAGAGCGCTTAGTCCGGGTCTTCTCTATCAGAGGCTTTCAACTAAGCTGTCTGATTTCTCCTGTCTTCACAAACGCAGACTGCTTGGAAGCTAAACTGCCGAAAGAAACAATATATAAAAGCAGGGTCGCTAACTCTTTCCACGCAGACATAAGCGGTGGAGGACCTGTCCTGATTATTTTATTGTGAATTGCACCTGCCTATCCCATTATGGGCATGCCCCCAGGCCAAGTCTGGTGGGTTGCAAGTGACGGAAGGCCTCCTTCCGTGTGCTGGAGATATTGAAATCCGAAGTGCCGCATTTAAATAACCATCCTGGAAAATCCTGTGGATGGGGAACACCTACAGTAAAGTCTTTTGCAAGTTGTGGAGCAAAATATTGTGCAGTTGCCCTTACATTGTGCATAAATGTAGCTAGATGGCTGCACAGCACACATAGTTCTGAAATGCCCTCATTGTCTAGTGAACCATCACAGACAATGAGCAGATGTTGCAAAGAGTAAGAACTAACAGGAACTACGCTCCACTGCTTCCATTTTACTGTTAAACAGTTCCACTACATTTTGCCACGTTTTTACAGTTCCTTTTGCCGTTAAAAGCAGACCTTTCTCCAGTTTGCATTTATAACAGATAGTCGGTAAAGCCAACGTGTCACTTGTGCTCCTGATGAGCTGCGAGGCACTTAAGCTGCAAACTGTTTCAAGCAACTCCCCTCCTCTGTCACAGCAACCTTTTCTGCTCCACGTCACAGTTCTGCCACGTTTTTTGTCATAGTTAGATCTCTGATCTAAATCTTGCAACCTATAAGTGACTGTGAATGCACAATTTTCATGTGTGCAAATGAAATTTTGTGAATGAACCACTGAGGGTTTGTTTTTTTAGCCTTTCACTCAGTGGTCGAAGTGGGCAGGATCAGAGGGGCATGATGTCCCCATACTTTTCTAATTTATGAAAAACAGTTCCCCTACTTTTTGTGAAACGAGAACCGTCCCTTAATTCAGAGAGCTGAAATGCTTCAGCTGAAATGTAAGGCCGGGAGGGAGTCCCCTGTGCTTTTAAACCGAGAGAGGGGCAAACAGCTTAAAGAAGCCTTCCTGCCATGCTGCCTGCTTCCCTGAGAGAAATGTAAATGTGCACAACTGGTTAATCTGC